>CM075806.1:98847523-99380523 GCA_037975025.1 Excoecaria agallocha
AGGATTCACCATCCTAGATTTATTAAGGAAGTTATCTCGCATGATTCTATAATTGCCTTGTTCATATAATCTCTGGCCAGAGTAATATGTCAAGATGGATAGGGATCCATGAAGGGCATTTTGGGAACAATGGATAAATTAATAGAACATACATAATTAGATTTATATGAGTTGACAAAAATCCATACTCAAAATCTAATTGAGATAAGAGTGGTGAAAGGAGTAATTGCATGGTAACTATTTCTATGGAAGGGTATCGTCAAACCACTTGACTTTCCTAACATTTGGGTAGTCATAATGCCTAGCTAAAGGCCAATCATGATTTGTATAATAGTGTATCATAAATATTAATAGAACTCACAATTACATATTATACTACCAATATGGACAGGAACCCAATAGGTCACACACATATAAAGAAAAGGATAAAATGGTAAAATGACAATGATAATAATATTTGATATTATTATAGGAATAGAGAAGTGAATAAGAGAATAATTAATTAAAAAGTTTAATTAATTATGATCAAGTAAAATTGTTCGCAGAACTTTTTAAAAATATTTTGTAAAATGGACCTAATTGAAATATTTTATTTCATAATTAATTATTATTGGAATATAAGTGTTATAGGGCTGATATATTAATTAATAGATCCATTGGAAAAATTAAAAGAGGCCCAGAAGATTGGTTTTGGCGCAGAAGCCTGCCAGAGGAAGGGTTACACCCCAAACCCTGATAGAAGGCCTTAGAGGCCTAATTCTTGCACCAAAACAAATTAAATATATTTTATAAGTGTTATGGAGTCTACATATTTAATTTTTATGGATTTGGAATTCATTTGGGTAATTAAATCCAAGTGTATGCATGAAAGGCCTAGTTTATGGGTTTTATACATAGTCTTTTATGAAAGGATTTAAATTGGATTTAATTGAGCCCAAATAAATTATTAATAATTCCATAAGCCTATTTAATATTTATCCACCAATTTTAAAGAGCCTAATTCTATTATGACGTTGAATTTTTTAACCTAACTATAAAAATCCAAGTGATAGGGAGTTTAAGGTTAAGTGAACATTAAGAAAAAGAAACATTCTCGCACTCTCTCAACCCTAGCCGCCACCCCCCTTGCTAGCATCAAGGGATTTCGGCCATCCCTTGTATTCCTCCATTGTTGGTTCATTCAATCCTTTTCTAGTGTGGATTACTAATTGGAGGTGTTCAATTTTGGACACTGTGGTTTGTGACAACCCAGTGAGCAGGAAAATCAACTGTTCAACAAAAATCAAAGGTAATTTTTCTTATTCTCATTAATATGTATATTGTAAATTCATGGCAAGATCATATCTATTGGTTAAAAATTTTAAATTCCGCTTATATATGAGATGCATGTAACCGATAATTCCCAACATGGTATCAGAGCTACGGTTTTGCCATGAATCTACAATTCTATATTTTGCAGAATAGTTATTATTTTTCAGTTGCTTATTTCATGAACTTTAAAATATCAGATTTGATTATTCATGAACGAGAAATATTTATTTCTTGATGTATGTGATCAAATATATAAAATGAAAAATAAAAACGATTCTTTTGAGAAAAGAATCATTGTGTTTGGTGTGAATGGCTTTTATTTTTCAATAAAGTTTAGGGGCTATTATAAATTAAATTTTTATTGATCCACTCTAAAATTATTTGATGATAATTTATGTATTTAACATGTGATATTAAGCCATAGGATCAAACAAAATTAAAATTGAACAAGTTTTGCATGAAAACTAGTTTAATCAAAAAGTTTGATAAATTGGTGTTCTTGGTGTGTTCTTGTTTAGAACAATTTTTAATCTTCTAAATCTGATATATCTGATATATTAATGTGTTTTTAACTAATTGGATTAAATAAAATGGGCCTTGAATTAATTGGATTAATTTTAATTCATTAAAACCACTTAATAGGCTTAATTATGTTTACAGACTTGGTTTAAATTAGTGAATGACTTGGTGGGCTCAAGGAGCTGATTTAAATTAAATATTATAAACTATAATTAAGTTTATTAATGGGTTTTAAGGGCTAAAGTGGGCTTGGTTTATTCAAAAAGGCCTAAATGGTCCAATAGATATAAAACTAGTTTGTGTGTGAACACATTTTACGGTTTATAGTGTGGGTTTCAACCTACCCTTTGTTTTAAGCCCAAATTTGATTTTTTTAATTATTTAATATGATTAATTAATTAAATAATCAATTAATAATCAATTAGATTGATAATTAAGGCAAGAACACGTGCATGCAAAAAGGTTTCCTAAAATGAAAGTTTCCAAAATGGAAAAAGTTTTCTAATTTGATCACATTATTAAAATAACTCAAAAGTATGTTTCAAGAGTGGAAACAAAGTTAGTAATCCATTATATGTTTTACTTTATGCATTAGAAATGCATATAAGGGTATATGATTGACATGATGGATAGTTATGGACAAAGGCCCAATGTGATTGAGCATAATACATGTTTCGGCCCAATGAGGACTTTCATGTCCCGGTCACTTATTTTTGGTTTGTATTTATTTTTCAAATTGTAATATGTAAATAGATTACTTAGATTAGAATTAGAGATAGAAATAGAGACCACTATCAAGGAGCAAGATGGGCTAGATGGAGATCCAACAAGTTTGAAGATAATGTAATTATTTTTACTTGTTTGAATCATGCACATTACCTAGGTTTGACCTTTTGATTTCCCTTTTGGCTCGAGGAGATCAATGTAGTAAAGTCCATAACTATACTATATTTGTATGCTTGTATTTATGTGATAGATATAGGATGCATACCAATGTATGCCAACCATGTATGATGAGATTTAATTAACTAAAATCTCTCAAACTAATATTAAGTTATATTAAGGTATTTAAGACCCTTATTTGAGTGGGAGCATAAAGCTTAATCCCAGTGGGAGCTTTTGAAACTATGATGAATATATGAAATATGTTTATCAAGAATGCCTAGCTAAAGACAAATGGATTAAGGCAATGGAAGAAGAAATGGCTTCCATGATATCAAACCATGTTTGGGAACTAGTTGATCTATTTGAAGGGTGCAAACCAAATGGGAATAAGTGGATTCTCAAGGTAAAGTGAAAAGCTGATGAAAGCATCAAAAGATATAAAGCTCAGCTAGTTGATAAGGGATTTACACAACAGGAAAGAATTAACTATGAGGAAACATTTTCACCTGTTGTTAGACTTACGTTGATAAGGTTAATTCTAGCCTTGGTGGCTAGTTTAGACCTAAAACTATATCAAATGGATGTAAAAATTGCTTTCCTAAATGGAGGATTAAAAGAAGAAATCTATATGGAGTAGCCTATAGGTTTTATTGAAGAAGGCATTAAACATAAGTTTGGCCGATTGATGAGATTATCTATGGCCTAAAGCAGTTTTCCAGACAATTGTATTTAATATTTCATGAAGCAATCCCGTCGAATGAGTTCAATATGATTAATGAAGTTCATTGTGTTTATTCTAAAAGTTCTGAAAATAAATTTGTCATTTTAACATTATATATAGATGACATACTTATAGCAAGAAATGACAAAGAATACATAAATCTAATCAAAGACTGGTTATCATCTAACTTTAAGATGAAATATATGGGTCAAGCAGATTATATCATTGGAATTAAGATTTCAAGGGATCGCTCGAGAAGGTAATTATCATTGTCTCAAGAGACATATATTAACAAAGTTCTTGAACGATTTAAAATGTAAAATTTAAACCTATAAATAGCCCCATTGTTAAGAATCAGTTCTTAGCAAATGTATGTATCTTGAGATGCCATATGAAATGGAATGTATGAGGAACGTTCAATATGTCGTTGCTGTGGATAGTCTAATTTATGCAATGTTATGTATAATACTTGGTATATGCTATGTACTGAGCATAGTAAGCAGATATCAATCTAACCCAAATGAAGCATATTGGAAAGCATTAAAGAGGATACTTAGATACCTCAAAGATACTACAGATTATTCTCTCTATCAATCAAAGAAATGATCTATAAATGAGAGGATACTTAGATGTTAATTGGGGAAATGATATGGATGAGAGGAAATCTACTTTAGGTTATGTATTCTTACTTGGTAAGGGTGCCATTTTATGGTGTAGTAAGAAGCCCCATCAACAATGGAAGCTAAATTTGTCGCTTCCTCTATTACAGTACAAGAAGCGGTTTTGGCTGAAACAGTTTGTGAACCATTTAGGCGTAACTGCCTTAGAGAAACTAGTAATAATTTATGGTGATAGTTAGTCATTGATGGATGTATCAAAATTAAGTATCAATAAATTAAACATATTGTTACACTAGGAGAACTAAACTCATAGTACATTTCCTCACTAGATATGATTGCAGATCCATTAATAAAAAACTGGTATTGAGAGATGTGTTTTGAGAGGCACATTAGATCTCAAGGTTTGCATAGGATTTGATTTATACTATTTATGTGATCCCTTAACATTATTATTTATGAAAAATAATAAAGTTCATTATTTGGCAATACATGAGTGTGAATGTTTATATATGAACATTTAGTGTTATTTATTAAATGATTGAGCATGTCAAATAGAGAAGTAGCCAACTAAATAGGTGTTTACCTTAGTTTTGACAATAAGTTGACAAAGACTAAGATGAGGCAATTTTTGAACATATGATGAACTCGAGAACCTATTCAAAATAAAAGTACCATCTTTTAGAAATTACAAGATAAATTTCGTTAAGGTGCAAGATAAAGACATACATAAGGTTGTGTGCTTTGGATTGAGATCCAAACTGGATTAAGTGTAATCCTATGATAAGTTAAATGTAACTATCATGTTATGTCCAAAATCCAAAAGTAGTTCTGAAGGAAATGGACTAAAGTTGAATGCTTCAGTGCATTACAACCTTATTTAAGTGGCGAAAGTTCAAAGAAATATAAAGATATTTAATAAAAAAATTGCAATATGACCCCCTTAGAACCCAGTAGACCAATACATTATGTGCGCTATTCTCCTGAAGAAACCAATGGGGATCTCCCTTGTTCTTGCTGCGTTAATTCTCCACAGAAGAAATCTTTGACAACTTTTTTCACTAAAAATTACTCCTTTGTTCAACTATATTTTACTTTCCCATCAACATAGACCCCATAAACCATATGAACCCTTCAAATACTTAAGAAAAAAATTCTAGTAAAAAATCATTTAAAGTGGTTTCTTTTTAAAATTGCACATTTTAACCTCTAATCTGTAAACTAACATCTTAAACTCATGAATTGCATTACAAGAAAATCTGGAAATAGCAATGGAATTGATTCTGTTGCTAATTTAGCAACGAAATTTGATTTTCATTGCTAATTAGCAAAAAAAATACAATTTCGTTGCAAAATAGCAACGAAAATAAAATCCCATTGCAAAATAGCAACGGAAATAAAATTTTGTTGCTAAATTTGGTTGAATTTTTTATGTTTAGCAACGGAATAAAAAATGGTGTTATTCCGTTGCTAAAAAAGAGGGAAATTTTAGCTACAAAATATAGCCACGAAAAATAGCAACGGAAACTAAATTTCGTTGCTATTTTAGCAACGGAAAATAATTTCCATTGCTAAAATAGCAATGGAATATATATTCGGTTGCTATTTTGCAACAGATTTAAAATTTGGTTGCTATTTCCGTTGAAATTTGGGGCCATAATATAGTCAAAAAAAATATCAAGGAAAACCTACAACCATTGCTAAATATGGCAATAGTTTATGGCGAAAGAATTCTGGAACGAAATTTAGTTGCTATTTAGTAACCAAAATTAAATTCTGTTGCTATTTAGTAACTGAATTAATATTTCGTTGGTATTTTGGTCCCAGAGAGTTGAAAAGATTTTGGTCCAAAAATAGCAACGGAATTTAATTTTCATTGCTAAAATAGCAGCGAAATTTAATTTCGGTTTCTAAATAGCAATGGAAATCAAATTCTGTTGCTATTTAGCAACGAAAATTAAATTTCGTTGCTATTTAGCAAATGAATTATATTTCATTGGTATTTTGGTCCCAAAGAAGTGAAAAATTTTGGATCCAAAAATAGCAACGAAAAACATTTTGGTTGCTAAATTTGCAACAGAAATTAATTCGGTTGCCATTTTGCAACGGAATTATATTTCCGTTGCTATTTTAGCTAGCCCTAGGTATAAATGTTGCCTCTTTCTTTGTTTTTTTTTCTTTGTGCACCTCTCGCCTCCCCCATCTCTCTCTCGCTCTCTGCCCTATTTTATCCCCACCACCTCTTTGCCCTCTCTTTCTCTCATGCTTTCTGCCATATTTTCTTTTATATGTTTTTTTCCTTTAAGTCTGAATCTTCTTACATTACTATTCTTGAAAGCCTATGTTTTGGTTTTGTATTTAGAGGGATATTCAGTTTCAGATCCTACTTGGTCGGAATTTCTTTCTTCTAAAAATCCATTCTTGATTTTGAGGTATTTTTTTCCTCTGTTGGTCTATTATTTGGATGGTTGTTTTGTTAATGTTTTCTTGACCTTTCATTTATGGTATTTTTGCATTTAGATACTTTTTTCTTTTTAATTTAAGGCTGGTGTGGGATTTTGCAGGATCTTTGTGTTCTTCTTCAACACACGCTTTTCTTTCATGCCCTAGCCTCCAACACACGCTTAAAACTCTAGGAGAGAAAGAGAGAGAGAGAGAACCAGCATAGGATTGTGAAAAGCCCCAATACCATTTCTTCGATCTCTTCTTTTGTACTTTGGATTTGATCACTCTCCAACTATATATGATCGATTGAATTTATATAAATCTGAAATGGGTTTTGAATTTGGACAGGAGTTTTCAGATTTCTTGGGGACACTATTGGGTTTTAGATTTCTAGATTTTCATTTTTTGTTTTGAGGTAGTGAAATTACGAGTAGAAGATGGAAATTTGGTTATTGACTATCACTGTTGTACAAATTGTAATGCTTTATGGACTTGAATGATGGCATTCTATTTTTAATTAAGAAATATGAACTTTTTATTGTTTAATTTAAGGAGAAATTCTCTTTGGTTACTCCTATTAATCTTTTGTTCGATATCACTCTTAATGAAGCTTAAATTGTCAATTGAAAACACCTTTACTATTGCTGCGAAATGAAGGTTAGGGCAATGAATCTATAGCTTTATATTCATATGGTATTGGTGCAAAATAGTTGACCATACAGGCTTCTAAGGAATTCACACAGAGTGAAGTCAAATCTTTTTCAATTTATGGAACTGGGAATTTCCCCTACTTGCTATTGATTTAACTGCATTTTGTTTTATATATTATTTTTTTATGTTAACTCTATATTTGTAATGAATTCATTAAAAATTATATATATATGAAAATATAAGATTATTATTTATATTTGTATCTATTATATATGAATTTTATAATATAAAATTATTATTTATATTGTGAACTGAATAAAAATTTAAAAATACAATAAGAGAAAAAATTAAATTAAGCAATAATTTATCGACGGATTAGCGACAGCAACTGTTGCTACTCTACAAACGTTAGAATTTACGAAATAATTAGTGACCATATTAGCAACAAATATTTCGTCGCTAAATTTTTAATTAGCGACGGAATTAAAGATGAAAACTGTAGTCGCTAAATATTATTATAATTCCAGCTATAATTATGAATATAAATTAGCGACAAGCTGAATTAGCGACTGATTCATATCCGTCGCTAATATATTTGCAACCTTTTAGCGACTGTTTATTATGGCATCGCTAATTTAAATTAGCGACAAAAACAGGTAATTGCAGTTTTTTTGTAGTGTAAAAATAGAAAATAAAACATTAATTTAAAATGTCTAAAAGAAAGAAATAAAACCTTAAAATTATATATCAAAATTGTTAGACCAGAAATAATTTATTTTTTGAATTCTGTCGCTAATATATTTGTAACTGGCCTTTTAGCGACTGTTCATTGGGCGTCACTAATTTAAATTAGCGACGGAAAACAGGTAATTGCAGTTTTTTTGTAGTGTAAAAAGAGAAAATAAAACCTTAATTTACAATGTCTAAAAGAAAGAAATAAAACTTTAAAATTATATATCAAAATTGTCCTCCTATTCCCCCTTTTATATCAATACTTGAAAAACCTAAAATAGAAGAAGTATTGCTGTTACTAAAACATTTAACTCTATAAAACTTCTTAAAAAGTCGATTCTGCTACTAAATGAACCCTGCGGGAATGATAAGGGTGCGTTTACTTACAGAAAATAGTTTTCTGTTTTCTATTTTTTTAGAAAATTGGAGTATTTATTTTCCGTAGAAAATTTAGAAAACGCGTTTATTTATCAACAAATGAAAAACTGGAGCGTTTATTTATGTGTGTGCATACACACGTATGTATATATATATATATATATATATATATACATACAGATATTACATATATATGTATGCGTACATACATACATACGTACATTTATATATGTATGTGTGTGTATATATATATATATATATATATATGTATATGTATATGCATATGTATGTGAATATATACACATACATACACATATATTTATGAATACATACATATGTACATGTATGTGTATATATATATACATATCCATATATATATATATATATGTATGTACATACATATATATACATATGTATGTATGCACATGTAAGCACATATAGATATATGTATATAAACATGTATGTGTGTGTATGTGCATATGTATATATGTATATGTATATGTATATGCATAAATACATATTTATACGTATATGTATGTATATAGATACATACATGCATGCATGTATGCACATATAAGCACATACAGATACATGTATATGAACATGTATGTGTGTGTTTATATATATGTATATGTATATGTATATGTATATGTATATGTATATGCATAAATACATATTTATATGTATATGTATGTATATAGATACATATATGCATGCATGCATGTATGTATATATGTATATTTGTATATGCATATGTATGTGTATATATGCACATATATATACATACATATACATATGTATGTATACATATACATATGCATATGTATGTGTATGTATGTATATACATATCCATATGTACGTATGTATGCATGTACTACATATACATATACATGCACATGCATATGCATATGCTTATGTATGTATGCACATACAAAAATTTACATATGCATGTATATGTATATGTATATATGTACATATATATATGTGTGTGTATGTACATATATATATATATATATATATATATATATATATATATATATGTGTGTGTGTGTGTGTGTGTGTGTGTGTATTAATATTATTTAGAAAATTTGGAAAACATCTTTTATTAGTTTTCCAATTTCTTCTTTATTTTGGAAAACTGGAAAATTCATTTTCTGTTTTCTATTTTAGAAAACTGACGAAAATAAACATGATCTCTATTTTTTATTTTCTGTGGAAAAATTTTCTGGAAAACTGGAGCAGTTTTCTGTAAGTAAACAGGCCCTAAGTGTCTCCACGGGAATGACAAGTGTCTTCGTGGGGATGTCTGCTATTGGAACTCATGAGAAGAGCACTAAAGAACCCGATAGGGATGATTTATGTCCCTACCAAGTTGATTTAAAACTTGTTGCTCCTAAACCTGCAAAAACAACAAAATTAAAAGCTCAAACACTATAATTTCAAAAACACAAAACACCTAAATTAAGGCTCAAAGAACAAAAAATCATACTTAAAAAATATACTAAATTTAGGTAAAATATGAAGATACCAAGACCGATTAACTGGTTCATGCTCACCCATATATATATATATATATATATATATGATAAAGGGTAATTATTCAAATTATTTTTATACATATGAAAATATATTATTTATTTGAGAAAAGATGTGTTTTTTTTATACAATAGAGAATTACTTTAAAAAATAGATGAAGGGTGGTTATTTAACTTATTTGCATACAAACGAACATAGTGATTTATTTGATAAAAGATGTGTTTTTTTTTTAAAAAAAAAGAAAAGAAAAGAAAATATTTTCTTTCATCATATTAATATTTCTATTATTGGAAAATAAATAATTACAATATTATGAAATGATTTTGCAGTGCCCTTAAGCAATTTCAAATGAGATACTCATTTTATTCATAATATATACAAATATACACATAAAACAAGCTTTCACATGTGAATTACTACAATGTCTCATCTGAGACGATAAACGAAATAAATTAAAATAACTTAAGCTGAAACTCGTTAATGCTAAAATATTAACGTCAACGAAAATCTTATTCGCGTTAATAGTTTTCAGATGTTCTTTGTACATTTATACATTTATTTCATAACCACAAGTGTGGTAATTTCTTTTTGTTTACTTGGATAATTAAAAATGTTGTTATTTACTTATTCTTTTGAATCACCTATGGGAGACGAAGGTGATGCAATTATGTAACAGCCACAAATTTTGCAGAAAATTAGAGATAAATTCAATTGTGTGGACCGCATCTATGAGCCAATTTCAGATATGGCCAAGTTCCAAATAATTATAAGTTAATTAACAAGCAAAAATTGCCAAATGTTCCAAATAATCTTGCAAAGTAATATCTTAAAACACAATTTCAAATTAATCCATGCTATTACATAAAATTGAGTACTAATTTTCCAAATTGAACACAATCAATATATACATCAATATCTAAATAAAGTTAATAACAAACTTCAATCGTCCTCGAAATTTAATTGGTTCTAGGCTTTTTTAAGAATCGTCGCTCTAATTTCAAAAGCATCCTGGTAGGGGTGCTCAAAACACGATCTTACCCAAATAATCCAACCCGAACTAGATATTCGGGTAGGGTTGGAAAATTTTAGATTGTTCGGATTGGGTTAAAATTCTTATAAACCCGACCCATCCGAATAAACCACTTCCATCCTTAAAAAAAAATGTGTTTTATATGTAATATCAACATACCTTTTGCTTTCTACGGTCTTTACCACCCAAATTCCTAATTTCCCAAATCCCTTCTCCTCTCCCCGGGCCTCGTCACCATCCTTGCCTCTTGTCGCCATCGGCATTTGATCTACAACCTCTGTCCTTGCTGGCATCTACACTTCAACACCGGTAAGTGATTTTGCTTTGCTGCTATCTTTTTAGGTTCCCTATCGCTTAGTAATACTTTGTTTGCTGCGCTTCAACATATTGTTCCTTGATTTCACAATTTGGCTTTAAATTTAAAGATTGTTGTCTTCTTTAAGTAAATTTATAATCTTTCTTGTCAATCTTTAATTTACCAGTTATACCCATTGTTTATTGTCGTGTTCATACTGTAAGTGATTCCATATAATTGGCTGCTTCAAACTTTGATGTTTTTCCACATGACAAATCGATGGTTTATGTTCTTGATTCTTGAATTTCTTTAAAGATATAGATAAAATTATCAAGAACACAAATGAGCGGAAAAATGTAATGGATGGCGGATAGAAATAGAGCATTTTAGCTAGTTAATAAGTCGTTGAGAACTTAAAATTCTTGTTTTTTTCTTTTCTTTTTAAATTCTGAAAATTTTCAATTATAATCATACTACAACATGATACACCGGTTGATATGAACTCCAAACCAAATTAAGCTAAATACATGGTTGTTGCTAGTAGCTTAATCTCTTCTACAAATAATTTCAAATTGAGATAAGAAGATCCATTTTCCTCCATTGTTGTTTTAGCACCTGTCATAACTGATGAAGATGGTTATCGTAAGTCTTGAAATAAAATGGTTTGAGAGTATTAATCTAGATTATTAAGTCATTAATAGCATGGTAAATTTAATTTAAGCACAATTTATATTTCATTTTGTTTGATATTTCTTATTAATTCCATATTTTATTATTTTTCATATATAATTTATATATTAGGTGGACACGAAGAAATTGAAGATCGAAGATGATGGCATTCCGTTATGACAAATTTTATCAATTACATTTGGATAATTATTTTTTTATTATTATATAATGTGTGTTTGAAGAATTTTTAAATATTTTACTTATTGTAATTTTTATTTTATATTCGTAAACAATTATATTTTTATTTAATTATTTATTTTGATTTTAATTTAATTTTTTAATTTAAAAATAAGTTCGGATTATTCGGGCGTGGCCCGAATTTTTAAGTTATATATATATATATATATATATATATATATATATATATATATATATATAAACCTGGCAAAATTGACCAAAACCCATGGATCGACCCAAATTCATCTAAAAAATTTACCCAAATCTAATTTAATCTACATAAATATCTATTGGGTCAACCCAAAATTAATCCATTTTATTTTTCAACCCAACCCAACCCAACCCAACTCAATGCCTAATTGGTTAATTCAAAATTAACTCATTTCACTTTTCAATCCATTGGATATTAATCCAATATGCATTTTCAAGATTTAAAGATCTTGATTCATTGGATATTAACCCAATGAATGTTTTATGTGAATTGTCAAAATCAACCCAATGCGTGTGCCATGTGGGTAACGTTGCAGTGTGGTTTTGGAGTATTAGGAGAGAGTTTAAGAAGTAAAGAGAATGTTAGAGTGAGGATGTTCCTATCCTTGGGGGGCTTATTTAGTGCAATAAGAGGATGTCCACGTCAAATGCTGAGTCAGCAAAGAAAGTAGGGTCCAAGAAAGGTCATAATCCGCGTGGACAAATGGGGGCAGTGGGTGGTTCCCACACGCTAAATTTCACTTCATGATTGCCCACCCCCTCGTATACTTTGATTTTTAGCAAGTGCCACTTATTGGTCCTTTTCCTTCATTTTTTTTATTGGATTTATTATTCTTATAAAAAAATTCCCATAAATAAAACCGTAATTCAGAGCACCAGATTATTATTAAACTAACACCATATATAATCATTTAATGAAATACAAAAATTTAATTTAATAGTCCATACACTAATGCATGCATACACTAAATTAATAGACAAAATGCTATTTACATATTGAAATTTAAACTTAGAAAATACGATTTTGGAATAAAAAATGATTCCACTACTGTTAAGTTAACTAACAACACGTAATAATAATAATAATAATAATAATTATTATTATTATTATTATTATTATTATTATTATTATTATTATTATTTTGTAATTTTATATTGTGAGTATAAAACCTTAAATTTGATAGAGTATAAAGGTTTTATATAGTATATGATCATACTTTATTTTATTGATATTCAATAACAGTTTATTATCAATATTTATAATATTTGACCCTTATAAATAATTTTTTTATTGAAAATAATGATAAAATAAGAAACTGCATAAAATATAAATATAAGAGTTGAAATTACATAATAATGGGTAGTAACAAGAACAGTAGGCCATTTGTGAGAATCCATCATTCATGGGTCGATTCAAATCAACCCAATCTATTAATAATCCATATTTTTTGATCCATTAATAATCCAACTTATTAATGACCCATCCATTAATGACCCAATCCAAATCCGTCCAATCCACCCATTTGCCACACACACACACACACACACACACATATATATATATAAGTTAAACCGGATAAAATCGAAACTAGATGTAATAAGAGCTGCTCGATTCATAAACAATAAGAGATATAAAAGCAACAAAAGATATTTATCCCAAAATAAAAATTGCCCAAGTCACAAATATGCCATGAAAATTGAAAAGAAAGAAAAAGTTATGGAAACCATTAAATAACTCAATATGGCTGAAGGATGAGTCCAAAAAAAAGATAGAGATTTGTGCCAAGAAAGCCATCAAAGACGCAACCACAATTAGAATTAAATTAATATAGATCAAGCAAAATTGATTGCATAATGAGTGAAACCCAAAATTAAACTAACCGACCAAACCTCTGATGCACGTCGAACCCTATAGGCATCCGATTTTCTCTCAAAAGTCCATTTTTAGGACTTGAGATTGGGTCAATATTCATTTAACACATGAAGGTTGATCGCTTTTTAATGAATAGGGATTCAACCTAATTCACGATGCCTTGAGCCTCAAAAAGGCATGATATAGCAGCTCGAGACATCCTCATTCATTGTTAGTGATCAACCGATAATAGCATCTGTTGGGCATCACATGGCAGGTATCATGGAGTTACCACTCAATAAAATATTGAAAAATAATTTCTAACTTTATAAAGCAGAAACCAAAGATAGTTTGGACTCCACTCCTATTTATACCAATGGTTAATATTATGTAAATGAATTTTAATAAATAATTTATTTTATATCTTTTCTTACATGAGATATGTTAGAAAAATAAAGGCACACTCAAGCATATTGAAAAGCAGTAAAACATAGCATTTGAAAGCTGCAAAGAAAATTATGGAGAGCATTCAAGAATAAGAGAATAAATGTAAAGATAAAAGCATTCATAAATCAAGGAATTAATTGAGTTTGTGAGGACATTGGTCCTCGCATGCATATTTACAAAAAGACAGCATTTTGGATGTACTTTGTATAAAAATGGGATAATTGATCCCTCACGACTTTGAAAAGTTAATCGTGTTAATTAATTTTAAATAGAAGATCTTTTCTATTTATGAAAAAATATCCTTAATTTACATGTTATTTGGTGGGTGAACATCGGAACATTGATCCCTTTTATTATAGAAAAAACCCATTATAACTTGTATAAAATCATTAATGAGTTTTTAACTTATCACTCGAAAAGCCATTTATTTACAATAAATAAAGACTTAAAAGAATAATAATACAAGAAAAACATATATAAATATGGCTATTAATCGATTAGGAAATATTGATTCCCTCATCTGGCTATTAATCGATTTGGGATTATTGATTCCCTCATGCATATTTATGAAATTCTTTTGTTTGATTTTTGGAATAAAACAAGATATTGGTCCATTTTATGAGAAAAATTCAATTAAATAGATAAAAATATTTAAGATAATTTTCCTAATTATCGTGCAAAAATTCTTTTTTTACTATGTTATTACAACACAATAAAAGACATTAAATAATATTACAGAACCAAAAATAAATAGGATAAAAATAAAGGAAATCCTAAATTCACTTTGGCTCTCTTCTAACCCGACTTGGGATGGAATTGCACATTTAAAAGAATGTTACAGGAAAAGGTAATTAGTACATAATGATAAAAATAAAATAGTAATATTAATGATAATATTAAATAATAGTAATTATAAATATTATCATTGAAATAATAAATATATTAATAATAACAAATATTTACAATAAAAAAATCAACACAAATTAACAATATCAAAAATAACAATATCAACAACAACAACAACATCAATAATAATAATAATAATAATAATAATTATTATTATTATTATTAATGACAATTAATTATATTATTGTAATATCAGCAATAAAATATTAGTAAAGCTAACAAGATAATAATAATAACACAATAAAATTAAATTGCTAAAAATGAAGTTAATTAACTAATATTAGTAAAGATAAAATTCGCCAAAGAAAAAAAATAAAAGGAAAAAAAATAAGGAAAGAAAAGGAGTAGGTGCAGGAAACAAGGAAAGAAATAAATTTGACTCCAAATAAACATAAAATTGATAAAATAATAAAATTATACAAATATAACTCTATTAGAACATATTAAAAATTAGATAAAGCCAAATTGATAAATCAGTCAAGTCAAGTAGTAAATAGTGAAATTAAACATTAGTTTACAACCCAAACAATTAACAAATTAAAATAATAAAATAAATAATTAACAAATATTTGAAATTAACAACATAGTACAATAAATGTACAAAATCAACAAATAATAAATTAAAAAAGATTATTTGCATAATTAATTAAAACTAAATACTAAATTTATGGGTTTTAGGGACTCGAATATATTATCTTCAGTGTTGGTTTCGTCATAGGATAAAGATTCGGTGCTTATGGCTTTTTTCTGATTTTTGATGATTTATTGGAATTTTTTGAAGTTGAAAATATTGATTTTCCATGCGAAAAAGAAGAGAGAAAATGAAGAAGAAAAAGGGAAGAGATGAAGAATGAGGAGAGAGAAGAGATTATTGGGTTCAAAAACAAATAAAAAATATCCCAAATGTGATAACTTTTAAGGAAATTTTTCCCAAGCTTTTCTCTACTATTTTTGGGTGTGTGGTGCACTTCTAGAGTGAGTCATAGACCTAGTCCGTAAGACACTCACAAACTGTTGACTTTGACTTTCCCCTTTTTTCTCAGTTGCCTGACCATTAATTTAAAATATTTTTCCATTTTTAGGCTTGCAAATGCCATTCCTTCGATAGAGTATCTTTTGGAAATTTGTTTTCATATGTATTAGCTTTCCAATGAATCAAAAGTAACTAAATTTGGATTTATAGATTAGGATTTATGGCCAAAATACTAACAACTGCTCCTAGGAAATTTTTAGGGATAAAATTGGTATTTTGACTTCGAAAAATTACTGGGAGCAATGAGTTTAGAATTAGGTCATTCCCTCATCATGAAAGTTGCTCCAAAATTAGTTTAGTTTCTTTCAAAATTAGATCTATCTCAATATGAGATTTACAGAAGGAGTTATGCCCAAAATACTATATATTGGTCCAGGTATAAGGATAGTTTCAGGTCATCTATGTTCAAGCCTAATTTTTAAAATCTTAAATACTGAACTAGGTTTAGGTGTCTTCATCAAAATTGTATATCTATGTCTTAAGATTAAAATAGTTTTAAAATCATCAAATTATAAGGTTTATAGGCTGAGATAAAGCTGAAAAACTTCCAACTGCTTTAAGTTTTTAAAATTGATTTTCTCATTTTGCACTGTTAATAGAGGGAAAATGCCCCAAAAAAAGATTTTTAAACATCTAAAACTCGTAAGAAATATCAAAAATCATTTTAAAAACATAAAATTCGGGAAGAAAGCTTGGTATCTCTGCTCCTTATCCATTTATGAAAAACCATTTCCTTATCAGGTAACGCTAATCAAAAGCTATTTCAGGACTTAGTGTCAACAATTGCCCCTGATTTCAGGGAAGTTAATACACTAGTGCCTAAGTGAGCTAAAATTCAGAGTAGAGGATAAAAGATGCATACCTTAGGTGGTGAGCTTCTGATTGTATCAAACACGTACCATTTGAGGCAATGAGTCTCTGGTTAGGTAGTTACCATTAACTTGTCGATGTTTCAACTACCGTCAAGACATTTGATTAGGCTTCAGCCTGATGAAGCATAAAATTAGGGGAAGAAATATCTAATTTGGCTTTAGTTTGATGAGGCATCAAACCAGGGAAGATGACCTATGATTTGGCTCTAGTTTAATGGTGCATAAAATCAGGGAACATATGATTTTGCTCCAATTTATTAGTGGATAAAATCAGGGTGGATGACATATGATTTGGCTCTAGTTTATCAATGTGTGAAATAAAAAAACATCTTATTTGGCTCAAGTTTGTTGGCATATAAAATTAGGGAGGATGAGATCTGATTTGGTCCCAACTTATCAGTGCATAAAATAAAAGAACATCTAATTTGGCTCTAATTTGTCGACGCATAAAATCAAAAGGATGACATATGATTTAACCCTAACTTGTCAGAGCATGAAATCATGGAACATCTAATTTGGCCCTAGGTTTTTGGTGCATAAAATCAAAAAAACATCTTATTTGGCCCTAGTTTGTCAGTGTATAAAATCAAAGAGGATAATATCTAATTTTGCACTAGCTTGTTAGTGCATAAAATCAAGGAACATCTAATTTGGCTCTAATTTGTCAACGTATAAAATCAATAAGGATGACATCTGATTTGGCCCCAGCTTGTCGGTGCATAAAATTAAGGAACATCCAATTTGGCTCTAATTTGTTGATGCATAAATTTCTGATTTGGCTCTAGTTTGCCAGCATATAAAATCAAAGAGGATGATATAATAAATGTCTTGTAAGCATACTTTTACCTACAAGGACTTGCTGCCTCTTAAGGGGACTTTAGTACCTGTAAAAAGGTTGGATGTTAGTGTGCTTATTCAATCAAATAATGTTCTTATCTTTTATTGATTTGTATGATTCCTTTTATGGAGATCTATCTTTGAGTAAGATAGCCATCTTTTGGTAAACGCCCTTAAACATGGCATGCAAAAATGGCCTTGCTTTATTCCTCTTCTCTCTCTTTTATTTTTTTAAATTAGATTGATCCATCCCATGGAGTTTTCCTTATGGTTTGGCCGTCCTTTGCTTGGAATTGTCTTGTGATAAGCTTTTGCATATGGATTCCCTTCTTGTTTCATTGCAAGAAATTAAAAAAGCACAGAGTATGTGCAAAATTCATATGTGCATGCATAAATACATATGTTAGTTGTGTGTAATGAGTGCCACATATGCAGTGTTTGCAAAGAGTGGCTTGCCAATAAGCATATAAAATTTAAAGTAATTGTGACTCATCAAATGCTTTAAACTTGAATTCAATTCATCATTGAATAAGTTGAATGATCCACATTCTCAACTAGTTTAATCTCAGTAAAAGAAATTAATGAGTCATTTTCCATAAGGGAACAAGAGAATAGGCATGTTAATACCAAGTCCTATCAAACCAATATACAAGCACAGTGCATACCAAGCAATTTTTGTGTATGTGTGCTGAAGGCCAAATTATAATTTTATTTTTTGGAAAGCACATTATGAATGCAATGTCGGGAACAAGGTTTAACTCAAATATATAAATGCATTCATAGCTTCTCACTTGGAGCTCAAGAAATACCATATGCTTCTTCTTATGTACCAAACCTTACTAAAAGGTCATCTTTACTAGGTTGGATGAGACTAAACCTAGAATTAGGAGGTCTTACTTTGGTTGTAATGTTAAGCTTGGGCGAATGGCTATCAAAGAAGAGGTTGCTAGAAGAAAATGACCACTATGTTTCTTTAACTAACGAGAAGATTGTTCCCTATCCATTTTCCCATTATCCAAGGATTCTCACATTTGACTTTGGCAATTAACTCTTTGGAGTTTATTTGAGAGATAATAGCACAAGGTCTTCCCTTTCCCTTTTCATTTTTTTATTTTATTCTTGCTATTGTGATGTTAACTTCAAGGGTTTTCCATTCCCTTTTGCTTTCTTTTCTTTACTTCTGTTGTATTTTTTCTATTTTTTAAACTTTTTTTCTTATTTTTTCATTTCTTTCTTTTTCATTTTGTTTTTTTTTCATGTAACAAACCCTAATTTCTTATAAATGGAATTCATACAAAAGATTGATAGAAATTTATTTCCTCCATTTTTTATATAAAAAACTGACTTTACTGTAGTGGCCATCTTCATAAGGGGAAGCCAAAATCATTTTGGGTAAATAGGGTCATTTCAATATGTGTAACAATGAAATAAGCATGCATTTGACATGCTTAAAATAAAAGCTCAAGGGGTTAGCAAATGATGATAAAATCAAGGTAGGAAAAGTCATTTAGAGGGTTGTACAAAGAAGGGCTGCTTGAATCATTTTCTATATCCCATCTCATATTGGGGTCGCTTCGATGGATAATCAGGAAGGTTCTAGTGCTCTTAGTGAGTTTCACCCAATCCCCTTATTTGCAAAAAAAAATTCTTAATTTTAAAAGCTAGCCTGAGGTGCTCAAAATTTAAAAGTTGCATGGTATAAAATTTCTTAATTTTATGCTTTCACTTTCCTATAAGGTTATATGCAGCAATGTATATGGAACATTATGTGTGTATAAATAATTATATGTGAAACAATATGTACAAAATCATATAAAAGATGCACATACGAGACACATATAACAAATTATGTGTAAAGTATGTGCAAATGGATGATATGCTCTAATACATGCAGAAAATTATGTATGAAACATTCACAGAATGTGTGGAAAGGGAAATATGTGTGTGTGTACATACACATGCGAGGAGTTATATACGTCTAAAATCTCATGTCAAAAGAAAGCATGCTAGAATGCATAAATGCATACAAAAATGCATAAATGCATGCAAAAGTGCATGAATGTATGTAAAAATGCAATAATGCATGTAGTGATATAAGAATATATGCATGAAATACAGAAATACAAGAAATATGCATGGATGCATGAAGGTATGTATGAAATGAAGGGATGCATGAAATGCAAGAATGTATACATGAAATGTAGAAATACAAGAAATGTGCATGAATGTATGGCCTACACCATGGATGATTAGGGGACTTCATCTTTGATGTGATCTAGCTAATGGCCCATGTATGTCTTTTATAGAACTTTTTGTTTTTAGGCAATTCCTCTAATTATACCCTTTAGTTTTTTCTTCTTTTCCCTCTTTTTGAGCCCTCTTATTATTTTTAGGGTAAACAATTAATTGCCACTACACTTACGGAAAAAAAAATCCATTTTATCACGAACTATGATGTAGTCATCCTATTGGGTGATGTACGATGTTGAACTTTTTGCCCTTAAAACTATGGCTTATGTCTCAAGCTATGTGTGAAACTTTCTATAAGAAATGACTAGAGCATCAAAAACTTCTATCAGAAATTATCAAACTAGTACCTCAAGATTACTCTTTTTTTAGAGACCTAGCCAGCATATTGAATTACCTTTATTTTTCATGGCGATGTTATTCTACTGATATGTCTTTTCTGGTAATTAATATTGATCCCAAGGGAACTAACAGTGGCTATCCTCTACTTAGCATAATCAAAAGCATTTAAAGATATTGACCTTGGTTACCATCCTAGATGGACAACTTGAAGGCTTGCTCCAACGTGGTTGTACAAGGCCATATTTTGGATGACAACCCACTACACTAGACAACTTGTAAGGTTCTGCACATATGGACCTGAGGAATGTGATCATTTCATCTTATTCAGGTCCAAAGTATGGGTATATGGCCTTACAGTTAACTAGAGTAGCATGACCAAAATGCTTTTAAGGTTTCATCTAATCCTCAATCTTATCTTGAAAGCATCTAATTCCCATTAAGAAGAACTGAAGTTCAAATTTTATTGACTATCCCATTCACGCTTTATATACTAAGGAGAATTTAATTTGAAGTACCAGTACCTACTTCACATCCCCAGAATGCATATGATGAACTCTTAGTTTAAACCTTAAAGGTTTGTACCTTTTCAAAGGGTATCTTCTTATGCTTTAATTACTCTTTTAGCTAGGAAAAACTCACAACATTGAGTACCTTTCATTCCTTGCTCAGAGCCAGGTGCAGTCAGGGTAATTTGTATCTAAATGTCAAACTCTATTTTAATGATCTCGGCTAGCTCCTTGAGGACCTGATTGCTTGAAAGATTCATCTTTTACCTAGCCTGCGATGGTAGTATGAAGCTTCAAACCTTCTGAAGCTATCATATGTACTTTCTTGTGATGTCTACTCCCTAGATTAGAAAAGGTCTACCTCTGTGGCAAGTCAAAAGAACCTTTTGACGTACAAAGTGTCAAGCCATTCATATGAGCTATATGGATGCCATTATGAGTTCTCTTATAACTATCATAACTACTTACTCATCAGTGCACCTCAAATACATACCATTATAACTGCCCCTTCATTCAAAACCATATTCATAGTGATGTACTATGCAAGGAGCTTATGAATCTTTCCTGATCTTCTCTAAAAACTCCCTCTGAGGATGTTAGTTTTTCCTAAGCAAGGCTGAGTATTGTAGCATCGGGGTCTCTTATCAATAGTGTGAATGTACATCACTTGTACTACTTTGAAACACAATTTACCTGAGCTTACTATCAATTTTGACTTTATGATCACCCTTACTAGGATGGTCAATGTAAAAATCAAGGCTATCAAGATGTATGTTGATAAGCATATAGCTTAGGAGGCAACTTGATTGCTTAGTCACCCTAAGCTTTTTATGAGATAGTGAGTACTTTATCTGATAGAGCATTTTCCAAGAGCTTGATAACTAATAGTGATGAGCTTTTAGGCATTTTTACCATATTTTCCCTCAAGGATAAGGATACTTATAGCCTATACAATCCCATTGTTAATGGCTTCAAGTAAATTCCATCATCAAATGAGATAAAGATTACTCTTAACTTTCACCAAAAGCATAGATAGTACTGTTATTACTGCATCAAAATTTAACCTACCCTAAAAGGAAGCATTCATTGTGCATAGTGTTGTTATCTTTCTAAGAAGTTCCTTTTTCAAATATCTACCTTTAAATGGGCTCTAAGCAAGTTTTCTTTAGGTGTTTTTATCTTTAGTGTTTTTCATTCCCTGCCCTTTTCCTAAGCTTCCTTATTATTCCTAAGAAAGGCAATCTATCTTTGTTGTACCTCTGCCAAAGATAACTTTCTCCTTAACAGATTGCATATTCCATCTAATACCCTTAAGAACCTGGAAATGAATTCCTACTTAGCTTCTATACTCTATTTAGTAGCTTCTCAAAGAGATTGATCTATTATGCGTCTTCTTTAGTAGCTGTTAGAACTTATGGTTTGAAGCATCCATATTACCCATTTGGAGTTGCACCCCCTATTTAAAGAATATGCGATCACTAAAGGGATGCTTTCCTAACTTTAGGACTCCGCCTTGCATCTTGAGTTATGAGTTAACTGCCAAAGGAGAGGTTATACGAACCTTATCCTTACTAATAACTTCTTATTCCTCCAGATACTTATAGTCCCTAGAAACATCATAAAAGCAGTTTTGCTTCATTTATTTCAAGTGGTGCATCTTTATATCTACCGACCACACTGGATTCCATTTGTGACATTCATAAAAAATAAGCTTCTGGACACTACGAGGTAGCTTTCTTCTATAATGGGAGCATTAGAATAAACATCTAATACATGAGGTGTTACTCTTACCACCTAAGAATTTAGCCTTTATTTATGCAATAAGTTTCTTTATGTATGTCAAACATATGTTTATGCCTAGCTTATATATGCATTCTTATTTACATACATCATATAGCATTAACAACAATCACACCTAAATATATAATATAAAAACACATGTTCCATTCAACCTTAAAAGGTGACCCCTTGTGTTTATTTGACTCTTGTTATCAATCAGCCCTCATGGGTTTTTTGATTGATTTTTTTCTCTCAACCCCTAATTTTTTTCTAGGATGCCTGTTTTAGGTTTTTTTCCTAGCGGGGTGCCCAATTTTAGTAAGGCTACCTTTTTTGGATTTTTAACTTGCAGGGCCATTTTTATTTTTTTTTCTTTTTTTCCATGGAACCCCCTTCAGTCCATTATCATTACTTGACTCGCTGAACCCTTTTAACCATTGTTGGTGAGATTTGATTATCTCTTCTAACCATAGCTTATTTGGTAGAAAAGGTTTAACTTTGCTTCGAATAGCCTGAAGTGCCTAATTTGAATGGTTTCTTTAGAAGAATGGCCTTTGATCCATTTTTCAAATGATTAAGCAGACCATTCTCTTCTTTTCAAACTTGATCGAGATAGTGAGTTTTTCTATAAATTGTAAGAGATCCCACTTCATCCATCCGACTCTAACAGTTGAGCTTCTAAAATAAAATTTCATGATTGTTGTTGAATCTTGGTTGACTATGTTATGCTTGTCCTCAAATGCTTATGAGAAAGCAATAGTCCTTTAAACATCACTTCTATCTTGTTTCTTTATTTATACTAGCTGTGCAAGCTTTTATATAAGGTTTTTTTTTTATCTTCCCCTTTTGTCTCTTTATCTTGATTAATCCTTGTGGACCGATTTCTTACTCAATTCTTCACTTAAGATAATGGGCCAAGTTGATAACTTATGGATCATTTTTATTCCTTCTTGGAGATATCTTTAAGAAATCTTGGCACCTTCAAACAATGGAAGTATAATTTCCCATCAGCTTCCTCGATGATTATCACATGGAAGTTTCATTTTATCTTTTCTATTCTCTAGTTTGAGCCTTCAAATTTGCTGCTTAGTGGTTTATAGTTAATATAAGCTTAAGTAACATATCTCATCAAATTTTTATTAATTTTTCATGTCACTTTAAGCCCAAGCAAAGACTTATTCTTTATTTTTCATTTTTCTCTTTTTCTTTCTTTTCTTTTATTCTTTTAATCTATTCTCACTTTAGGAGTCATGTTGGATGCATTCGAGATGTTATTACTCTTGAGGTTAAATGAATGAATGTTTATTGAATTAATGTCTTATATAAATGCCATAATCATTGCCATGTATGATGCACTAAAACAAGATGTATCATTCATAAGAAAGACTCATATTATTAACATAGTTAAAGAAATATAAGCACATGTTACATTAGCAAAAAATGGCTTATATCACATCCCTTCCCACTACAAGTGTGGGTAGCAAAAGGTTTTTTAGCATCTCAGGCTTTTCCTTCTCTGAATGGTGCCCCAAAGATTAGTGGTGATATTTACATTCCATAACTCTCATCACTGAAACTTAGCAAGTAATGGCTAAATATTTACATGCCATATAAGTCTCAGAACATGCACCATTCCAGAAAACCTGGGCTAAACTCAAATATTGATGATCACACATTACTACAGCCTCTCCTCCTTTTGTTTTCCCTTTCTGGATCTAGTATGTAATGGGTGTTAATTAGGCCTTATATATGATCCCTTAGAGTTCGATAATAGTTTGTTTTATATCTCATATGATGATGATAATTGCAATACCAATTGGTCCTATATCTTGACTTCCCTTAGCTCTTAGCTAGCACAGGAAGCAGAGGTTGCAACCTCTTTTGCCTACGAAGACAAGTGAGGTACCAAGATAGTAGTTTACCCTTAATGATATAAGGATTTCCCTTTTCTCTTAATTGCTGAAGCTTCTACAACCCTATCACTGTCCTTACTGGAGTCCTCATTCTTCTATTTATTTCTATGGTTGTTATCACTACCATACCTTATATTCTTGCACCCTGGTCGACTTTCATGTTTTCCACCTTTTAGATTGGAGAAATGGATCCTTTCTGCTAAATAGCCGCCTTTCACTTCTATAAATGTATACCAAAAGAACTCATCATTACTCATTGGTTTCTTATCCGATCAATGAGACCAACTAGTTGGAGGTATTATGCCATCTGGTATCAGAGGTTAATTACCAGATATCAAAGCTAGATTAATAGTAAGTCTGGTAATGATTTTCTTTTTAAGGTCATCAATCCTTTTACTCAGTGTAGCTATAAACCTGATTAATGATGCCATAATTCTTCTTTCAAGGTCCTGAAATCTTTTATACAAATTGTAAAGGTCAAAAGTGCCATCAAATCATACCAAGTTTGACATTTCTAACCTCTAAGGTAGTAGCTCATCCCCATCTAGATTTTTATCTTTGGGGTCCATTCCCTTGCTAGGTGATAAAACATGGGCCTCTATATTTTCCTTTAACTTTTCAAAAATTTGGTCTTCCACTCCGTATACCTTACTTTTTGGAACCTCAGTTATTGTTGGCTCTTCCTTCTTAGAAATGAGATCCTTTTCAGGAGTAATAACCTTATCTTTTCTTAGATCAATAGGCACAACTGTTATTTTGTTGTGTGCGGCAGAAGGTACTAAAGGCTACTGTCCAGTAAGTTGTACCAAAGTGGAAATCATCTCAGCCATTATAGCCCTTATTCTATCTTTAGATTCATCAAATTTACTATCAAGAGCTCCTATTTGTGATAAACCTTCCATGGCTATGGCTTATAGAGCTAACTTGAAGATATCAAGTAAACTCTGATACATCTTTAATTCTAACTCTACTTTCGACTATCTCAAATGAAGCTCTCTAACAAAATAATCGCCATGACCCCTAAACCACCTAGTTATGTGATCTAGAATGGCAAAAAAAGGCCAAAAGGTTAGAGTGATGCATGATATATAGACATGTTAGACATATAAATGATACATAGCATACATTATGATGCATGAATAAGAATACACTATGATGCATGGCACACAAATAAGATATACACATTTTCATGGTAAAGAGGATTAACATACATGTTTTACATTATTAATTATCATTATTTATTTTCATGCAAAATGTAATGTATGATCACACTCAATCATATAAACATGATTCATATGTTTTAATTTACATTTACATATTAGGTCATAATTTATGCAAACAAAAATTATACACTATGTGGGATGTACATACATCAGGTGAGATGTACATACATCATGAAAAGATTATATATATATATATATATAACATGTATATTTTGTTAATTATTATTATAGTTAATTTGTAACAAATTAGAAATGTATGTATACATATGCAGCATGGACAACCACATGCGAGAGAAAGGAAATAAATGCTTGCAACCTTATTTCTCCCATATCAGAGGTCATGCGATCTCTTTTCTAGGTAGGATTGGCTCATGGGTTAATAGAAAACCCGATGAACACATATGATGCACGATGAAAAATTGATAGCATAACCTCTCTTTATTTAAAGTGAATAAGAATGGATTTTAGCGATTGTGCATTTAAACAATCCAAATAAACTGAAATACGCACACCGGCACATGACAGCTTTTGGTGAGAAAACATCTAAGTTTATTGGGATTTATTCAATACATAAATGCCCATATCATAAGCAATGTATTATGGTGCATGCTTCCTAGTGAAAGTATCTATCCCATTACATGGGTTTAAGTCTGATGATACAGCTTTAGGGTTACCCAAAAATGGTCCCTGCTAACGGATCTAGCTCATCATAAGCAAAATGACTGATCAGGTCACCATTTGATACACCAAAAGGTATGAGGCTTAGGTTGGTGGTCCTCGTTAACATTTTTTTACATGGACTGAACATAGGATCATGCTTTGGGAATGCACCGGGGCTAAAAGAGGGGTGCCTAACTTAATTCTAAGGCTTTAGAATGAATACAATTCAATTTTTCAAAAAGAGGTAAAACATCTTAATCACTAAACTCATTTATATTAAATTAACCAAAGGTACTTTAGAGCAAAATCTCATGGTCCCCAGTGGAGTCACCATTATGATGCGCACTAAGCCTTATAAGCATTCGATTTGCTCTCGAAAGCCCGTTTTTAGGACTTAAGATTGAATCAAGGTTCATTTAACTTGTGAAGGCTGATCACTTCACAATGGATAGGGATTCAACCTAATCAGTGATGCCTTGAGCCTAAAAAATGTATGAGATAGCAGCTCGAGGTATCCCCATTCATTGTTGGTGATTAACCTACGGGGGCATCTATTGGGTACCACAAGGTATGTATCATAGAGTTGACATCCAATAAAATATTGAAAAATGATTTCTAACCTTATGAAATTGAAACCAGAGATAGCTCGGACTTCACTCTTATTTATAGCTTTGGTTATTGCTATATAAATGAGTTTTAATAATTAATTTATTTTGTCTCTTTTTTCATAAGAGCTATGTTAGAAAATTAAAGGTGCACTCAAGCATGTTAAAAAGTGGTAAAGCATGGCATTTAAAAAACTTAAGCAAATTATGGAGAGCACTAAAGAATAAGAGAATAAATGCAATGATAAAAGCATACATAAATCAGAAAATTAATTAAGTTTCTGAGAACATTGGTCATCGAATGCATGTTTACAAAAATGCATCATTTTTTATGTATTTTCGATAAAAATGGGATATATAATTGATCCCTCATGGCTTTAGAAAGTGAATCACATTAATTAATTTTAAATGGAAGATCTTTTATATTTATAAACAAATATCCTTAATTTACATGTTATTTGGTGGGTGACAATCGAAAAATTGGTCTCTTTTATTATAGAAAAACCCCACTCTAACTTGTATAAAATCATTTAATGAGTTTTTAACTTATTGCTAGAAAAGCTATTTATTTACTATAAATAAAGATGTAAAAGAATAATAATACAAGCAAAACATGCACACATAAGGCTATTAATTGATTTGGGAATATTGATTCCTTCATTCACATTTATGAAATTCTTTCATGTGATTTTTGAAATAAAATAGGAAATTGGTCCATTTTATGAGAAAAATCCAATTAATTAGATAAAAATATTTAGAGTGAAATTTCTTAATTATTGTGCAAAAATCCATTTTTACAGCATTATTACAACCCAATAAAAAACATTAAATAATATTACAAATCCAAAAATAAATAGGGTGAAAATAAAGGAAATCCTAAGCTAACCTAATAAAAGACATTAAATAATACTTTATCATATTTTTAATATCTTTTTAAAAATTTGAAAATAAAGTTTACATGTTTATTCTTATTTAAAGAGTATTTGGTGGAGGTTATAGTTTTTTTTTTCTAATAGCTCTCTTAAAGTGTTTGGTAAAACTTTTTAAATAGCAGTTGTTAGTTGTTTAATATCAAAACAATTGCCTTTTACAAAAAAAAAAACTTTTCTGAATGTTTTGAAAAAATATTGCTAATTTAATTTGGAGGTGAGCATGGATTAAAAATTAGTCAATCCATTAATATCAATTTTTTAAGATCACTTACCATTAACCAGTCTGTTACATTCAGTTAACTAGTCTATCAATTTCAATTTTTTGATTTGATTAATAATATTTTTCAGTTAACCATTAAAATTTATAACTAAAATTTTAAAAGATTAAACAAAATTCATTTCAATTTCAAATGTACAAAGTAATTCAAAATAAAAATTACAAAATAAATATGATTTACTAGTCAAAATTCATATTTTATAAAATAATAGCTAATATTATAAAATATATTTGATATTTGTTGAAAATTAATATGCTTGATTTTAAGTCAAATAAAATTTTAGATAATTTTAAATTTTTTAAAATAAACTCTAAAATATAAAAAAATATAATTAATATTATTAAGTAAAATATGAACATCAATATATGATATAAAAAATAATATATATAAAAGTTAATAGGATATTACATATAAATATTACTATATAATTAAAGAAAATGATATAAGATAAATTTAGTTTCAAGTATTATATAAATTTTATAGAAAAATATAAAAAATTAAGGTATAAAAATAAAAATATAATTTATGTATTTTAAAATATTATTTTAAGTAAATTTTAGATAGAAATAAAAAATTTTAAGATATAAAAATAAATAAATAAATATATATATATATATACGTACTTAAAAACCTAAAATGTAAAAATTAAAAATCGTAATGGAGTCAATCGGATCGGTTAACAGTATAAATCGATTCGATTTCGAATCGATTTTATGGTTAACCATATTTTCGATTTTTTTTGCTCACCCTTAGCTCAAAAATCCATTTATTTACAATAAATAAAGACATAAAAGAATAATGATTCAAGTAAAACATGCTTAAATTGTGCTATTAATTGATTTTGGAATATTGATTCCATCATGCATATTTATGAAATTCTTTCATGTGATTTTTGTAATAAAAAAGGAAATTGGTCCATTTTATGAGAAAAATTCAATTAATTAGATAAAAATATTTAATGTGAATTTTCCTAATTATCGTGCAAAAATCCAATTTTTTACTACGTTATTACAATCCAATAAAAGACATTAACTAATATTACAGATTCGAAAAAATAGGGTGAAAACAAAGGAAATCCTAAGCTAACCCGCTTGGCTCTCCTCCAACATGATCCGGGATAGAATTGCACATATAAAAAAAATATGACAAGAAAAGATAATTAGTACATAATGATAAAAATAGTAATATTAATGAAAATATTAAATAATAGTAATTATAAATATTATCGTTGAAACAATAAAAACATTAATCATAACAAATATTTACAATAATAAAACCAGCACAAATTAACAATATCAATAATAATAATAACAAGAAGAAGAAGAAGAAGAAGAAGAAGAAGAAGAAGAAGAAGAAGAAGAATAAGATAAGAAGAAGAACAAGAATAAGAATAAGAATAAGAATATTAATAATAACAATAATATTAATAATGACAATTAATAATATTATTGTAAAATTAACAATAAAATATTAGTAATGCTAACAAGACAATAATAATAATACAATAAAATTAAATTGCTAAAAATAAAGTTAATTAACTAATATTAATAAAGATAAATTTTGCCAAAGAAAAAAAAATTAAAAGGAAATCAAAAATAAGAAAAGAAAAGGAGTAGGGAGTGAGTAGGTGTAGGAAACAAGGAAAGAAACAAATTTAACCCTATATAAACAAATAAACATAAAATTGATTAAATAATAAAATTATACAAATATAATTCTATTAAAACATACTAAAAATTAGATAAAAATAAATTGATAAAACATTCATTTAGTAAATAGTGAAATTAAACATTAATTAACAATCCAAATAATTAACAAATTAAAATAATAAAACAAATAATTAACAAATATGTGAAATTAACAGCATATTACAATAGATCTACAAAATCAACAAATAATAAATTAAAAAAAGATTATTTACATAATTAATTAAAACTAAATACTAAATTTACGGGTTTTAGGAATTCAAAAATATTACCTTCAGTGTCGGTTCCGTCACAGGATAAGGATTTGATGCTTTATAACTTTTTTTTATTTTTGGTATTTTTTAGAAATTTTTGAAGTTAAAAATATTGATTTTCCATGGAAGAAAGGAGAGAGAAAATGATGTAGAATAGGGGAAGAAGGTGAAGAATGTGGAGAGGGAAGAGATTAATGGGTTCAAAAACCTGTAAAAAATATCCCAAATGAGATAACTTTTAAAGGGATTTTTCCTAGCTTTTCTCCCCTATTTTCGGTTGTATAGTGCACTTTTGGAGTGAGTCATGGACCTGATCTATGAGTCACTCCCAGATTGTTGACTTTGACTTTTTCCTTTTTTCTCAACCGATTGACCTTTAACTTGAAATATTTTTCCATTGTTAGGCATAAAAATGCCATTCTTTTGATAAAGTATCTTCTAGACATTTGTTCCCTATATCTTATCTTTTCTATGAATCAAAAAGAACTCAATTGGGATTTGTAAATCCTATATGGACAAAATATTGATGACTGCTCCTAGGAAATTTTTAGGGATAGAATTGGTGTTCTAACTTTGAAAAATTATTAAGAACAATGGGTTAAGAATTATGTCATACTATATCCATAAAAGTTTCTCCAAAATGATTATAGTTTCTATTTTAATTGTATTAATCTCAATATGAGCTCTATAGAGGGAGTTATGCCCAAAATACTACACACTGATCTAGGTACAGGGATAGATTCAAGTCATCTATAATCAAGCCTAATTTTAAGAATCTTAAGGACTGAATTGGATTTTGGTGTCTTCATAAAAATTGTAGATATATGTATTAAGATTTAAATGGTTTTGTAATCATCTAATTATGAGGTGTGTGGGCTGAGATAAAGCTTAAAACACTCCAAACTACTCTAAGTTTTCAAAACTGATTTCTCATTTTACACTATTAACAAAGGGAAAAGACCCCAAAAAAGATTTTTGAACATTTGAAACCCTTAATAGAGATGAAAAAGCAATTTAAAAACATAAAACCCAAATAGAAAGCCTGTCACCTTTGCTTATTGTCCATTTATAAGAAATCATTTCCTCATCAGGTAATTCTAATGAGGAGTCACCTCATAACCCAATGTCTACAAAACCAACAATCATACATGCCTAATTCTATTCAGAAAAATCAAACAATTAGAAATACTATTTGACCATGATTTTCATGCTCTCAGTAGTGACAATGTTATAATTATTAATATTCTCATAATAATAACTTTAATCCATTCTTAACAAATTAACATGAAATTGGCTTTTATACCAATTGATAGAATAATAAATCCTAAATACATAATAGCCTATAATGATCATGTCAAATTATAAAAAATAAAATAGATGTAAAAGTATACCTCAATCCATAGTCATCAAGAATGTAAAGGATTTGTGATTTCTAGTTGACACAGAGATCTGGATTTTCTCTAAGGTGATGGGATACCGAAGAGAAAAGAACGTATTGGGGTTAGGGTTATCTCTATGCAACTAGGATCACAACCTATTTATAGGGTGACTTATTTTCTAATTTGCCTATCATAAATTAGATTAAGTCTTTTAGGTTTCTATACATTTATAAAGTAACCCTATATCTTTAATATTGTGATTATTAAGTCCAATTTGACTTTAAATTAACCAGATCACTTTTATTTGGACTAAAACTATGATAGTGTATAATATACAATATTCACATATTTAATTTGTATAGATTCAAAAATTCTAACACCATTGGTACCACTGTTTGTGCAACTGCACTTTTTCACTTTAAGCTTGATAAATGTAACACCACCATAACTCTAGTAATTAACAACACATTCAATTATAATGAGTTAATTCTCTTCATTTTTTAAACTAAAAAATGGGAACATAATACATTTTAACTAAAAAACAAATAAATGTAATAATATTAAAGGTAAGATAGGACTCTGCATGCATAGTAGTGCTTCCCAATGGTCTCTTTAACATTCGAAACCATGACCAGTGGTTACTTTCCATAAGACTCTAAATAAGGGATAAGTTTCTTCTCAAAGAGATAAAAAGAAAAAATTTCAGTATTAGATACTAGACCAAAAAAATATCTCGCCACTTTTAAACATTGTTCATCTTTTCTAAATTCTTCAAATGATGCAAAAGTTTTAACTAGTGAATAGAAAGAGTAATGCATAGCACTTTGTACCTTATCTATTTTAGCTAGGCATTTGGACCATGTAAAGTATGCTAGGATTAGAACCCGTACATACCACATAGAATTTTGTATCTAAAAATCACCAAAACTAGTATCAAGAATCACTACAAGAAAATATGGAAATAGCAACGAAATTGAATTTCCGTTGCTAAATTTAGCAACGAAAATTCAATTTCGTTGATAAATTTGATTGAATTATTTATGTTTAGCAACGGAATAAAAATGGTGGTATTCTGTTGTTAAAAAAAGAGGGAAATTTTAGCATCAAAATATAGCCGCGAAAAATAGCAACAAAAATTTATGACTGTTGCTAAATATGGCGGCATTAGATGGCGAAAAAATTTTGGAACAAAATTTAGCAACGAAAACTTAATTTCGTTGCTATTTTGCAACTAAAATTAAATTTCGTTGAAATTTAGCAATGGAAATTATATTCTGTTGCTATCTAGCAACCAAATTATTATTCTATTGGTATTGTGGTCCCAAAGAGGTGAAAAAAATTTGGGTCCAAAATAGTAACGAAAAATATATTCGATTGCTATTTAGCAACCGAAATTAAATTTTGTTGCTATTTAGCAACCGAAATTAAATTTCGTTGCTAAATTAGCAATCAAAATTTAATTCTGTTATTAATTTTCATTTTCAATAAAAAATAGCAGCGAAATTAATTTCGGTTGCTAAATTTCATTTTCAATGAAAAATAGCAACGAAATTAATTTTGGTTGCTAAATTAGCAACCGAATTTAAATTCCATTACTTAATTAGAAACCAAATTGAAATTTCGTTGCTAAATTAGCAACCAAATTTGAAATCCGTTGCTAAATTTTATTTTCAATGAAAAATAGCAACGAAATTAATTTTGGTTGCTAAATTAGCAACTGAATTGAATTTTCGTTGCTAAATTAGCAATCGAATTGAAATTCCATTGCTAAAATTAAGGGTATTTATGTAATTTTCTTATTTGTTGCCCTAGGTATAAATTACCCTCCCCCCCATCTCTTCTCTTCTCTTCATCTCTGCCATTAGCTTTGAACGTCGCCTTTTAACAATGGTAATTCCCTTTCTCTCTCTCAAATTTTTGCTCTTTTGATTCATAGATCTGATCAGACTCTTTGAGAAAATTCACGAGTTTTCTTTTTTAAATTTTGAGCCCAGTGACTGCTTTTGGTGGAAGCAAAGAACAAGCAAAATGATCATCAACAAGCCACTTGTCTTGACCTACTTATACCTTTTGATCTACGTTTTTCTTTCATCGGGTGTAATATTGTATAACAAGGTGAGTACTCCGATATTCAATCTAAATCTCTTGATTTCTATTGTAGGGTACAATGTTGGTTTATGGTGAAATGTCTTAAGATTGACTAATTTACACCTGTATATGATGAAAGGAATTATTTTGGACTAGTTGAGTTGTTATTATACGAGAAATTCCATGTTGATGTGCAACTAAATTCTCTTTGGGGAGAATTATGTAGTTTTGGATGGGTCTGACCCAAAATTTTCAGTTTTAAACTGTATTGATCTCTCAGCCTCGGATCTCACCCAATCGTTTCTTTACTCAAGCAGGTTTTTCTTTTCAATTCTTTCATTTTCATGGTTATTTTCCTGTTTAATTGAGCAAGTTCAACTCATTTGTAAATTCTTATGAATTGTTGGAAAGGGGAGTTTTTGATGGGTGGTTGACGGGGAAAGGAGTAGTCGCAGATGAGAAAGTTTGCCTTTCATGAAATTCTTGGAATGTTTTATCAGTCTTTGGCCATTAAGCTTGGTGTTCATTACTTCCTGTGGTATGTGTTCATTACTTGTTTTGGCCGTCAGGTTATTTTTCATTAATACGACTGTCTTTTTGTTTTTGCCATTTTGGTTCTTTTCTAAAAGTATTTAATTTTTAATTTTTGGGGAAAAGGAAGTTAAGGCATTAAATTTCATTTTTAATTTTTTCTTTAATTCTCTTATTCGAAAATTTGAAGTTAAATTGTTCAAATGCCGAATTCTTTGCTTTAGCAGTTAGGCTTTCATGGGTTAATAATAGTGTTAAATAATGAGCTTGATGGCACATGGCAAGGTGATTTTATTTTTCAATAGATGGTTATTAATTAATCGTGTTTTATTTTCATTCTTTCTTGTGTTATCAGTTAATGATTTAATGCCAGATTGAAATGAATTATGTTCAACATGGACTGATAAACTGGGTTGTTAATTGCACTGGAGACCACTACACTTATACACTAATTACAGAAAGAAACAAAAGAATTTCTTATGACAAAAAAAAACCTGAACTAAAAGTCATTTTGGTAGGGAAACAATTAAAGCTTTATTGAAAAATTAATATGACAGATGCTACATAAACTGTAGATATTCTAGAAGGTAAAAAGGGGTAGTACACATTAATAAAAACTCATGTAATGCAGCCGAAACATTAAAAAGTTTTTCGAATTGCCATTAGCTGAAAGATGAAGGTTTTAAGGAACGAGAATCATTGAGGCTATACTCCTATGCTTGATGAAATTTTGGATCTTGATAATCAAGTACATGGTTGGTTTTCTTACTCATAATCTTTACATTAATAAGATATTATATATATATAAGCAATTATTTTATTTTTTATGTTACATGGTAGTAGGAGATTACAAGGAAGGGTATTACATTGGAGTTGAAGTTCCTAAAGATGACGGTGAAGCGAAAAAGCCATTCTATGGACCTAATGTCTGGCCACCTGATGGTAATTGGAATTTTAATAATTGTTATATAGTGGAGTGGCTTTAAAAGAGCTAGCCTTTTAAATTGAAGATTTTCCTTTATGTAGAGAAGTGGGAAGAAAAGTTGCAAGAATCATAGCTCTTGCGCTTGATCTGGAGGCTGATTTTTTTGACAAGCCAGAAATGCTTGGCCAACAAATTGCAATCTTGTGTTTGCTACATTATGGAGGTTCTGTATGGACTTTGTACCTTTCTCAAATCAATAGAGATAATATATTGTTCCTTTATTTTCTTTCCTTTTGTTGTTCAGCTCAGATTTCTTACCCCTCAACTTGAGTATTTGGTGTTAGAGCCCATTTTGACTATGGTTTGATTACCCTTTTAGCCACAGATGATGTATTTGGCCTCCAAGTGAGAAGATTGGGATTGTCTTATCTGTACATTGCTATTATTATTTTTGCCTTTTTTGTTAATCACAATCTGGATAGCTACTGCAATTATTGCATTTTTCTTACAGATATGTAAAGATAAGGATGCTTAGCCTTAAGCATGGGAATATATAGCTCCTTTAAAGGGGTGAGGCCATCTCATACTTTCAGATTGAGATGTTTTACAAAATGGCTTTGGAAGTTGATTTTTTGCAACCTTTACATGTTTTAAAGTTGAATGGTCGTAACTGTTCTTTCTGTTAAAAATCTATATGTTTAGGAACTACTGGTTAATTACATACTGGCTTTTGCAGATCTTTTGAATCATCCCTATTGTCTCATTTCGATTTGTAGCTTGATCTACCAAAATGGAATAACTTGAGCCAGCTTTAGATATTGTTTTTCTTTTTTGAAATGGAGTCATATAACTAATGAAGTGTTGATTTGTTCAAGAATTGTTTTAGTGAAAATACAGCTTTCTTTGTCTGAAGTGTGTGTGTGTGTAAAAAAAGACTTCAAGCTCTAGTTTTTGTATTATGTCCTACAGTTTTTGGGAATTAACTTTAATCTAAAAATCCTGGTGCATTTCTTAGTATAAGGGGAATGAAAGGAGAATGTTCAATGATATTTTTAATGCCACATCAAATATTTATCACTCTACTATCCTCTGTTATTAGTATATTATAGAGTTATCTAAGGTTTAGAAAATTTTAGTTGATTTTATGTCTGCTTGAATCATATAACCAAGGAAGGCCTTTTTAATTCATGTAGTGATGCTTGTTGGAAGCTTTTATTTTTATTCTTTTATTTTAGACCTTTAGGTTTAAAGCTTTTATAGTTACCAGCCTTTTTTTTCTCCCCTATCATTGCAATTTGGAAGTAGCTATACAGTTGTTATTTTAAATGTATCTTAGCCCTCAAACTCACTCAAATGTTATCTGCACAACAAGAATTAACTATTTAGTACCAATGCACTGCATGTTGGGAAGGATATTATAGACCGAAATGCTGGCTAAATTTGTAATTGTTTTGAAAATTTTATCTAGGTGATGACTTAGGTTGCAGTTTTGGGTATTGGGTGGTAAAAGGTCTACTTGATAGACTTTAAAAAATCCTTTCACTGCGCTTATTTTTAAGCTTTAAAGACCATTATTAGTTTTTAAACTAAGCATATTTCGTACATAGTTTGACTAATTTACACCTGTATATGATGAAATGAATTATTTTGGACTAGTTGTAGCTCCCAAAGCTATATACGGTTGTATCTTTTAAGCTAAACCGATGCAAAAACTTTTTCATGCTCAAAATATATATAGGTGGACTAGTTGAGTTGCTCTAGAAAAAGAAAATAGAAATACACATTTTCTTAAAGTAAAGTTAATCATGGCTTCTTTCCTATTAAAGTTTTTGGTTAAAAAGATTTCATGCTCACTCCAACATGTATGTATTGTTTGGTCCCTTCTTTTGCAGATGGGTACTGCTACTAAGAAGCTCTACCTTTGATGGTGATAGAGACATTTTGTTTCCTATAATCCAATAAATAAAGGTTGCCCCTTCACTTTAATCCTTTTTTTTTCTTTTTTTGGCTGTGGTTATTCTCCTTAATTCATTATTCTAATTTCTCTCTGTGCCTTTTTTCTCATCAATAGGTACAAAATTATGGATATTTAAAGATGTGAAGAGCCTCATCGGAGATTCCATATGGTAGCTGATCTCGTCGAACGATCTGAGGCTAAAAAGAAAAAATGAAGCATCTAGGTTTTACTTCCTTTTTCTTTAATATTATTTGTCTCTTTATTTCATTTCTTGATCACTATTTTTCTTTGCTGGTGAATATTTTCCTATTTTTGGAAAATTTGCGAGTGTTGAGGATAAGAGAAAAATTATACTTTGAATATATATATATTTGCTTTGAATTTCTTGGAGCAATGTTGATTGGTAATATATATATTCAATTTCTTGGCTGCTGCAGGTTCTTTTTATTTTATATATTTTCTTGTAAAATAATTTATGAAAAACCATCTTTGACTATTGTATTAGTAATAGTAATATACTAGTTTAGATTGTGTGGTAATTCCAGAAGCTTTTGTATTTCAAGATAACTTGCTAATTGTAAATTTCTTTAGATTGTAAATTACTGACTGGTTATTAGTAGTTGATGAATGTGAAATTTTAGATGAGTATGCTATTACATTCAAGTTAACATTTTTTTTGTGAATTTTTTTTATTATTGTGAGTCATTGAATTTTTGAAATCTCTATAGAAAATGCTATCATTGTCTTATTAACTGCAAAACTTTTGTTTAGCAAAATTTTGAAAACTTGTATTTGTATGGCACGTGGGGTTTTGGGTCAAGTTTTGTGTTGGGCAGCTTTTGGATTGATCTTGGAAAAGTACAATGCATAAAGTTACCAGAATTACCTACTTACATATGGATATTTAGATGATAAATGGAGGTGACATATAGCAATGTAGCTCTTCCTTGGTCTTTTTGTGCAGTGTTGGTGTATACTTCTTTGTTCTTCCCCCATTTTTCCTTGCTATTTGTTTGGAGTGCTCTTTAGGCAAGAAATTTTGGTTTTTTTAAAGAGTCTTATACACATCTTGAATTGAGAAGTAGAGCTATTTCAGTGGATTATTTTTTCATATTTTAATTTCAAAATACATTACTGCATTTCTCTCTTTTTCTAGGTTTATACAATTTAGTAGGTTAAATCTTAAGGGATTTAATTACTCTCTAATAATTTTCTATTTGTTCTTGACAAGATTATATACCCATAGTATTCGACAATTTCAGTGCCAGGTATTGTGATTTTTTTTAGTTTATTAGAACATGTATTGTGATTTCTTTTAGTTTTGAAGCATGCATAGTGAATTTTAGGAAGTTTTTGATTTAGATTCAACTCATTTATAAATTAAGCCATTAATACTGCAGTGATTGGCAATGTTTGAGAAAGTTGAAGATGAGTATAATGATTTAATGTTGATTGGATTGCAAGTGCACTTTTATTTCAATTGGCAGATATAGGCTTTTACATAAATTTTGTGTTAAAAATCAATAATAATTTAGAGACGGAATAACAACGTTAATTTCGTCGCAATTATTTTTATAATAATGACTGAATTTAGCAACGAAAATTAATTTTGGTTGCTATAAATAGCAACGGATATTGATTTTGTTTGCTAAAAAAAGCAATGAAATTTTTATTCGGTTGCTAAATATAGCAACGAAAATTTTAATTTCGTTGGTAAAAATAGCAACGGAAATTAAATCCGTTGCTAAATTTAGCAACGAAAAATAATTTTTGTTGCTAAAAATACCAACCATCAAATTTGCAACCGAATGTTCCGTTACTATTTTTCGTTGCTAATTTTTATTAGCAACGAAAATTCAACAAATTCGGTTGCTAATTTTTATTAGCAACGAAAATTTAACAAATTCGGTTGTTAATTTTCATTGCTATTTGCTAATTTTCTTGTAGTGAATAAGGCCAAAATAAGATCCACTCTGTCCATACAGGGAACAAATCATGACCAATAATAGAAATGGACCAAAAAATAGATAATAATTAGAGAGAAAAGAAATAGTTATGAGAGATGGAAAAGAAACGGAATGAGATAGAGATATTGACCTTAGCTTTCATATTCTCCTAAAAGAAGAAGATGTTGATTATGCATTTTTAGAGAGAGATTATTAGAAAGGGGAAGGGTTCAATTTAGAGAGACTAATTAAAACTTAACGTTAGTTTTTTTAGAGAAAGAGAGGGTAATTAAGACTAGGAATGTTCAAAATTGGTATAATCCATCCAGTCCATTAAAATGATCAAGTTAAATCTATTTTATGAGAATGTTATTAGATTATAATCATATAACCCATTATTAGATATGAAAAATATTATTATGGGTTATTCATTATTATATATGATATTTCCAAATTACGTCTATATTTTGAATGTTTTAAAGTTTATTTTGATGTCTAGTTTTTTGTGTGTTTATGTTTAAATTTAACGTGTTTTGTATATTTTAGAGTAAAATCTAGATATCAATCCCATTGGGACACTTTATGGCTCAGCAGGGTCATTTTAAAAGTGGGAGGTAGATTCAAATAACACTGCTGGGTCCCTTTTTGGTCCTACTAGGTTGATTTAGTAGAATGTGTGATTTTTTGAAGTTTTTGATAGATCAAAAACTCCTGCTGACAGTTGGACTTTGTTATATAAGTTCTTTTAGTGTTTTAAAAAGAGGATAATTTTTAAAGATAGTTTTTAAGGTTTATATCCATTTTCTAGACACTGTAGATTAGGGTTTTAATTTTTCTTTTAGCTTAGAATTAATTTTTGGAATTCAAGGAGGATTTCAAGGTTGAAGAAGAAGGAGCTTTAAGATTTATTTTTTTTCTCATCAAGTGTGTATTTTGAACTTAATCTTTTTATGTATTTTAATGATTATATTCTTGATGTTTGAGTAATTCTTCTTGCTTAGAAATTCTTGAATCATATTTGTATTGAGATTTTGAGTTTAATGAATATTTTCATGTTTTCTTTTATTTTCCCTGTGATTATTTCAACATTTACACTGATGTTTGGATTTGATTTTTAGTGTATAAAAAGATGATTAAATATTGAATTTGAATGTTAATTATATCTATATATGCCTTGTTCTTTTATTTTCTGCATCTAGTTATCTTTACATTTCGAGAGGAGATTTTGATTCCTTTGTGTAGATTTAGTTCAGGTGTATTAAAGAATAAATAAATTTTTAAATAGGTGTTTTGAGAGGAGATTCATTTGAGATCTATGAATTTATGAACTTGAGCTGATGCTAGTTATTAGGTTGTTCTTAATTAGAGAGCTTAGTAATCTAGAATGGTGTTCTAAGTAAGAGACCTATTTTGAGTTGGATTTTTCTAGATATTTATGTTAATATTATTTTAATTTTTTCCAATTGCATTTATGAGGACAAAATTTTCCAAGTATTAATTTCAATTTTTTTATTTCTTTGATGTCTTTGTTTTAATTTAGTTGTTAATTTTTAGATTTAATTTCCTAACTAACTTAGAACTCCCTTTAATTCAAAACTTGGGGATTATCTCATATTGATTTCACTAATTATTGATATTTTACTTAGCAATCTTGTTTTCCTTGGATTTGATATTCTAAGGGTCTTAAATATATTTCATTATAATACTTAACTGATCTAGTACACTTGCTAGCATCGGTTAAGTTTTTGGCGCCGTTGTCAGGGAATAGCGATGATTTTTGTTTAATATCTTTAGCTGAGTTAGTCTAAGATTTTTATTTTTGTTTGTTTTTTATTTGGTGATTATCTTTACAGGGAGATTTGGAGGCATTTTCAAAATGATGCAAGATAATATCTAAGATTATGAATTTTTTCTTTTAAGAGAGCAAATGGATAATTTAAATAAAGAAATGTAAGAATTACAGCTCTTGCATACACATTCACCAATTGTTTATTTACCACCCTTTAAAGATTATTATTCTCCATGGGTGCCATAAGAGTCCACCACTTCCTGCATTTAAAGTCTTATAGACTTCCTTGCAAGTTAAGAGAAACAATATAAGGCTAAAAAGGAAGGGTGGGAAGCTACATTTAAATTTCAAGAGGAAAAGTTAAGGAATCAAGAGGAGAAGATCAAAAGTCAAGAGAGTTTATTGAGAAATCCAAAAATAAAAATCAAAAAGTTGGAATCCAAATCGGAACTTTTGAGTGTTTTTATACAAATTCAAGGTGATGGTGGTAAGGAGAAGGAATTAAGTCATACATTGATATTGGATAAAGAAGAATTTAGCTTTGGGGTGTATGGAGAAGAAAAGGGATAGCTCATTAGCTAAGACAAGTACTACAATTTTAAAAATGAATTTCGATCTTTTGTGAAGAATTTTTCACCAATGGAGCAAAAAGTGTTCAATTTTCAAGTGAAGCAATTGAAGTCAGTCCACTTGAGGAATTTATTAAGGCTAGAAAAGTTGATGGAGTTCATGTTTGATGAACCTAAGGTAGAGTTATATTTCATCAAAGATATGGTATTTTTCCCTTGAAAAATTTTGACGAGCTTCTTCTAGTGATTGGAGAAAATGAAGAGCAAAGTCTGGAGAGACCATTATTTGGATTGTAAACTTGGCCTATAGAGAGTGACATGAGTTAAGTTGGGACTCAATAAAATAAAACTTTTCTAACCTTTCTTTAAATTTTTTTGCCATTTTTTTATTACATATTGAGTTTTTATGTTTTGTGTGTTATTTTTAACAATTAGTTATCCTATCTGTAGTTTAATTTCATAGGCTTTTATAGTTCAATTTATGTTCTTTGTGTTTTCTTAGGTTTACTATGTTTTTGTCATTCAATTCATGAGTTTAAGGTATTAAGTTTGCTAAATTGGTTGGTTGAAATGTGCAATTTTTAATTAGGCTCAATACAATATTTTTGTTACTTAATTGGTTTGGAGTGTTTTTATGGTATACTTGAAGAGTTTATATGTGAAAGTGTGTGTAATTCAATAATAGGAACATGAGAATTAATGAGGATAGTAAATTTTTGAGAAAAATTTGTCTTATTTTTTACTGTGTAAAATGACCTAGCTAAGCCACATTTGGTCCCACTGGGTAACTTAAGGAGAATGAGGATAGAATCAAATGACCTAGTTGCTCCATGTCACTAGGCCATTTTGAGGAAAGATTCATGTGACCCAACTGGGACACCCAATGGTCCCATCGGATCACTTAAATCCTTTAAAACCCTTAATTTTCCCTTGTGCCATACTTCTTACCCTACTCATTTCTTGCAATTTCCTCCTTTCTCCTATCTTTACAACCTTATCTTCTCTTTTGTGCATCATTCAAATATGTAATTTCCTTTCTATTTTCAATCTTATAGCCATACACTCTTGGTTTTCACTCTTTATTTCATCTTTTACTATTTATTTAGTATTTGTTTGCATGTATTAGTGATTATTTAAGGTTATTTATGGCATGTGATTCTTTGAATTTCACGTGTGTGTATATATATATACATATACATATACATATATGTATGTATACATATACATATACATATAGATATATGTATATATACATATACATACATACATACATACATACATACATATATGTGTGTGTGTGTGTGTGTGTGTACACACATATATATATATATATATATTGATAGTTGGGCAAATGAAGCTTTGTTTATTCTTGTTCATTTGATATTTATTTTCATGTAGACCAAGTGTTTGATAAATTATTCTAATGATATTTACTTATGTTTTGCTTATCCCATTCGATTGTTTTCATGTTGTTATGTTTGTATGCCCTAATTTTCTTTCAATTTTACATTTTGAGACAACAAATTGATTGGTACATTTCTATGAAATTTTAAGTTTTGATTCCTCTATGTAAATCCTCACTGACTTGTTATTCATTGCCAGTGTTTTTACTTTTGCAATGAGGATTTTCAAGAGAACAATGAGGACCTCTGAGTTGATCTAGAGCAAAGGGCTGGCCATCAAGCATTCTTTTTCAAGCATTTCTGAGAGAGGTTTCCACCAGCACCACCTTTGCCTCTACTATAGTAAGTTGGCATTGTTGCTACCTTGTTGAGGACAGAAAGATTTTAGGAGGGGGTGGAGCCCTTTGAGCTTAATGTGTTGAGTAATGATTTAGGAAGTTTTTGAACAATCTTAACTTTAACTTTCATTTTGCTCATGAATTATTTGTATTTTTCATTTCTTTTGTTCTTATTTTTATTATTTTATTTTTTTTTCAATTTTTTTTTGTATTGTTGTTTAATTGTAGTACTTTATTTCTTTAAATTATGTAATATTTGATTAAGTTAGTTATATTTATGTTTTACATTTTTTATTTGTTTTGGTTTCTAATGTAGTTTATTTAGTTAGTTTATAGTTTTCATGTTAGTTGAGTAGGTTTAGTTTGGTATATCATATAGTCTACAATTAGTTAGTTCGTCCAGTTTTGTTTTCGAATTTGAACTTTTTGAACTTTAGCTTAGAATTTAACAGTGTTCAAAATTTTGATTACCATTAGGACAACTATGTTTCCTGAGGTAATTTTAGTCAATTTAGAGTTTGACTTGAACATATTTGTTAGTTTCGAAATCTTTGTATACAAGAGACTTGTTTTGAAATTAAAAAAAACCAGTGCATAAAAGTAATCGAGTTAGGAATTTTAAAGTGCTAGAATCTTCCTCTGCATCCTTCAAAGCATTAAAACATCTTGAACAAGTTTAGGGTGTGATTTAGGCAATTTTTCTTATTTAGTCATTTAAAAGACTTTTCGTCTACCCTTATGTATATTTTATCTCTTTTTAGCCCTTTTGAGCCTTATAAAGCATGCTTAATGCATGTCGTAATTAATTTTCTCATTAATCACATCTTTTTACCCTGTAGCCTAAAAGCCTTTACCTCCCCTTTTAAGAATTGGCCACTTTAGGAATGGAAATGATCATTTTTATTGGTACTTAAGTTAGTATAGTTCTTTAACAGGAGTTTAATTGTTAAGGTTGCAAAGGATATTGTCAAAAGCAGGAATGTAGAAGTGATTTTTGTTGAATCGAAATTATGGATACCCTTTGTTATGTGATTCTAAGGTTAAGCTAAATAAGTTTGTTATCTTCTAAAAAAAGAAAAAAAAAGAAGTTTGAATCAACAAGTTACCATTTTATAACAAGTTTTTAAGTGTGGGGTACTTTCAAAATAGAGGAAAAAAGGTTATGCTCTCAATTTGAGTGAGATTGTAAAAACAAGTAAAAGAAAAATTCTAAAAGCCTTCCCTCCTTTATGTTTTAGTATTATATATTCATATGTAATCAAGTTATGAAACTTTGGTGACATTATTGTGGGAAAAGTCTTATGAGTGGGTGGAAGTTGGTGTTTTCAAGTGTTGAGTAGCTATTCTTATCTTTGCTTATCATTAACCTTTTTAACTAGCCTTTACCTTAACCATATTATAACCGAATTGAGTTCCTAATGATCCTTTCTTGTTTTGAGTTATTTAGTGAATATGATCTTAGGGTTTCGATGCTAAAGGAAAGTTCTATGGCGTATCTAAAGTTTCAAGTGTAAAACCACATGTACATTTTGGTGTACATTAATTATTATGCTTGGTTATTGGACTACACTGGAGTTTTTGTTTTGAAAATGCTTAAAAAATTTTGGTCTTACACATACATATGGAAACTTACAAGTATCTTCTTATTTGAGCCTATATTGGTTAAGGTATCATCAAGTGTTGTTGTTAAATGTTAGTCTTAGTTTTAAACTACATGATTCTAGGTTTAGAGTTTGAGAATTTTGAAAATGTGGTTTGTTCAAATTTACTCGAGGGCGAGTAAAAAACTAAGTGTGGGGTATTTGATATTTTTAAATTATGCATATATTCTGTGTGTTTTTAGGTATGTTTTAGAGTTTATTTTGTGTATTTATGTTTAAATTTAATATATCTTGGAAATTTTTGAGTTTAAAGTTAAATTATGTTGATTTTGCAAAGTTAAAGGCTAAAATCTGGAAATCGACCCTGCTAGGACACTTTATGGCTCGGTGAGGTTACTTTAAAACTGAGAGGCAAATTCAAGTGACCCCATTAGGTCAATTTTTTGGTCCTATCAGGTTGATTTAGTAGAATGTGCAGTTTTTGGAATTTTTTAATAAATCAAGGACTCTTGGTGGCGGTTGGACTTTTGTTATATAAGGTTTTTTAGTGTTTTAACAAGAGCACAAATTTTAGAGATATTTTTTAGGGTTTATTTCCTTTTTCTAGACACTGTAGATTAGGGTTTTAATTTTTCTTTTAGTTTAGACTTAATTTTTGGGATTCAAGGAGGATTTCAAGGTTGAAGAAAAAGAAGTTTCAAGATTTTTTTTCTCATCAAGGGTGTATTCTGAACTTAATCTTTTTATATTTTAATGATTATATTCTTAATGTTTAAGTATTTCTTCTTGCTTAGGAATTCTTGAACCATATTTGTATTGGGATTTTGAGTTTAATGAATATTTTCATATTTTCTTCTATTTTTCCTGTGTTTATTTCTACATTTACACTAATGTTTGGATTTGATTTTTAGTGTATCGAGAGATGATTAAATTTTGAATCTAAATGTTAATTATATATGTATATGCATTATTCTTTTATTTTCTGCATCTAGTTATCTTTATATTTCGAAAGGAGGTTTTGATTCCTATGTATAAATTATATTTAGTTCAAGTGTGTTGGGAAATATATGGATTTTTAAATTGGTGTTCCAAGAGGACATTTATTTAAGATTTAAGAATTTATAAACCTGAGCTGATACTAGTTATTAGGCAATTCTTAATTAGAGAGCTTAGTAATTTAGAATGGTATTCTAAGTAAAAGACCTATTTTGAGTTGGATTTTTTTTCCAGATATTCATGTTAATATTGTTTTGCTTGTTTCCAATTGCATTTATGAGAATAGAATTTCTTAAGTATTAATTTCAATTTTGTTAATTTCTTTGATAACCTTATTTTAATTTAGTTGTTAATTTTAGATTTAATTTCCTGTCTAGCTTAGAACTCCATTCAATTCAAAACTTGGGGATTTTCTCATATTAATTCTGCTAATTGTAAATATTTTACTTAGCAATCACTTTTTCCTTGGATTCAATATTCTTGGTGTCTTAAATATATTTCCTAATATTATTTATCCGATCCAATGCACTTGTTAGCACCGGTCAATATAACCCAACCAATATGCCCATTTTTAACAATGTATTCTTCCCATTCACTCCACACAAGTCATAACCACATAATCCCCATTACTTAATCTGTGAAAATGGATGAGATTCAGTCTTCGATTCAAATAGAAGAAACAACTATTTATTCTTTGGTAAACAAGTGAAAGCCCAACAAAACTTAATTTTGAAAAAAAAAGGAAAGAAAAAAAGATTAATATTAATAAGAAGATTTTAAGAGATGATAAAAGGAGAAAATTAATTAAATTGGATGAAAATAAGGACAAAGTATATTAAAAAAGCAACAAAAGAGATTAATGGATGAAAATAGAAAAAATTGAGCTAATATAGAGAGGTACAAAGAGAGAGAAGAGTGAAATTTTTTTTGCGTTTATATAAATATAATATAATCTTGATTTTCTTTTTCCCCAAATAGGAATCTCTTTGTTTCTTAATTAGACATAGTTGATGTGGAGCCCTATGATCTATAAATCCTAAAACCTTATATCAATTCAGTTGTTTATAAACTTAGTATACAATTCGAAAGATAAATACTTTAAACCTTAATTCTGAAGGAGATTAAAACCTAAAGCAGAAATAAGATGAAGAATAGAACTACACAAGTAAAACTTGAATAACTATAATTCTTAAAACAACATCAAAGTAAGAACACTCACCTTGACAAGCAATTCCAAAGAATCAATTCAATTCAAATTAATCTAAGTCTAATAATTCTTTGCTCTCTAAGTTACAACTTTACTAAAGTATTTATAAGCAAGGAATTAACCTCGAGTCATTAGAATAACAGATTAGGTTAATTTAACCTTTAATCATTCCTAAACTATGAAAACCTAAATCAACTTAAAGACCAAATGAATGGACTACTTATAAGGCCCAAACAATTAACCCAAAACTAAACATTATTAACTTAATTAAGTCCTACTTAACTTAAACAAAGCCCAACTCATAAATAGCCCAAATTTAAAACATTGCACATGGAATCCACATGCTTAAGGCTTCTCTTCATAGTCCATTTTAATCCACGGTATATACACCATCATCAAGTCTTGATTAACTCTTCCAACCTGGCTCTCAATAACTCTAAAGTTGACATTGTCCATCTGCGTACTATCATGTTCACGAAGGCTATAGCGATCATGAAAAAAAGCTTTTTTCTTTGTGAAAGCTTGCACAAACGCTAGCAGTTTCTTTCTGATCCTTTCGGCTTTGCTTCTTGTGATTGATCCCTTTGGAAACCTTAATGGATCCTTATAATTATCCAATCTCTCAGGAATATCTAAATCATTCCCTTCTTCCTTGAAAAGATTCATCCTCAAATCCATATCCATATCAAACAGAGATAAATAAAAAACATTAAAAGTAGTAGAAACTTGATACTCACCTGGTAAATCAATCTTATAAGCATTGTCATTGATCTTTTCCAACACTTGAAAAGGCCCATCTCCTTTCACATCAATCTTAGACTTCCTTTAGGTTGGAAACCTTTTTTTTTTCTCAAATGTACCTAGATCCAATCACCTGGTTTAAAAAAAGAAATCTTCCTATACCTTTTATTGGCTTGATCAGCATATGTTTTGTTCCTTTTCTCTATATAAGCACGAGTCTTCTCATAAATAGATTTAACAATTTCAGCCTTTTTTATCCATCTAAATTAGATATCTTATGCAAAGGTAAAGGCATTAAATCCAAAGGAGTTAAAGGATTAAAATCATAAACTACCTTAAATTGTGAAAAACCTATCAAAGAATGAACAGTTCAATTATATGCAAATTCAATCAATGGTAAACATTCTTCCCACATTTTGAAGTTCTTACCAATAACAGCACGCAATAAAGTTCATAAAGTTTGATTAACAACTTCAGTTTGTCCATTTGTTTGAGGATGGCAAGTAGTTGAAAACAATAATTTAGTTCCTAATTTTCTCCATAATGCTTTCCAAAAGTAACTCAAGAACTTTACATCTTTATTTGACACAATTGTCCTAGGTATGCCATGCAAACATATAACATCCCTAAAGAATAAATCAGCAATATTTGTAGCATCATCGATTTTATGGCAAGGAATGAAATGCACCATCTTACTAAACCTATCAACTACAATAAAAATATTGTCTTTACCCCTTTTTGTTCTAGGTAAACCTAACCCAAAATCCATAGATATGTTTATTCAAGGTTTATTTGGAATAAGCAAAGGATTATATAAACCATATGGTTTAACTTTAGACTTGGCTTGCCTACATGTAATACATTTGTCACAAATTCTTTGAACATCTCTATGTAAAAATGTTCATGAAACACATCTAAAGTTTTGTGTACACGAAAGTGTCCCATTAAACCTTCACTATGTGTTTCACGCACCAGCAATTCTCTCAAAGAACATATAGGCATATATAATTTTCCTTCTTTAAACAAGTATCCATCATGCCCATAAAATTTCTAAAATGCAACATGCTTGCATGCATCAAACACATTACCAAAATCGAAATCAATAGCATACAAATCCTTAATATACTCGAATCCTAATAACTTAGAGCTCAAAGTAGAGATTAAGGAATACCTTCTCGAAAATGCATCCACTACCACATTTTCTTTACCTTTCTTGTAATGGATTATATATGGAAATGTGTCCACGAATTCCATTGACTTTGAATGTCTTTTGTTCAGCTTACTTTGATACTTCAAATTTTTCAATGACTCATGATCTATGTAGATCACAAATTCTCTTAGCAAGAAGTAATGTTGCAAAACCTCCAAAGCTCTCACCAAAGCATAGAATTCTTTATCATAGGTGGAATACTCAATTCAGCTCCACTAAGCTTTTCACTAAAGTATGCGATCAATTTCCTATCCTACATCAAAACAGCACCAATACCTAACCTGAAAGCATCACATTCAATTTTAAAAGCTTTATAAAATTCAGGCAAACTTAAAATTAGGGCAATATATAGCTTTTTCTTAGTCATCCTAAAGGCATTTTCCCTACTCTCACTCCATTTAAAAGGCACATCCTTTTTAACTATTTCATTCAATGGAGTAGTTATAGTACTAAAATCTTTCACAAACCTCCTATAAAAACTTGCAAGTCCATGAAAACTCCTAACCTCACTAACTATCTGAGGTGTAGGCCACTCTTAAATGGCTTTAACCTTCTCCTCATCCACTTCTATACCCTTATCTGATATTACAAATCCTAAAAATTTCAACTTGTCACAGTAAAAGGTACATTTACTCATATTTGTATACAACTTTTCATCCCTTAGCACTTTCAATATAGCTTTAATATGTCCTATATGCTCATTTAAAGATTTACTATAAATGAGTATATCATCAAAATAAACAACAATAAATTTACCAAGGAATTCATGCAAGACATGGTTCATTAATCACATAAAAGTACTAGGGGCATTAATTAGTCCAAAAGGCATAACTAACCACTCATACAAACCATACTTCATTTTAAAAGTTGTTTTCCATTCATCCCATAACTTCATCCTAACTTGATAGTATCCACTTTTAAGATCGATTTTAGTGAAATAGCAGGCACCATGCAATTTATCTAACATATCATCAAATCTAGGGATAGGATGTCTATACTTTTATCATGATTTTGTTAATTGCATGACAATCAATGTGCATTTACCATGTACCATCTTTCTTTAGCATAAGTAGTACAAAAACTGCACACGAGCTGAGATTCTCTCTCATTTGTCCCTTTTCTAAAAGCTGATCAACTTGCCTTTGAAGTTTTTTCATTTCCTCAAGGTTACTTCTATAGGCTGGTCTATTTGGAATGGTCGCTCCTGGAATAAAGTTAATTTGATGCTTAATCCCTCTCAAAGGTGGCAATCCTTTCAAAATATCCTTGGGAAACACATCTTCCAATTCCTGCAATAAAGAAACAACACCACTAGGAAAAACTTGATTAAGGTTAGCCAAATTTAAGAAGTTCTTTTTGAACTAAAGTATTAAGAGAAACTTTATTGACTCAATAACTCTTTCGATGCCCCTCTCTTTTGCATAAAACACATTTTTTCTCTCTATGCTCTTTATTGCGCTCACGATGGATATCGCATCTATGATAGAACCCAATGCTTCCATACTTTTCTCTTTATTGCATCTCTCTTTATTTTTCTTTCTTGCATAGTCACTCACCAATGGGCCATGTTCTTTTTTTTTTTCTCTCTTGGCCTATTTTCCCTTTTTTCTTTTGTATTTTTAACCTCACTACCCTTTTCCCCCTCAAGTGACCTTTGAAGCTTTAACTGTTCCTTATGCCCTTCCTTAGGTGTTAAAGAAGATAAAGTGATATTTTGTCCATTTAGGTTAAATGAATACCTATTCTTATACCTATCATAAATGGCTTTCCTATCGAATTGCCAAGGTCTCCCAAGTAAAATATTCCAACATGTATTGATACCACATCACAAATCACCTCATCATAATATTTCCCAATTGAAAAAGCAATAATGACCTATTTTATGACCCTCACTTCCCCACAATCATTCAATTATTGTAACTTGTAAGTTCTAGGGTTTCATCAATTTTAAGCCTAATTTGTTAACTAGTGTAGTACTAGCAATATTAGTTCAACTACCCATCAATAATCAAACTACATATCTTATTATGCATCTTACATCTAGTATGAAAAATATTCTCTTTGATCATCGTCAAATTCTTCCTTAAATTGTAAATTTAAAGCATGCCTAACTACCAATGATTCACCATGTTCAGCAAATTCAATATCATCATCAGACACGGTTTCTAGACTAGGCATAAAATCAAAATCACTCTCATGATCAGACTTAATCTCTCCATTCTCCATAACTAGCATAGGCCTTTTATTAGGACATTGAGATGAAATATGCCCCTACTCTTAGGCATCTAAAACACTTAATATCTTTATGCTTAGTATTAGAAGGGGTTACATTAAAAATATCTTTTGTTTTAGGTGAGCCACTTTAATTGTCTTTGACTTTGTCTTTTGTATCAATAGACTTTTGAATAGCTTTGCTATCTCCCTTGTTCCATCTTGAATTCCATTAAGATGTGGAACTTAAAGTGTTACTCCTGGTACTTCTTTTGTACTTCAATTGTCTCTCTACCTTCATAGCCATATTCACCAGCTCTTTCATATCAATGAAGTGCTATAATTCCACTACATTATCTATTTTACTGTTTAATCCACTCAAACTATTCTTTCTCTTCTAGGTTGGCTCTGATCATTAACATCTCCATCTCCTTATGGTAGTCCTCTATGAATCTAGTCCCTTAAGTGAGCCTTTGTAATGGTTGATGTGTTTCTCTATAATAATAACTAGGCACGAACCTCTTCTTCATTATCCTCTTCATCTCTTCCCAACAGGCAAATCTCCATTCCTCCTTCTATTTTTTATTAAACTCAAGCCACCAAATTAATGCATAATCGGATAACTTAATAGTAGCCAATCTAACTTTCTTATCTTCATAATAATTATGACATTCAAAGATCATTTTTACTTTTCTTTCCCATTCGAGATATTCCTTAACATTATTTTTACCTCTAAAGGGTGGAATATTCATCTTTATGCCACTCAAGTTGTTACCCCTTCCATCTTCCCTTCTTCCTCATCCCTCACTGAATGAACTTATTCTCTTTCTTTTAAATCATCAAGCTTAACATCTACATTGTCATTAATCCATTGACCCCTCATGGCCATCCTTCTGAAATTACTTGTTGTGCCCACTTCTAATTGTTCTAACCTATCATTCACACTACCTATAAATCTCTCAAATGTTATATGCATTGCTTATACCGAATATGCTACCTCTTCAAGAGTTATTCCCTTATTGTTAGTCCCTTCAGTCATTGTAGTAATCTATAAAAAAGTATTAGATAATACCTCACAAACACTCCCTCATGTGTTTACACTCAAATAATGTCACTCTTCTCTCATGTTTCACTTAACATTAGCTTTTACCCTCTTTGATATCCTCACACACTCTTGCCTTTTTCCATGCTTGTTCCCATTATAGAGTTGTTCTTCAAAATCAAGAAGTACTTGAAGCAAAACTTAAGTAAAGAAAATAAGGAAATTCAATGAAACACAAAAAATAAAGTTTTCACAAAAATTTTAGAGGTAAAGTTACCTTCATTGCAAGTGCAATAGACATGAAGAGTCATAAAAATTTTAAGAAATCCTTTTAGAATGTTACACATAAGATGAAAACAATATGTATAATTGATTTTTATGTGCCAGTGAGCAATACTAAGCAACTTTATCATTCAAACAATATTTATGGAAGCAAAGATAAGAAATTAAATAACAAATATAACTAGGAATGCAAGAAAGATGAATCTCGAACTAAGTGTCGCTGATTTAGCTCCTCGTAAGGAAGAAAACCAAATTAGAGTCCTAAATTCTCTATCCTGACCCACTCTAACTCTACCTAATTTTGCTTTAAAGAAACCCAAAAGCTTTTTGTTGGATTGCAAATCTTTTCGATTTTCATTCAACTAAATACCGATAAATACAAAATTTTTTACTATACTAATATCAATTATTTTTTTGCTAATAGTGTGTGAACAGTACCTATGCTTTTTTTTATCAGGTAATATCCAATTTAACTATGAATATAACAAAAATTAAACTGATAATTTTTGAATAGCAACTTTAGGCTCTAATACTAAATGACCTTGAGCCTTAGGATCTAAAAATCCTAAAACCCATTATCAATCCAGTTTTTCATTAACATAGTATGCAATCCGAAAGATAAATACTTTAAATCTTAATTTCGAAGGAGATTAAAACCCCAAAGCAAAAATAAGATGAAGAATAGAACTACACAAGTATAACTTGAATAACCCTAATTCTTAAAACAACATCAAAGTAAAAATACTCACCCTGATAAGCAATTTCAAAGAATCAATTCAATTCAAATTAATCAAAGTCTAATAATTCTTTAGTCCTTAGGTTATAGCTTTACAAAAGTATTTATAGGCAAGGAATTAACCTAGAGTCGTTAGAATAATAGACAAGGTTAATTTAAACTTTAATCCTTCCTAAATTAGGAAAACTTAAATCAACTTAAAGACCAAATAAATGGGTTGCCTGTAAGGCCCAAACAATAAACCAAAAACTAAAACATTATTAACTTAATTAAGTCTTACTTGCCTTAAAAAAAAGGCCAACTCATAAATAGCCCAGATTTAAAACATTGCACATGTAATGCATATGCTTAAGGCTTTTTTTGTGGTCCACTTTAATTCCCAGCATATGCACCATCATCAAGTCCTAATTAACCCTTCCAAGCTACCTCTCTAGAACTCCAAAGTTGACGTTATCCATCTGCATACTGTGGCACTCATAAAGGCTATCACGCTCATGATAGAGAGCTTCTTTCTCTATGAAAGCTTGCATAAATGCTGGCAGTTTCTCTCTGATCCTTTTGGCTTTGCTCCTTGTGATTGGTCCCTCTAGAAACATCAACAGATCCTTATAATTATCGAATCTCTTAAAAATATCCACATCAACAGTAGTAGATACTGTGTTTTCTTTCTCTTTAGTAATATTATTATATTATATTTAGTTTACTTATATTGATTTATTTTTCATATTTTATGGCTAATTTCATACGTTTCCTTATTTTAAATCTTGCCATATTAATTTAGATTCTTCCGTATAACTAATATTTGGCAAATTCTTACATAGCATATAACCATTACTTTAGTTTACATGTATTTTTGAATATATATATATATATATATATATATATATATCCAATATATTTTATAATTAATTAAGAATAATAATTGATGCCTTCTCCCGGAGCTCAATTTGTTCATTCCCAAATTCATTTTACTAATACTTCAAAAATTAATTCACATTTTTCTAAAGATAATTAAAATTATAACATTATTTTTTGTGATTTTTACAACAATAATATAATTCCAACTAGTGTTATCTAAAGTTCTTTAGTATTTTTTTTGCAACATTAAAATGATAAAAGAACAATGTTAGCTGAAAATACCGTAAAGTTTAAAGGACTAGAATTTCTACTTTACCGTTCTTTTATAAATTAAATATTGACCTCATAACCACTTTATAGAGTTAATTCGGATTTTCTTTTATTTTTTTCTTTTTTAAAATACTAATATAATACTTGATTAAAACTTTAACAACTTTAAATGTTACTGATAAATCTAAATTTTTCATAGTAGAAAGAAAGAATCTTGAGTAGGAAGAATGATGGAGTCGATGTGGACTAAGGAGCTGGGTGCCGATCGACTGAAGTGTATAAACCCTGTAAAAAGGTGTTAGCTCGATCGTACTGAACATTAGCACTTTGATGCTTAAGTTAGCAATTAGGAGGGAAGCTCTTAGAGAGAGAATATTTATATAAAGATTAGAGAGATAGTGTGTATGTGTGTGTTTTAGAATGAACCTACTATTTATAGAGCTAGAGGACCAAAATAGTATTCTTAAACAGTTGGCCTACTCAAAATCAGGTATGGCCTATATAAGAGGCAATGGTGATTTGACAAAATTATGTGCCAGATAGCCTTTATCATTGTAAGGACAGGTCACATTTGATCGAATAGCCTCATTTCCTATATCTTTAGCCAGTCTGCTAGATAGTTTTAAGCATTCATGGGCCTTCTAATAATGGGCCTTTTATTGGGCCTAGTTGTGATTTTTATAATATTATCATTTGTCCCCCTCTAAATGATTTGATTGGTTTCATGTCGATCGAAGTGTGATGCTTGGTTTATTTTGATGAGGACATAGTTTGAGCCATTTGATTTACTGAGACTGACCGTTTAAGCTAAGAAAATGTTCTCATTTTATTTTTTGAGGGAGTGATACATAAGATTGGGAATATCGTTGATCGGGGATAAATAAGATCATCAGTTGTAGAGATTAGGATAAATACATCGATTAGGAGCATCGTTGATCGGGATAAATAAGATCATCAGTAGTAAAGATTAGGATATATAAATTGATCGAGAATATCATCGATCGAGATAAACAAGATCATCGATCATGGAGATTGGCATAAATACATCGATTGGGAATATCATCGATTGAACATTTCTTCTATCTTGTAGGATTGGACATTTTTGGTCATTTGTCGAAGGTTCCTGCAAAAAAGAAAGGGGAATTGTATATCTATACAACCTAGAATTTTTACCGGTTTTTTGAAGGTTGTTATTCCAATCATTCTTTTATTTATTTTAGCATCTTTGTTGCCTTAGGCATGCTCGCTATGCTTTTTAATTGTGATAGTATCCTATACTTCCCACTTTATATTTCCATTTACGGTGGGTTTTTCTCAAAGATGGTTTGTTTATGGTGCGATCACTTATTTCCACTTTGCATTCCTTATTCATTGTAGTGTTTTCTTTTCTTCAAAAGGAATGCATTAGTGTGAATTATTAATTGAAAAAGGGTAGAATTTACCTTTATTTTTCTACACTTTTTGATGTAGTTTCATTAGGTCTGGCTTTCCCTTTACCCCCTATTGGGTTGCATTTTATGTCATTGATGCCATATAGCCCTTGCTAGTTCTTGGTTAGTTAATGGGTTATCCCTTCTTGATTCCTTTGGTTCAGATGTGGTCTCTTTGGAGCAATCTATTCTTTGGTTGCTTCTTTTAAGTTATTGTTATCTTTAATTCTTATTCGTCTAGGCTTCTTTTAAAGATATAGGGCTGATCGTAGGTAGCTAATCGGTTTGCTTTTGAACTTCTATCATTTTTGTTTTTATTACTTTGTACTATAACCCTTTATCAGGGTGGATGCCCTTTTTATAAACTTATCGATCGGTCTCTTCCTCGATTTAATAGGCATTCTCGATGTTGTGTTAACCCCCTTGAAAGATTGTTAGCTTTTTGTTCAAAGCTTTGCCTCGCTTATCCTTTACTGTTCTTTCTTTTTTGGCTTTTAGTCATCATTAGTGCGAATTTCTTTTTGAGGGAGGCTATTCATGGATTCCTTTAACTAGTTTGATCATGCTATGATTTGTCCCTTTTGTAAGTGCTTTCCTTTTTCCCTTTTTAGGAGCATAGATATTTTTGCTCAGTTACTTCCTTAAGTGATTCTTGTTTCGAGGCTTTCTTATGGATTTTTACCAGCTTATGCTTTCAATGATGCAGGGGATTTGATTCATATTATTTCAATTTTCCTGCTTTTGGTTCTTATTTTTGCCCGAATGGCATTATCACGGTGGAGCGCCCTTTCGTTTTTTCTTTTTTTTTTGCATGTTAATCTATTGCAGTTGCCTTTTTTTTTTTTTGTATTATTTCAAAGCCTTTAGAAATGGCCTATTGGTTGATCATAACTTCCCTTGGGATTTTTGAGATATGATTTTATAGCTCTGTCGATCTCCTATTTGTTTTCCCTGATATCCTTTCCTTCCTTTTCTTCAAAGGGTTTTTTCTTGTAAAAATTTAATTAGGGGTCAGGCCTACTTAGTGTTTTTTTGATCAATTTTTGAAATTTGACTAGTTTCGATCCAATAATTTTTCCTTGATCGATCTTGTCTTCACCAACATTATAGATTTTTGACATCTTAATATGGGAAGGGCTGTTGATTCATTTGATCCGATTTTATTGATAGGGTTGTTTCTTTGCTTGTAAACCTTTTTTTTCCTTCATTTTGTTATTTTGCTTGAGGTTGTATGAGCTTTTGATTAGTCATGCTGATGAAAAAGCTCCAGCTATGCTTTGCAAGTTTTTCTTGAGGTTTCTATAAATAGGAGTTTCCCCTCTTTATGAGATATGTTTGCCTTCCCTAAAACACTTGTCTTTCCAAAAATGTTTCTTTTGAAGCCTTTTCTCTTCTTCCTTTTCCCTACTGCTTTTAGGGAACTACCTGATCACTTTGCATTTCTATACCTTTTCATTTTAGGAAGATGGATGAAATTTGCTCCTTTTTGTTGGGCCTTCCACTTCGCCTTTTGTTTTACACTCTTGAGGCTAAGTTGAGAGGCCCATTTTTTTGATTTCCCTCTTCTACTTTCCATTTTACATTACTTGGGATCGTGGTAGAGAGTTTTCAAGTCCATACTTTCTTCTCTATTTTCCAAGTTCTAGCATGCTGCTGTAAGAAAAAGGTTGTGGTGTCATCGAAGGTTGGCTTGAAGTGGTTTAGCAGTAACAATTTGAATTTTTTTTATTTTTATTTTGAATGTATATATAAAATTTGTCGATTTTCTGATGTTTTCTTTCCTTTTATCATAAGAAATGATATTGATCCATTTTGATATTTTAATTGAAAATAATGACTCCTTGATCTCTTGGTTGCCACGAATTCTTTGATGGTTCTTTTGTTAATCTTTTGATTAGGATTACATTGAATTCTATATCGACCTTTTGATCGAGATCACAATAATTTCTTCATTGATCTTTCGATCGGGATTACAATGACTTCTTTATCGATCTTTCGATCGGAATTAAAATGACTTCATCATTGATTTTTTTATCAAGATTTAAATGACTTTTTCATCGATCTTTTGATTGAGATTACTAGTATTGTCATGAAATCTTCATGAGGCTTTGCCAAGTCTTAAATATTCCTAGTCCTTTGCTATAGGAATAGATCCTTGTTCATTTTTTACTAATGCCAATTGGTTTTGTTGTTGTAGAGAGGGAGTTTCTGAGTTGCATTTTTTATCTTGACATTGGGTATATTCCGAATAATAAAGAAAATTGCATTTGGCACCTCTTTCACCTAGGAATTATTCGAATCTTAAAGTAGATTGTTTTTGGTGCCTCTTTCACCTTAGAATTATCCCTTTCAAACTTTTCCCATAATTGTTTCATTCCTCGATGGATTTCTTATTAACCAAGAGCAACCATTTTTCTTTTTTATCTGAGGGTTTCTTTTAGTCCTGGAGTGTGATTTTACTCGCCTTTTGTTGGTCACAATTTGGGCCTTCTCTATATAATCTCAGAGAATTTCATGGAGTTTTGCATTTTTTCCCTCTTTTTTGCGATAGTGAGCCCACATTTCTTATAATAATGAAAAAATTGGACACTTTTTGCTCAACCATTTTCTCTCAATGAATGCACCAAATGATAAATCTAAGTTTTTCATAGTAAAGAGAAAAAATCCTGAGTAGGAAGAATGATGGAGTCGATGCAGACTAGCGAGTTGGGTGTTGATCGACTTGAGTGTATAAGCCATGCAAAAAGGTGCTAGCCCGGTTGTATCGGACATTGGCACTCCGATAGGATAAACTATTTTTGTTATTGTTCTGCTGGTTAATATTGTCTGTACATGTACATTTACTATTATACAGTGAGAAATTATATAAATAGAGTTAATAGATCCATTACATTACTTACTATATTGCTCTATATATTAAGTTTTACTTAATATAGTATGATAATTACAAGAACAAAAAAAATATAATACAACGCCATACTTTACTTCTTCCTATTTCTAGTGTTGGCCTTGCGATAGTAGATCCTGAACTATAAAAATGAATTCTAGCTTCTTATACCTACACGGCTAAACACCCGTACTAAGCTTACTAGTTTAGTGGGGAACAAGCAAAATCATGGAGATAACCTCTCATATAAGTCATCAATAACACGTACACATATGAGCATTTAGCTTAATAGATAATAAGATAATAAAAAACAACAAATGATATTCTTATAATATTTGCCAAAACATTATGTTATCTACTTTAGTGTGTATAAACACTAAACTATCATTATATATTTATCATTAAAATCATCAACCTATATAATTGTTGCATGCTTAATTCATTAACTATTCTAGTCAAACCATTGATGAACCTCAAAAAATTATATAGGCCATTCCATATGCTTATTGTTTATGTTCATCTATTTCCTTAGTATTTCAATAAATAGCGCTCCTATTCCATTTAATCATTGTTTACTGATAGGCTAAGTCATTTAACACCTTATTACCTTTGTGTTTGCTCAATAATTATTGTTAACTTAGGTACATCCATCAAGTTTATTTGGTCTCTATTAAGATAGCTAGTTATTCTTATTACAATTGCACATTTCTTAGTTGTTCATAGTGATCAATTTTTGTCAATTAGTTCTATAGGCATTTACTTTAACTAATATGCTTTCATAATATACAAAAACTTAGGTTAATCTAATATTATTGTTATATGTGTATTTATTAATAGCATTTCTTGTGTTACCATTATCATGCCATTTCCTTATCCTTTACATGTAAATTCCAATATATTGATAGGTTAAGATAATAGCTTGTATCTTTTTCATGGCTTACTCAACTTATATATTTAAGTTGTAAATTCATAAGTTTAAAGACCTATCTACTTGTTAAGTGTTGTAACCTTAAATTATAGATAATTCATACATCAATTATTCAATATTAAACAAGTGACATTATAACTAAAGGAATCATGTATTAATAGCATAATCAATATTTGATCGCTAAATAATTATAAGTGTAATATATACATTTTAGGTTTTGACCATAGGAAATATTATGTACTTGCAGCAATAAATTTCTTGCATGTGATGTTATAACACTATATAGTTATATATTTTAAGGTGCCTTTAATCAATTCTGAAATTATCATAGCTATATAAATATCATATCTATCATATGGCTTTTTATAAAACTTTTCTTATCTCTTGAAACAAGCTTGCACCTCTCTAAAGGAGTAGATAATAGGTGATATTGTACTATAGTATCTGAAGGTACAAAACTATACTATCCTATCTGATCAATCAAGCGAACCCAAATTGGATCGGCTACAACCTAAATGGGGCTGTTTATAACCCAAATACGGTTGAATCATAGGGACCTACATGAGGCCAAATCATAGGGACCCAAACGGGATCAAACGTGTAGCAGCTACAAGGTACCCTTATAGGCATGCCTATCTATCCACAGCCTAGACATAGATGCAGGCAGGTATATTTCTTTACTCTAACTTCTTTATCTTCATCTTTATATCTTACTTGTCTATGATTTATTCTCATGAACATGTATAGGAGTAAGCATTCAGCTATATATATTTATTCATTTCTGTGTGCTCTCATAGGCCATGTGTCTCATTTTCATATGTTGGAGTTTATTAAGTGATTGTAATCAAATTCATATATCATATCATTGGAACATTTACATATCATGGCATGCTCGTACTCATATATTATCATTCAACTCTCTTATTTAAATACATTAACATATAGTTATAAGATTTATATTATAATATAAGAAATTTCTTTACATACCTGTGTTCATCTTTAGACATTTGTAAGTATAACTATTCATTCATAAACCCTATACTTTATATATATATATATATATATATGCATCTTTTATGCTTAAAATAATGTATCTTTCAACCATTAATACATTATTACAGTTTAACATTCATGTGGATTTACGTTCTTTAACTATAATACCTTTAAGATTCTTTATGACTATCTATATTTCATTCATGGTCAATTATGTTACTATATGTCCTAATAGAGTAACATCTTAAGTATGCATATAATATACTTTACTTTTCTTATATAGATTACTAAGTTGCTTTACATTTAAGGTCATTATTTATCTCTGTTCTTAGGAGAATTTAAACTAACTTTAGTTATCATTTAGGACCTAAATTCAACTTTTAGGAAGAATAGGGGAGGGTCACGGTCATTAGGTAATACCTAGTAATCGTGACATAGGTTATATTTCCATTCTGAAATGAGTTGAACTACCTCACGATCATTACCAAAAGAGTATTGACCGTGACCTATACTTTTGGGAGGGGTCATGGTAATTAGATAATACCTAATGACCATGAAATAGGTCAAGTTATGGTTATGGACTGAAAATTAGGGTACCTTATGTCATTGGCCAAAATCTAGTAACAGCGAGGTCATTTTTGCACAAAGATAGAATTTCAGTCTCGAATTTTATGACAATTTTGATGTATAAAATTGGCATTTTCAGCAATCATTTCCTTCTATGAAGTTTTATCCCTATGTGTCTAGTTTCTAAAACATTAAATATCACCCTAATCAGACCTGTAAATCTCCTAATATTGAATAAAAACCACAAACTATGCCCAATGACAAGGCAACAACCATAAGCAGAATTCAAGCCCGAATTTCACTATCATGAAGATTTATTCATGTTTTGAATTCTTCATATGAAATAAAGATATATGAATATAGTTTCCCCTACAGTTGGAAATTTATTAATATCAATTAATGTAGCTCAAGATATTATCAAAATAGTCTAAATTGGTCATATGAACCTTAAGACAGTTTCTACTGTCTTCAAGAAAAACTTCCTATTTCGGTTTTTCATCATGTTTAACCTCAATTTTTCATGAGAATAACTTGTCATAACATCAATTATCTCATGCATAACAAATACACAGTAAAATATAAAGAGTTCCCATACCTTATTGGTGTACTAATATTTCTTGCTTCAACCTCTTCCTCTTTACCTCATTCTCCCTACTCTTTCCTTAGCTTCTTTCTTCATAGGATGAATCATATATATCAATATACACTTAGAACCTTGAACTTAAGTATTATCATATAAAACAAATAGAAGGAAAGAAGTAGAAATTGTTACCTTGAAATTGCTTAAGCCCTAATCTTTCTCTCTTCACAACATTTACAATTAAACTTGGGGTATTTCTTTAAGAGAAAATGGTTGGTTTTTCAGAAAAGAATGGAGGAATGTGTCATTTGAAGTGTTCAGCAATCAAAACCACAAATATCTTAGAATTACTTCATAATTTAGGATAAATCTAGAAATACACCTTTCTTTATTTCATTGGTCCACTTGTCAAGCTTGAAGAAATTCATCTTACTCCTCCTACTTCCTTTATTTCTTATTTTACCACAAAACTTACGCTCCTCTTTTTCAATTGAGTCCCTTAAGACTCTATTTTCTTTCTTTTATGCTTATGCATAACTTAATGGGAAATATCAATTTTACCTTTGATCTTTTAATTTAATCCCTACTAGGTCCTTTTATATTCTTGCAATACTTATCTCTTATATTGTCTCTGGTAAACATCCTAAACATACCCAATTATGACTAAGGTATAAATTGGATCCTTACATGAACAGTTGCCTACTATAAAGCAGGTATGACCTATCGTAAGGTGTTGGTGATTTGATAGAGGCATGTGTCAAACAGCCTTATCATTACAAAGACGGGTTACATCTGATTGAATGGCCTCGTTTCCCATACCTTTGACCAATTGGCTAGAGAGTTTTAGGCATTTATGGGCCTTCTAGCAATGGGCCTCTTATTGAGCCTTGTTTTAATTTTTATAGTATTATCGGTTATGAATCAAATTTTAAATTTTTTACAATTTTTTTATATTGAGTACTTACTATTATATCAATTTTTTGAGGTTAACGAAATATTAAGATATATAAAAAACTAAAAAAGATAATAAGAAAATGTGAAAACAATTGAAGAAGTTTTCAGTGGTTAATGATATGTATATATAGACTCATTGATAAATACATATCAATTTGGCCAAATATACATAAGTTCCCAAAATTTAGTTTATCCATTCAAGCCATAGCCATACATACCTTCTGCTGATACCAATCATAAACATTGAGTCTCACACTTGGTACGATCTTTGGCATAGGAATATACATCAAAATGATACTAATGTACATATTCCCAATCCCATATCACAATAGACAGTATCCAGCCAAATTCGCTTTTATGTACTACATTCTACTAGCCAAGATCATATCTTTGAACTAGCAATGTAACATCATGTTTCTTCCATTGTCTAATTTGTTCAAAATGCACTCGCTCTGAAAAATAGCATTACATAAGCCTAATCCTAGGACAATTAGCATATTATAGCTAAATCTTCATCAGACATTTTGCATATTATCTAAAAAATTATCACTTACTTGAGCAATTTTGATTAGGAGACTAGCAAACTAATTGCCTAGTTAGGCTATCACTATTGCTTTATGTATGAGATGTAAGTTTTGAATTGCCAAACAGATGCTAACAAAAAAATAAATTAATCAGTAAAATAAGATCTTATTCACTAATAAATACAATGTATGCAGCTATAAAAATCAATGGTATAGAAAGTCACATTTAGTATACATCTCAGTAATTGCATTTTGAATAGGTAAATGAAACTCAAACCTATATTTCATCTCTATTCTATGAACTTTTCTACCATATGGCAATACAACACCATCACCATAAATAGAAAGGGCATTTTACCATGGTAATAAACAAATAATAAGATCAATTTTTGGGGCTTTCTAATCTCACTCTTTCAAGAGAAACCTCTAAATATGGACTTGAAATAAAAGAATTCCAAGATCCATTATCATATTAAGGCTATGTTTGACATAAATTAATAGTGGCAAAGGCTAGAAATCATGTTATACTTGAATTGATCAATTCAAACTGTTGTAGGCATTGGGGGATGATATGCCTTTCTGACAAGTTTGCAGCCATAAAATCTCAGGTAGCTCATCAGATGACAATTGTTGAAGGAGGAAGAAAATAACGTAGCCTTAGAAAATATAGATATATTTAATTGAAAAGCATCAATAGTACTGATAGGTTGCTAAGTACACCTTTTATGCTACTTTCAATTAGGAAAATCAAATCTATCATAGGCTGACAAAGGTTATCACACCATGGACACTACCCTCTCATTCATAAAGATCATGAAGAGCTATTTTCTTGATTGGACTACCATTCCCAATTGATTGAAAACATTTTATCCTTGTTCACCTAAGGCTTTAAAGTGACGGGTCATATTGGTCAAGCATAATGCTAAGAATCATATCAATAAGCATCAATCTCCTTAAATATTAGGGTCTTTCAAATTAGTTCGACACTTCATTAAAAATTTTCAACATGTTTGACAAAGCTATAAACTTGTATGTTTTATGATCACCAACTGGAAAAAGGTAAAGCTATAAAATTTTATGTTTTATGATCACCTACTGAGAAAAGGCAAAGCTACAAACTTTTATGATATACGATCACCTACTAGAAAAAGGGCAAAAAGTATACTCTACAACATATAAAAAAAAGTTATGCACATTTTTCTTAGATAATCGATTGCACTCAACATGATTTTAATTTTAAAAAATTGTAAATTAGTGACTCCAAGATATTCACATGCACCTATATGTCACAATAACCAACTGTATCATTTTAACACATAAGCCAATCAGCAATACAAGATATGTAGCTCAGATAACCAAATAAAGAAAGGCTAAAACTTTGGCCATGCATATATATCTCAAGTGATAAAGTTTAAAAACTAATAAAAGTGACTCTCTTAAGGCTTAAATAAAAAGGAGAAGAAACCAAAGTCAAAAACCTATTATATGATACCATGTTCAAAAAATATATGTTTAGTTATTGTTTAGTATGTATTCCAATTCAAATTGAGATCTGGGAACTTCTAGTCAGGTGAGTTTGACATGATAGATAACCAAACCAAAGCCCACAAGAATCTATATAATCCAAAAATACCAGACATACCTGAGTATTGGGGATAGCATGAGTTCAATCTATAGCACCTCCAAGCTGAAACCCAACCATTGTAACTCTAACAGATGGAAACCATCTAAAAGAAAAATGTTTATAATTGATAATAGGAAAAATAAGAGACAAAAATGGATAAGACCTCCATCATACATGCATCTAATAAATGCATTGGGAAGAATGCATAGCTCCAAATGGTAATCTTATAACTATAAAGCACAACAAATTTCCTATTAGTAGACAAAGCTAACAACACCATTAGACCAGTAGCATATGCTTATGTTTATTACAAAGTCTTTTCAATAGGATCAAAAACAAAAAAAAAACGTCATAGAGCAGAACGTATACCACTTCCAACTTTAACATTATTCTTTTCTGATAAAATTGTTTGCTTTTTTTCACAACTCTTATATTGCCTGCCTCTCTTTCCTACAAGGAAAATGCCATATTCCCCAGCTGCTACACCAAAATAACCCTGCAAAACAAGCATGATGGAGATGTTCCTAATAATTGTGGTTGTAACTAATCTCATCAATAAAGTCTATTTTGTGATGCTAACCTTTGTCTACTTTTATGTTATATGCACCAATAATAATTTGGGTGTTGGAAATCAAAGAAGATTTACTTGGAGTTGGCACATCATTTTCCATTTGCAAGATTTCTAAATTGTTAAAAAAAAACCCATTCTAATGTCTCGATTCTTCTTAAATGTAAAAGTTTGTCAAGTTCCATTTCATACTCAACTAAAGATTCCTACTTTTTGGTAAAATAGCCATGGCACAAATTTCCATCTCAGTATATATGATCCAAAAAAGGTGAAATGCAAAAACTAATGCTTACCATTGGCTTATAGACATCATCAACACCAAAATCCAAGCAAACATCATCCATTTCAACCATGCATCTTTTTTTTCTAGAAATCCTTGATTAGATTTCTTAAATTGTTGTTCAGCAAGAAGCAAATGAGATATTATGTTAAAATTATATAAATTCATGTCATGAAATTATAAATCAATATCAAAAAAATCAATTAAAAATTGTTAATATTTTAAACTTTTCAATAATTTGTCAATAATTGTAGTCATCATTTTATTAATTTTTCAAAATAAAGTATAGATAACAAAATAAAATCCTAATAACATAATTTATACATAAGACTATCAGTAATCCATGCATGAACAAGAACCGTGCTTGAAATGGTGGAAGCAATGGCGATCCCTAATTATAATTTCATGATTAAAAACACTAGAAATTAGCTTTGTAGTTGTGTGACAATAATTACATATCCATAAATTCTTCATTATCTTTAATGGTGTTGGCAGCTCAATATTGATTAGTCCAAAAGCAATGGCAAGTTTCTTACTATATCTAAACAAACTACTTTCCTTCGCTTCCTCATTAATATTCAGCAAAACCATTTTTGTCCGTACTGCATAACCTTTCATCATCAATTTCTTAGCCATTTCATGTAACATATTCTCAATATCATTAATTTAAGGGTGTATATTATGTCCTACAATAAACTCATGAACATCTCCATTTGCTTCAATCATGCTACATCTTGGAGTCTTCATCACCACAAGGTGTGCCATTATACCTCTGATCTCCAGAACAACATCCCAATTACCTTTGGATGCAGATATATTCGATAGTAATACATTAAACCCTTCATGATCAAGCTATAATTCAATTAACTTCCTTCTAATTCTTTCTCCCATTTCACTGTCATTATATTTCTTACAGGCACCTAATAAGGCTCCCCAAGTGGAAGCATCTGGTGCCATAGGCATATTCTCAATTAGTTCCTCTTCTTCCTTTAGCTGATCTACCCTTCCCAAAAGATCAACCATGCATCCATAATGCTTAACATTGGGTTCTAACTTATGCTCCTCAATCATTGAACTAAAATGCCTATGCCCCTCATCCACTAGTCTCATTTGTCTACAAGCTCCAAGAATAGCCATAAAGGTAATATCATTAGGCACCATGTCAAGTTCCTTCATCTTTGAGAATGTGTAAAGAGACATTTCTACTAAACCATTCATTGCCAGACTAAGAATGACAACATTCCAAGTAGATACCTCCTTTTCCTCCATCCCATTGAAAACCTTCAAAGCATTTTCAACACATTAAAATTTTATGTACATGTCTATCAAAGTTGTACCCAAAATGACATTGATTTTCAAGTTATTTTTCCTTAAATAAGTATGAACCCATTTTCCTTGCTTAAAGGTAGCCAAGTGTATGCAAGCTGAGATCACACTTACCTAAGCCATCTCATCAGGCTTAATTTCATCAAGATGTAATTCTTGGAACAATTCAAAAGTGTCAACAAATTTATTACCTTGAGCATAACCTGATATCATTGCACTCTAAGACACAATGTCTTTCTTGGGTATGGAATCAAATAAAGCCTTAGCTTTTTCAACTTTCCCATATTTTGGACACCTATAGATCATAGAATTCCAAGATATTTGGTCCAAGTAGCAACTCCCACCAAACAACTTTTGGGCATCCTTTACCTCTCAATAACCTGTATACATGTGAATTAAAGCATTTTGAAGATTAAAACAAAAGTCAACTCCAATTTTGAGCACCAAACTATGGATACATTCCCCTGTAATACCTATTGACAAGTGAGCACATTCAGAAAGAATACTAACTATCATAACCTCATCTAAAATAATTAAATCAGCTTGAATTTGCTTAAACATAATCAGAGCTTCTTTCTATAATTCATTTTGCTCGTAACATAAAATCAAAGAGCTTCATGATACCATATCATTCATAGGTATTTCACTAAACAACCTACAAGCATCTGCAACATTACTTTCCTACCAAATAAAATGATTGTGGAATTTGAAGCTATAACATTCCTTTCTAGCATCCTATCACATATATGCATGGCCTCTTCAACATCTCCTATGGAAATATAGGCATCTAGGATTGAATTCCAAGAAATCAAGTCTAAAATAAGACTTTCATCAAACACTTTACATGCATATCTCAAGTTCCCACAAACTGCAAACATGTTGATTATTGTATTTCGTATATAAACATCTGAATTAAAACCTATTTTTAGTACATGACAATAGATCAATTTCCCTTTAAATGTTGCTTGCCTAAGAGAGTAAGATTAGATTAAAATTGGCTACAAGTAGTTATCAGGTTCAACATTGTGTTCCATCATTAATTTATATTTACACATAGATATGTAAGGGATATTTCTTTGAACATAAGTTCTCATCATGGTATTACAAATGAACCCATTTGGGTTTTCAATATGGGCGAAGATTATATGAGAATGGTTAATGTGAATGAAGGGTGAATCCATGAAGAACTTAGGTAATTACTTGCAATAAAAGTATGTTTCAGAAACCTAGTAAATATCATCTAAGAAAGGATTTGGTTGAATTGCTTGAGATTTTAGCATTGGGCCAATTGGCTTTCCAAGATTGTAAAAGATATTATCAGTTTGAAGGTGACTTTGAAACTGAAAGTTAAATTGATGACTGTTGGAAGAAAATGTGGTTTATTCAAATTTATAGATGGATACAATTCAGTACTTGCAGACTAGATTTTTATATGTTTCGTCTACAACTAACAAAAGAAATAAAGGAGAAAGCAAAATTGAACTTATTAATGGCCATAAATTTAAATCTTGAATTTATACCTTTTGCACCAATTCACCATATTAAAGGAGCTTAGTCTGACCACGAGCTCAGCTACATCAAAAGAGGGATAAAACTCTTATATAGAAAAGGGCTAAATTAGAATTTACCACAGAATCAGCATTTGATGACCAAATTTGAAATGCTTTGTCTAGAAAAAACAAGGAAATGAAGAAAGCAAAATGGATAAAGCACATTAAACAACAACAAATCAAATTTTGGATCTTTACCTCAAGCATTAGTTTATTATATTATTTTAATACAGCACGAAAACCCTATTAGAACATAAAGCCCATTAACAGGTGTAAAAATATTAGTTTCTCATTTTTATTCCTATCTCAAATATTTTATCTCCAAAATATTAACCCTTTGATTACCTTACCTTCATCCCAAACATCATAAACAAAAATACCTCAATTAACCTTATTTTATTTTACACTACCTTACCTTACCATACCTTACTTTATTAATGCCTTCTACATCCCTCCCAAACAAAGTGTTAAAGAATATGGTATTAGAAGCTAAAAAAAATTAAAAAAAAAATACTATTTTAAAAAAAATATTCGAAACTCTTTATTATACTTAGCCTTTCATTTTCTCAATTTACTTTAACATACTCACTTCTAATCCCATGACATTGGAAAAAAATAGAGTATACATTTATTTACTCATTCATTATTTTTTCCTTTACCACATTTATAAGTTCATTCGAAAAAGTAATGAGAGGAAACAATATATATCTCAAAATAAAAACCCATCTTCAATCATGTAATTTTCTTATTTATCTTCAATAGTCACTAATTCCATTAGAAAAGGTAAATAGGAGGCTTACATGAAATGTATAGTGTGATATCATTATCAATGTTATATTATTTCAAAAGCATTTCTTCCCATGTCCTATTATACATTTTTATTTATGATTACATGAATAATGGAAATCAGTCTTCACAAGATACAAGTATATATATAAATTCCTAAAAAAGAAAAAAAAATCAATTTGATTACTTTTAGTTTTGCAAATTCAGTGAGTTAAAAAATGTCTTAGTTAATGTTTGTAAAATTTAGAGCGCAATAACCATTCATCAGAGAGATTAGGATTCAACACAAACCTTATACCAAAACCTCATTTACATTTGATAACACAAATCCTAATCCTAAAACTATTTCATTAAACATAATCATATTAAAATAAAAACTCTCAAAACTATGAAATTTTCCATCACCAATTTACTTCAATAAGCTCAATTATACATTAATTTCATAAATCCTAAACTGATTTTATCAAAGTTATACCATGCCATAATCACTCCCTTAAACATAAAATAATAATAATTATAAGGAAAGGTAAATTTAGTGGTTGCAAACCTTTATTGGTGGCAAAAAAAACTTCAAATATTTCAATTGAATATACTAAAATCTACTTAAGCCTTTACTTGTTTCCCCTTTTTCTTTCTTCCTCACATTTTCTTCCTCTTCTTCACAAGCACATACACCAATTCAAGCCAAAATAATCCAAATCAATACAAAAAATACAAAATTAAGAAAAATTAATATAGTCCTAGGTTTTAGTTTCCTTATAAACTAAAAATCCCTAGATTGACTTTACCTTGTTATCTCCTGGTTACCTCGTGCTCCAGCTCTTATTCTCTCAAAAATCTATTGGTTTCAGTTGGTTGGATGTGAATCAGTGTAGAGTTGGTGATTTACAGTAGAAAACTCGACTAAAAAAAGAAGGGAATGATCTCGTAATGGACGAAAAATGTAAACATAGCTGTAGTACGTAAAAAAGATATTGCAACAAGAAGAAACAAAATGAAAGAAGAAAAAAGTTATCGGAAGTGGTGACAATTGTCGGCGGTAAAAAAGGCAGCATAAGCAGTGTCATGAATGGGACTTCTTGAACAAGGTGCATTTGCAGCAAGGATAGAAAAGCCTTTTTACCAATACAACAATGTTTCCCTGAGGGTAAGGTGTTCAAATTTAGTATAACCTATTTAATCCAATATATTTAATCAATTTTTTTTATAATTATATTGAATTATTATAATTTATACAACCCATTCTAAAATTTTAAAAATATACACATGTATTATGGGTTATTATATAACTCAACCAATTAACCCATTTTTTTCTAATAACTAATATAATTTCTCAGTTTCACAACTAATTCATAATTTAATTTTTTAATTTTTAAAATTTCAAATTTTTGTTGTTATTGCCCTAAATGTGTAAAATTTAGGGGGAAAAGGGTAGATTTCTCATATTCTCAAGTTGAGGGGAAAAAGGGTTGATTTCTTTCTCTTTAGTCCTTCCACCTAAAAGTTTTCTCATATTTCAAGTCTACTTGGGATAATTTTGAAAGATTATAAAAATACTTTCCTCTTTTCAACCCTTTCATAAGTTACCTATATATATAAATGTGTGTGTGTGGATAAACCCATCTCTAGCCTCTCAAATTTCAACTTAGTTCATTTTGAATTTTAAATTATGAAAATGAACAAATAAATACTCATAACTCTCAAATTTCAATATTTTTAAACACAAAATCGTGGTTGAAAGAAACCATAGAGGCGTGCTTTATAGATATGCTGATATGGCAAATAAATGAATGATATGACACAAGCGTCATATAGTCAGATATGTTATCCTATTTTCAATTTCACGATGGAGAAATCCATCGGTAACTTTTAATAATGAATTTTTTTACTCAAGAATAGCAGCAAACATCATCAACTGGTAGTTTTAAAATTTTACACAAGTTCAAATATACACACATGGTATTAAGAGTTCCAAACCTTTTGAAGACCACAAACCAATCTATTTGCCCTTCCTTCACATCAAAAGATAATAACTCAATCTAAGTTTTTCTTTTTTTTTTATAGGAGAAAGAGTATTATTGAATAAAAATAATACAATGAAGCCAAAAACCTTCCAAGATTAGGATAGTCTAAAAATCAATTACAGAAATAACTCCTAACCTAATTCAATCTACAATAGCAGCTAACCAGCAAGGAAATAAGTTTTGATTTACACAATTAATTGCTACAACTTAAAATTATACAACAAAAAAAATCATAGAAGGGATTTGGATAGCGAGAGCAATTTCTTTAGAGATGGCAATAGAGATAGGTTGCTTGAGCTTCTCTAGATTCTCAATTATGGAGCAAATAAAGGGTTAATAATTCATATAATGAATAGAGGTTAATATATAACTATTTAATTGGATTCGATCAATATGATGAGAGTGTGAGGGTAAATTTTAGAACAACAGAGATCGAACACGGGGCATTGAAATAGGATCAAATGAAAGCCTAAAAAAGAGGATTGAGGATGGGATTCAAAATTGACAGAAATTAGGGGTTTTTTTATAGATCGATGGAAAGAAAGATTGGAATTGAGATGTGGAAGGAAGGAGAAGAAAGAGTAATAGACTATGAATAGATTTTAGAATTGAGAAACAAATAAACAGTTTACATGACCAGTCGACATCGCATATGATTCAAGTTTGTATTGTTATATACACTACCTGCTAGATTGTAAAAGAAAGAGAGGGAGAAAGACCAGACAATGAGAGAGTGAGAGAGAGAAAGGTTTTTAGGGTTAGAGGAGAAGAAGATATAATAGAGGGAGGTCAACGCTCAGTGTATTGCAGGCGTTTCAATGCATTAGATTTTGTGTTTAATACTTGTATAAAAGATGAATTTTGGTGCTCATCTGATCATAATAAGAGTTCAAGTCTTCCAAGTTATTTTTATAGACAACTTTAAAGGTTTAAAGGCAGGAGTGAGAAAAAAATTGAAAATATGGTTAACCATAAAATTAATTCAAAATTGAAATGATTTTTTTAATTAATTGATTCGATAAATTTGATTAATATTTTTAATTTTTATATTTTCAATTTTAGATTACAGCTTCGATTTTTGAGTATCGATTAATCGTTAGTTCACGGTTAACCTATATATATATATATATATATATATATATATATATATATATATATATATATATATATATATATATATATATATATATATATATATATATATATATATATATATATATATATTCACACACTTTAAAAAAATTTATATTTTCCTATAAAACTTACATAAAAGAATACTTTAAAATATATTTAATTTATATTTTTATTTTTATACTTTAATTTTTTATATTTTTCTATAAAATTTATATAATACTTTAAACTAAATTTATATTATACTATTTTCTTTAATTATATAGTAATATTTATATGCAGTAACCTATTAACTTTTATATATGTTGTTTTTTATTATATATAATAACATTTAATTATATTTTCTTATATTTTAGAGTTTATGTCTTAATATTTAATGTTATTAAAAATTTTATTTGACATAAAATCAAGCATGTTAATTTTCAACAAATATCAAATCTATTTTATAATATTAGCTATTAATTTGTTAAACATGAGTTTTGGCTAGTAAATTATGTTTATTTTATAATTTTTTTATGTTAAATTACTTTATACATTTGAAATCAAATTGAATTGTTCCTTCTTTTATAATTTTATGTTATAAATTGTAATTGTTAACCAAAAAATATTAGTTATCCAAATCAAAATAATTGAAACCGATTGACTGATTAATCGAATGTAATTGACTAGGTAATAGTTAATGATTTTAAAAAATTAATATTAATGGACTAATTAAACTTTTTACTCATTAACTGGTTAATTAATCCATGATCACCCCTAGTTAGAGATGGATTTACTATATATATATATATATATATATATATATATATATATATATATATATATATATATATATATATATATATATATATATATATATATATATATATAAGGCCAAATACATAAATTGACACTCCAACTTAGCAATGATTTTTATTTGGATACCTTAACATATACATTGCTCAAATAAACACCTTAACTTAGTTCGGGATATATTCATGAGTCATGGTTGCTGACATGGCACAGAGTATGTAATACATACAAAAGAGAGCACATTACAGAAAAAATCACAAGAAGATAAATGGTAAAAATAACCCTCACTATAAATTTCTCTATCTTCTTCATCCATGGATTTTTTCTCTCTTTCTTCATTAATCATACCGTACGAATTCTCTCTCTATTCATACACTACAAGAAAATAGAAAAATAGCAATGAAATTCATTTTGTTGCTAATTTAGCAATGGAATACTAATTTCGTTGCTATTTAGCAACGAAACATCAATTCCGTTGCTAAAATTGGTTGAAGTTTTAGGGATTTAGCAACGGAATACAAACTGGTTGTATTCCATTGCTAAAAAGGGGGAGATTTTAGTGCCAAAATATAGCAACAAAAATTAGCAACGAAAAATAATTTTCGTTGCTAAATATGGCGGCACTTGTCAGCAAAAAAAATTTAGGATGAAAATTAGCAACGGAATTAATTTTCGTTGCTAAAATAGCAACGGAATTGAAATTCTGTTGCTAAATTAGCAACTGAAATAGAATTTCGTTGCTAAATTAGCAACCGAAATAGAATTACATTGCTAATTTTCATTTTCAATGAATAATAGTAACCGAATTGAAATTTTGTTGCTAAAGTAAAGGATATTTATGTAATTTTTTTATTTGTTGTCCTAGGTATAAATTAGCCCCCATCTCTTCTCTTCTCTTCACCTCCGCCCCCTCTCAAACTCCTCTTTCTTTAAACATGTGATGCCATTGAAAGTGTCGGTTGGACTTTCTCCTTCGATTAAGATATTTCAAGGTGATTTACTTTGTGAGTTTGTGCAAAGTAGCCAAATCGAAAGCTCAAAAATTGTAAAAATCGAACAGCAAAAGTCCAGCAAGTCAAAGATTCATCGTCACTCAAATAACTCTAGGGCTGCTTGGTTACGAGTGCTACGTTCTGCTGTGCAAGGGCTCTATTTGGGGTTGTGAGCTTTTCTTGGCGGTTTCTTTTCATTTTCTCGGTGATTTCATTTTGTTTTAGGTTTGGTCCCTTCTCTCTTTTTCTTTTGCCCTTTTCCTTTTATAAAGCAACGAGTTCGGTAGAGAGTTCGAGTGAGTTGGTTATAATAGGTAGTAGGCTACTGGATGATAGTTCATCGGGTGATGGTGGGTATAATGGTATCAATAACAGTAATAAAATTTATACTGATGGTATACTGTCGGAGATTCAATAATGAAATAGTAAAGGCATATGCACAAGATCATTTTTTCGATGTCATTACTAACTCTGTTGGTTTAGCTGCTGCTGTTTTGGCCATCAGATTTTACTGGTGGATCGATCCTACTGGAGCTATACTAGTAAGTCATTTCTTTATTTATGAATATATTTCTTTATTTCTTGAACAACAAATAAATAATAATAATTAAAATATGCAGATTGCTTTTGTCTAAATGGAATTTTATTTATTTAATTAGAGAGTTGGTGCCATGTAAAATTCTCGTTAGTCTTCTCCAATTTTGACTTTTTGTCCAAATAGTGTTGAAATATTTAGATTATATTATATATGCTTATGCGTACCGTGATTTATCTCTACATTTGTCCTTTCGCTATAAGTTTCCATTTTCAATTTTATTTTAATTTCTATATTTTTGGATTATGATCAAATAATTTAGACTTCCGGGAAACACATTTGTCAAGTGTACTAACAGGTGATTAGGACAGTTTCTGTTTGTTGGGTAGATGATAAATGAGTTGTCATTACGTCAATTTCAAACACCCAACTTATCTTCAAACTTACAAGTCACAACCCTAAACTTTGTTGCTTCTTTTTCTTCACTCACACCTTTAGCTGGTCAGCAATTTAGTAGATTAATTTCATTTATATTTATTAAATTTTCTGTTGGAAGTCATGTTGACAAAAGCTACCACAAAGTCCATGCATTACATGGGGAAAAGGATAAATTAGAAAGAACTTGCATTATAAGTCTGCAACATATAAATTATGGAGTATTTCTCTATATTTAAAAGAAGCATTTTATTTCATTTTTTTAACGAATATAAATTTATAAGAATAAGAATTACATAAAAACTTGTTATTGGGATTAGGCTGCTCTAAGGTTCGCCCTAAGAAAGCTATTTTTTTAATATCCAAAAATATTGGTTTCATGGTATAGTAATTCATGCATAACCTAAAAACCACAACAAAACAAATCAAGATTATAGTAATTCAATCAACAATTTAATTTTTTTTAAGAGAACGGAAAGGAAAAGTTTGAATTCAAAATTTCTATACATTAAGACCAACCAATATTTACTGTTGAATAGATAGCAAATATTTTTGAATTGAGATTAATATTTACAGTTGAAATATCCTTTAAAAATTTGTCAATAAGCAAATTGATTTGACACACAGCAAGCATTTTCCTCGGCACTATTTACTATTTAGAAGTCGGAGGGTTCATATCACTCAATTTCATGTGTTGGACCATCATGATTGAACACGCAATATTTTTTCAAAATTTGGCAATTTTTGGAGATAATATGTTATTTTTTTATTCAAAATTTGGGGTAATGTTAATTAGTGAGTTACTTTTATCAAAATCTAATTTACAAAATTACTAATGGATTAAACCAATGGTGAGACACATATACCTCTATTTTTTTGTACTTTTATTTATTCTGCTAACTTTAATGTTTTATCTCAAACGGGCCAGAGCTATGTTTTGAGTGATTGCCTAATTAGAATCATATATTTCTTTATTAGAATCATCTCTTTCTTTTTGCCCATTTCTATTTTAAGAAGATGAACTTGCATCATTAATATGAACAGCTCAATTAGAATCACATAACCGTTGTGATTTAGGAGCTTCTATAACACCTGTTCTGCTGCTTGATTTAGCTAGTTTAGGTGTTTTATTAGTCGTTTTAGCCTCCTTCATTATAGAACTGAGTAACCTTGATTTAGTATATAATTTTTTTATCTTTTGCTTGAATTATATGACCTCTATTAAAACTGTCGCTTTATGTGTGAGTACTTGGCAATTAGATTTTTATTCAATCCATTATAATATTTGATATGTATGTGTGTGTATATGTATATACCCACACATGGTGATTAACTGCTTATATTAAACAATTTCATGCTGAGGTTACTTGATATGTTTTTCCAAACTAATCAGGACATTTACATTTATATTGTTCTGTTTCCCTTTTACATCTATTTGTGATTAACATGTCTTTAGTTTTCTAAAGTTGATTGCGCCATCAATGCTTTTCACCAAAAAAACAGTATTCTTTGGCATCAGCAACCTTATTTCATGACGTGCAATACCCAAAGGTATTGTTCTATGCTTTTCCTATTTGATTCAATATGATTTGGTGGCATCTCCAAAATATATAGTATTTGAAATTTACCATTTATATAATTTTCTATTTAAATGGATTTGGATTATTATATTTTAATTTTTATAATTTAATTAAAAAATTATGTAATCATTATTGGGTTAAAATTTGAGAGGGGGCTCCTAATGTGTGTGTGTGTGTGTATTTCTTATTGACAAATAAATTTGCATAATTAAATTCAATTATTATAGAATTCTTTTGTTTTAATAGAAATAGTACTTAATTAAAGGTACCATGGCTTTTATAACCGAACTAGATAAAGAATTATGAGGGTAAAGATTTGCGGATTGATTTGTATAATAATTGAATTTATTTTTTAAATTAAATATTCACATAGAACATAAAAAAGACTTAAGTATATTTTTACAGTTTTAGGTATTAAAAACTTTTAAATCGTGAATTGGAACTAACAATATTAAAAATGAATCAATTTTTATTCTCAATCCGAACAATTTTTCATAGTATTAAATAAAAATGATTTGTTACTGTATATGATACGTATTTCGTGTTCAATTTGTTGATATATACTGATTTTAATAACAATAAAATGTAATATATATCATTAGATGATTTAAGCATGAAGTGCAAATATATTATAAAGGAATAATATTTTTAAACTAAAATAACCTTATATATTTCTTTTAGCCATTAAAATCTTTCGGTTGATATATAGTCAATGTTATTGTTTACCTGAATTATTTTAGGATACATTACTTTGAGTTATGCTATGATGCACGCCTATGATGGCACTATTGGCAGACAATTATTTTGCCAAAAAGGAAAGTGTATATAAATTACAAAATGGTTGTGTAAAAAGGCAGCCATATGTCCCGTGAATGATGAGGTGGCTTCCTCAACCATCGGCGATTGATAATGCAAAAGCATAGTTGTTTGAGAATTTCAATATGATTTGATGGCATGCTTATTATACTTGTATTCTATTTTCCAAATCACTTTTCACAAGTATAGAAAATTCAAAGGACGTACAAGTCATTGCTTTAACCTATCTATGAAAAGAGATTGATGTTCCTTTCTATTTGTGTACGCATAGTTAATAAGCAACCATGGGTTCTGTTGTTGATGATACAAAGATATAAATTTTATTATTTTCTTTATGTTCATCTTTTTATTATATGATCATCATCATCATGATCTTGGTTTTTATCCGATTTCAGGAAACAAATCAGATTCTTGTTTCTTAGAATGAAGAAAAATAAATTTATTCAGGAAAAAGCACGATGAAAACTAATCTTTCCGTGAAAAGCATCGATGAAACGACAAAGATAGAGAAAAAGTATAGTGTCATTTTTGTTCTTGGTAAGCTTTTGTTCTTCTAAAAAACTAAATGTAAAATGAAGTAAATTAAGTGTGATGATATAAAATGATCAATTGTTGTTGTGATGAACAGGAGGACCAGGGGGTTGAAAAAGCACCAGAGGATATAGTTTGCACTTCCTTTTCTTTCAAGAATGTCCAAAAGCTCTATTTAACTTTGTGTCTTTCAACTTTCTTTCTTAGCATTCATGGATTTCTGATATTAAAAAATTGTAATAATTTTTAGCGATGGATTAGCGACAGACAGTACCATCGTTAATTGTTTTTACTTATGGGTGTATTTAGCAACGAAATCTAAATTTTCGTTGCTAAAATTGACCAATTCACCGAAGCTTGCATTGTTTAATTTAGCAACGAAATTCAATTTCCGTTGCTAAATTTAGCAACAAAATAAAAATTTCGTTGCTAAATTAGCAACGAAACAAAATTTCCGTTGCTAAAAATAGCAACTGCCGAATTAGCAACCGAAATTTCCGTTGTTAATTTTCGTTGCTATTTTTTATTAGCAATTTTTCGTTGCTAATTTTCGTTGCTAAATTGCAATTTTCTTGTAGTGATATTGCTTACATGCGATACGAATAAATTTTTTCTTCCTACTCATCTCAACAGTTATTGTTAAGGCATAATGAATGGAGTGGTGATCTGTAGATGCAGAGTTATGGCAATACTAAGAATTACATAGACGATAGGAAATGCAGAGAGAAGATTCTATGGTTGCAAAATAGGAAAGGTATGTAATTAACAATCTTGGGTCTGAAATTTTTTTTCTATTAATTATTTAGATTAATATGAAGAGGTTGGTAGATGTGGATTTTTTTGTGTGGTTGGATGTTGAATTTCATAAATAGGCAACATAAGCTATTTGGAGATTACTACAAAAAGTAAAAGAATATGAAGAGAAAGAGAATGAATGGAATCGAAGGAGGTTGAATTCATCAAGATAGCTTATCTTTTCATGCAATATTTATATATGTTCTGATATTTGTTCTTAGTTATGTATATGCATTTGGTAGTTCAATGCAGTAAACTCATATAATCACTATATAATGGCAGTGTAAGGGTAATTTTTCATTAATGGAAAGCATTTTAGTAGAAAGATTGTTAGCTTTATTTTGACTAAAAGTTAGTCCAGGATTCTCTTTAAGTTCACTGAATTTGATCAAAATCAAATAATTAATAGCAATTGCACATTTTAAAGAATTTCAATTCCAATAATCCTTTAAATTAGAGTAAAAACATCTGACATAACAATAAAACATTCTTATAAGGTCCGACATGACATCCTATCCATAATACATGTAAGATACATTGGCAATATCACAAAAAACATAAGACATAAGTTTGTCCAAAACACAACCTGCATATCTTAACTTGATTACATTACAATTGAACAAAATCTAAACATATAGTGTATAAATAGAACTACTAGGTGCTTGGTGGCATCCTAGATTTTAAAGAATTGGATCAAAAATTAGAACTTCTATTCTTGTGCCTTATAACATTAATCCTCTATTGCTATACCTAAGATAATGCAATTATTGGTTTGCCTCTTAGCCTTAGACAAGTTAGGCCTAAATCCTATAACAATATTTGTGCCAAAAGCACTTTTCACATGCATATTAAGTGTGATGACTCTTTTATACTGCATACCAAGTTGTAAATAAACATAATACAAGTTGAGATACGGATAAACACATTCACAAACTCAAAACCAATATACTTTTTTTTAATCTAAAAAAAACCAATATACTTAAATAATGACAACATTAGTACATTTAAAATTGTTTAGCCAATCCCAGGGTTAATGAAATAGCCTTGCCCAACCTCTTTGCTTTTCTAGCTAATTATTCCTCCACCTATTTCTTGATTGACATGTGTACTAGTAGTAAAACCCATAATGATTTGTTTCTTGATCAACTATAGCCTATGCTAAGGGGTACATTTGTTGGTTACAATTTTTTTCAACAATAATTAAAAGCTCACCCTTACAAATGCCTTTTAAAAAACAACCATCAATCCAATGATTCTCCTGCACCTTTCTTTCCAACCCTTCCTATACCAAGGTTATTCTTCATTATCATGTCTGTATAATTAGTCAACCTTGAAAACTCCATCTTTTAGTCTTTCATAAACTGCCTTATAACCATCATCTTAGCCTTACAACATATAGCTCTATATACATACAATCCAAACTTCTCCTGATGTAGATATTCCTAAGAGATTGGATAATTATAAGGATCCATTGAGGTTTCCAGATGGACCAATCACAAGGAGAAAAGTCAAAAGGATCAGAGAGAAACTGCTGGCATTTATACAAGCTTTCATGGAGAAAGAAACTTTCTGTTACGAGCATGATAGCCTTCATGAGCGCGGTAGTATGCAGATGGACAATGTCGACTTTAGAGTTGTAGAGAGCTAGCTTGGAAGAGTTAATCAGGGCTTGATGATGGTGCATATGCTAGGAATTAAAGTAGACCATGAAAAGAAGCCTTGAGCATATACATTGCATGTGCAATGTTTTAAATTTGGACTATTTATGAGTTGGTCTTTATTTTAAGTTAAGACTTAATTATGTTAATAATGTTTAGTTTTGGATTTATTGTTTGGGCCTTACAGGCAACCCATTCATTTGGTATTTAAGTTGATTTAAGTTATCCTAGTTTAAGAAGGATTAAAGGTTAAATTAACCTAGTCCATTATCCTAAGACTCTAGGTTAATTCCTTACCTATAAATACTTTTGTAAATGTGTAACGTAGGAAGCTAAGAATTATAAAACTTTGATTAATTTGAATTGAATTGATTCTTCAAAATTGCTTGTCAAGGTGAGCGTTCTTACTTTGATGTTGTTTTAAAAATTAGGGTTATTCAAGTTTTACTTGTGTATTTCTATTCTTCATCTTATTTATATTTTAGGTTTTAATCTCCTTCGAAATTAAGGTTTAAAGTTTTTATCTTTCGGATTGCATACTAAGTTCATGAATAACTGAATCAATAAAGGGTTTTAGGATTTTAGATCCTACGATTTTGCATCATTTGGTATCAAAGCCTAAGGTTGCTATTCAAAAATTATCAGTTTAATTTTTTTCTATATTAATAGTTAAATTGGATATTGCCTAATAAAAAAAGTGTAGGTACTATGCATTAAGGTATTATTCACGTACTATTAACAAAAAAAAATCATTGATATCAGTATAGTCAAAATTTTAGTATTTATCGACATTCAATTGAAAGAAAATTGAAAAGATTTACAATCTAATGAAAAACTTTTGGGTTTTTTAAAGAAAAATTAGTTAGTGCTAGCGTAGGTCAAGATAGAGAATTTAGGACTCTAATTTGGTTTTCTTCCTTAAGAGAAGCCAAATCCGTGACACTTAGTACCAGATTTATCTTTCTTGCATTCTTAGTTATCTTTATTTTTTTAATTGCTTATCTTTGCTTCCATAAATAATGTTTGAGTGATAAATTTACTCACTAGCACATAAAAATCAATTATACATATTGTTTTCATCTTGTGTGTAACATACTAAAAGTTTTTTCTTAAAATTTTTAAGACTTTTCATGTCTATCATGCTCGCGAAAAAGTTAACATTACCTCTAAAATTTTTGTGAAAACTTTATTTTATGTGTTTCATTGAATTTCCTTATTTTACTTGCTTAATTTTTGCTTGAAGCAGTTCTTGATTCTAAAGAACAACTCTATAGTGGGAACAAGAGTTGAAAAAGGCAAGAGTGTTTGAGGATATCAAAGAGGGTAAAAGCCAATATTGAGTGAAACACGAGAGAAGAGGGACATTACTTGAGTGTAAACATGTGAAGGTGTGTTTGTGAGGTATTATCTAATACTTTTTGCATATTTCTACAATGACTAAAGAGATAAATAAGAAAGGAATAACTCTTAAAGAGGTAGCATATTTGGTATAAGTAATGTATGGAACATTTGAGAGATTTATAGGTAGTGTGAATGATAGGTTAGAACGGTTAGAAGTGAGCATAGCAAGTAGTTCCAGAAGGATGGCCAGGAGGGATCGATGGATTAATGATAATATAGATGTTGAGTTTGATGATTTGGAAGAAGAAGAAGAAGAAGTTCAGTAAGGGGATGAGAAAGAATGAAATATAGAAGGGATAGCAACTTGAGTGCCATTAAGATGAATATTCCACCCTTTAGAGGTAAGAATAATGCTGAGGAATATCTTGAATGGGAACAAAAAGTAGAAATGATCTTTGAGTGTCATAATTATTCTGAAGATAAGAAGGTTAGATGGGCTACTATTGAATTCTTTAATTATGCATTAATTTGGTGGTCTGAGTTGAATAAAAATAGGAGGAGGAATAAAGAATTGCTAGTTGCCAGTTGGGAAAAGATGAAAAGGATAATGAAGAAGAGGTTCATGCCTAGTTATTATTAGAGAGAAACACATCAACGATTACAAAGGCTCACTCAAGTGACTAGACCCGTAGACGAGTACCATAAAGAGATTGAGATGTTAACAATTAGAGCCTACCTAGAAGAGGAAGAAGAGTCAATAATCGTTTGGTTTTTGAGTGGATTAAATAGAGAAATAGCCAATGTAGTGGAATTATAGCACTTTATTGACATGGAAGAGCTAGTGAATATGGCTTTGAAGGTGGAGAGACAACTGAAGTACAAAGGAAGTACCAGGAGTAGCACTTCATGTTCCACATTCCAATGGAATTCAAGATAGAACAAGGGAGATAGCAAAGTTACTCAAAAGTCTGTTGATGCAAAAAAGAAAGTCAAAGACAACAAAAGTGACACACCTGAAATAAAAGGTATTTCTAATGTAACACTTTCTAATACTAAGCATAGAGATATTAAGTGTTTTAGATGCCTAGAAGTAGGGCAAATTGCATCTCAATATCCCAATAAGAAGGCTATGGTAGTTATGGAGAATGGAGAGATTAAGTCTGATCATGAGAGTGATTCTAATTCTATACCTAGTCTACAAACTGTGTCTGATGATGATATTGAGTTTGTTGAACATGGTGAATTATTGGTAGTTAGGCGTGCTTTAAATTTACAATTTAAGGAAGAATCTGATGATAATCAAAGAGAGAATATTTTTCATACGTAATGTGCATAATAAGGTGCATAGTTTGATTATTAATAGGGGTAGTTGTACTAATGTTGCTAGTACTACATTAGTTAACAAATTAGGCTTAAAATGGATGAAACACCCTAGACCTTACAAGTTACAATGGTTGAATAATTTTGGGGAAGTGAGGGTCACAAAATAGGTCATTGTTGCTTTTTCGATTAGAAAATATCATGATGAGGTGATTTGTTATGTGATGGCAATGCATGTTGAACATATTTTACTTAGGAGACCTTGGAAATTTGATAGGAAAGCCATTCATAATGGGTATAAGAATAAGTATTCATTTAAGCTGAATGGACAAAATATCACTTTAGCTCCATTAACGCCAAAGGAAGTGCATGAGAAACAATTAAAGCTTCAAAGGTCACTTGAGGGGGAAAAGGGTAGTGAGGTTAAAAATACAAAAGAAAAAGAGAAAAAATGCTAAGAGCGAAAAGAAAAAACATAGCCCATTGGTGAGTGACTGTGCAGGATAGAAAAAGAAAGAGAGATACACAGGAGAGAAAAGTAAGGAAGGAATGGGGTGTTTATGCAAAAGAGAGGCACATCAAGAGAGCTGTTAATAAAAAATGTTTCTCTTAATACTTAAATTTAAAGAAAACTTCTTAAATTTTTCTAACCTTAACCAAGATTTGCCTAGTGGTGTTGTTTCTTATTGCACGAATTCGACAATATCTTTCCCAAGGAGATTTCGAAAAAATTACCACCTTTTTAGAGGGATTGAACATCAAATCAACTTTATTGCATGAGTGACCATTCTAGTCCAGATTGAGCATCAAAACAACTTTAAAGTCAAGTTGATGAGCTCTTGGAAAAGGGATAAATAAGAGAGAGTCTTAGTTCGTGTGCAGTTCCCATACTACTTGTGCCAAAGAAGGATGGGACATAGAGAATGTGCATTGATAGTCTTGAAATCAACAAAATCATGGATAGGAAATCGATCGCATACTTCAGTGAAAAGCTTAGTAGAGCTGAATTGAGATATTCCACCTATGAAAAAGAATTTTATGCTTTAGTGAGAACTTTGGAGGTTTGGCAACATTACCTCTATTTAAGAGAATTTGTGATCTACACTGATCATAAGTCACTGAAACATTTGAAGTCTCAAAGTAAGCTGAACAAAAAACAATCAAAGTGGATGGAATTTGTGGACACATGTCCATATGTAATCCATTACAAGAAAGGTAAAGAAAATGCGGTAGCAGATGCACTTTCGAGAAGGTATTCCTTAATCTATACTTTAAGTATTAAGTTATTAGGATTCTAGTATATTAAGGGTTTGTATGCTACTGATTCTAATTTTGGTAATGTGTTTGATGCATGCAAGCATGTTACATTTTAGAAATTTTATAGGTATGATGGATACTTGTTTAGAGAAGGAAAATTATATGTGCCTATATGTTCTTTGAGAGAATTGCTGGTGCATGAATTACATAGTGGAGGTTTGATGGGACACTTCAGTGTGCTTAAAACTTTAGATGTGTTGCATGAACATTTTTACTTGCCTCATATGCATAGAGAAGTTCTAAGAATTTATGACAAATGTATTGCATATAGGCAAGCCAAGTCTAAATTAAGTTAAACCACATGGTTTATATACTTTTTTGCTTATTCCGAATGAACCTTAGATAGACATATTTATGGATTTTGTGTTAGGTTTACCTATAACAAAAGGGGCAAAGATAGTATTTTTGTTGTAGTTGATAGGTTTAGTAAGATGGCACATTTCATTCCTTGCATAAAATCAATTATGATAAAAATATTCCTAATTTGTTCTTTAGGGATATTGTACATTTGCATGGCATACCTAGGATAATTATGTCGAATAAAGATGTAAAGTTCTTGAGTTACTTTTGGAAAGCTTTATGGGGAAAGTTGGGAACTAAATTGTTGTTTTCAACTACTTATCATCCTTAAACGGATGGGAAAATTGAAGTTTAGGAACTTTATTGCATGTTGTTGTTGGTAAGAACTGAAAACATGGGAAGAATGTTTACCATTGATGGAATTTGCATATAATCGAACTGTTCATTCTTCAATAGGTTTTTCACCATTTAAGGTAGTTTATGGTTTTAATCCTTTAACTCCTTTAGATTTAACGACTTTACATTTGCATGAGATATCTAATTTAGATAGACAAAAAAAGGTTGAAATTGTTAGATCTATTCATGAGAAAACCTGTGCTCATATAGAGAAAAGGAACAAAATATATGCTAACCAAGCCAATAAAGGGTGTAAGAAGATTTTATTTGAACCAGGTGATTGGGTTTGGGTACATTTGAGAAAAGAAAGGTTTCCAACTCAAAGGAAGTCTAACCTTGATGTGAGAGGAGATGGACCTTTTCAAGTGTTGGAAAAGATCAATGACAATGCTTACAAGATTGATCTACCAAGTGAGCATCAAGTTTTTGCTACTTTTAATGTTTATAATTTGTCTTCTTTTGATATGGATACAAATTTGAGCATGAATATTTTCGAGGAAGGAGGGAATGATGTAGATATTCCTAAGAGATTGGATAATTATAAGGATCCATTGAGGTTTCCAAAGGGACCAATCACAAGGAGCAAAGCCAAAAGGATAAGAGAGAAACTGTTGGCATTTATGCAAGATTTCATTGAGAAAGAAGCCCTCTGTTGCAAGCACGGTAGTATGTAGATGGACAATGTCGACTTCGGAGTTGTAGAGATCCAGGTTGGAAGTGTTAATCAAGGCTTGATGATGGTGCATATGCTGGGAATTAAAGTGGACCATGAAGAGAAGCCTTGATCATGTGCATTGCATGTGCAATATTTTAAATTTAGGCTATTTATGAGTTAGCCTTTGTTTTAAGTTAAGTAAGATTTAATTAAGTTAATAATGTTTTGTTTTGGGTTAATTGTTTAGGCCTTACAGGCAACCTATTCATTTGGTCTTTAAGTTGATTTAAGTTTTCCCAATTTAGGAAGGATTAAAGGTTAATTAACCTAGTCTATTATCCTAATGACTCTAGGTTAATTCCTTGCCTATAAATACTTTTGTAAAGCTATAACTTGGGGTGCTAAGAAATATTAGGCTTTGATTAATTTGAATTGAATTGATTTTTCAAAATTACTTATCAAGGTGAGTGTTCTTACTTTGATGTTGTTTTAAAAATTAGGGTTATTCAAGTTTTTCTTGTGTATTTCTATTCTTCATCTTATTTTTGGTTTAGGTTTTAATCTCCTTCGAAATTAAGGTTTAAAGTATTTATCTTTTGGATTGTATACTAAGTTCATCAACATCTAAATAGATAAAAGGGTTTTAGGATTCTTAGATCCTAGGGTTTCGGATTAACTCCCCTATCAACTCTTGCAATTTCCAAATTTTAATATCTAGTTGTGAGAGAATCCTCTCCTTAAATTTCCATGCTATCCACTTTCACTATAAGAAAAGTCTAAAATACTGATGAAAAATTACTGAAGGAAATAATTTTGTCTGTAATTACCGATGAAAAACTCATTTTGGAGGGAAAATTGTTTGTTGTGACGGAATAAGAATTCTATTTTAAAAACTAGAGGTAAATTTTACCGCCAAACATTACCGAAAAATTTAGCATGAAAATGAAAATTTCGTTGCCAAATTGGCGCCAAATTTTACAGCTAATATTGGATATGGGATTTACTGATGGAATGTTTTTTCATCAGTAATTTAGCGTTGGAATGAAATTTTCGTAAGTAATGTTCCTACAAAATTAATTTTTCATGGGAAATTTATCGATGGGACTCATTTTCGTTGGGAATTATCGACATAAATACAATTCTATAAGGAAATTACTGACAGAAAGACCATTTCATTGCTAAATTCCCTATAAAATAATGCTTCCATAGGTAATTTCCCTACAAAATTCTCATATCGTAATTAAATTACGTACAAAAATTTCATTCCATAGGGAAACCTTTTTTAAATTAAAAATCAGATTTTTGTTAGATCAAATTGCTTCCTCTTCTTCGTTCTAAATTAAAAACCTTAAAAAAATTACTTTCTTATCCCTCTTATTCATGCTCACCATTTCTTTTTCATGCCCTAAAGTTCTATCATGCCATTGCGACCATCTTTCCACATTCACCACCTTCACTTTTCTCCTTTTCTTTTTCTCTACCTCCGCTTCACCTCTCTTAAAGGCAGATTGCTTCTTTTTCAAATATCAACAATAACATTAGTTGGTAGAACCACATCATGCTCATTATTTGTTCTCCAAATTCCAAAGCACAAACTTTAAGCCAAGGTGAATGGCATTTCACAAGGAAGCTCCTATAATGCCTCAAAAATTTTAGTTATATAAATAGTACCTTTAGAACTTTTAATAGTATATATTGAGATTAATAGTATTTTGATTGTTCGAGAGTTGAGTAAATGGTATAGTTAAATCGGTAGAATTAAAAATTTAAATTAATTGATCAAAATTTATATTGGTTAATGGATTAAGGATTTGGATTTAGTCAAGATTATTAAGTTAAACAAAACATAAACATTGTATATAAGAAACATGATTACATTACATGTTGATTTTTAAAACAAAAAATGTATCAGATTAAAATAATTATAATCTTATGTTGGATAGGTAAAGAATGTTGAAATTAATAAATAGGTTTTTTAATGATAGAAAGAATTACACATTAAATAATTAAGGAAAATAATTAGAATTTATAACTACTCAAAATTATATATGCAGTTTCATGCAAGACTTCACATGAGGTTTTATCTATATATTATGTGGGCTTAAACCCAAGGAAATCTTTAAGCCCAACTCTTCTCTAATCTGTAAGTTGTTAAGAAAAAGAAAAATGAAAAGAATAGAAGGGAGGGGAAAGCAGATCGGGACGAGGGAGAAAGAAATAAAGGGAGAGAAAAAAGTTCACCGATTCTAGAATCCAGCCTCCTCTACCGTCATCTGACGTGCTTCATTCCCATCAGTTCTTCTTGATTTTTTATATGAATAATTTAGAATATAGCAAATATTTATGATAATGATTTAAATGTATTTGAAATGAAAGGAATAGTAGTAAGTATAAGAATTGAGAGACCATGATAATGAATCTTTGTGGATGTGCAATATTATGTTAAGTTTGTTTTTAAATATAGATATTATGTGGATTTGGTTATGATTTCTTATTTTGGATTAAATAAAATTTTAGAGTGCTATGGTGAACTATAGAGTTGTAGAACTACATGGTTCTGATTTCCTATATGGGATACATTGGAAGCTTGAGAATTAGGATCTCAAATCCAAACCAAATTGTATTAATGTGACTGAATTTTTAGTTTGTATATTGATTAGTGTACATGGCATTAGGAAAAGTATGCTAAGCTTATGAGTTTACACTCTAAATTCATAGCTACAGCTATACTTATGAAAAATTACGGTGATTAAAGTAACTTATATGAATATGCGTATGATGTTGGAAATAATAAAACCAATTTGTTTTAGTCGTTTTTTTATATATTGAATAACCTAGGGTGTAAATTATAAGCAGTAATAAAATTCTGTTTGATGTGTTTATGAGTAAATGAGTGGTAATTTGGTAATGAATGTGAATATAAGACTTTATTGTCCATAGTAATTGGTAGGAATCATGGATAGGATATAATTGGTAGGCCATAATGGTCGAAATCATCAAACCATAATGGTCGAAATCATCAGCCAATAATGGTCGTAACATCAAGCTGTAATGGTCAAAATCATCAGGCCATAATGGTCGTAATCATTAGGTCTTAATGGTCGTATTTATTAGACCTATATGGTCATATTTGGCAGACCTAAAAGGTTATACCCCAGCAGGCTTTAAAAGTCATAGTCACATGTATCCTTTAGATGTATTCCTTCAAATTATTATGGGAAATATGTTTTAATAAAATTATCACACCCTAATACCGTATTCTATTGAAAAGCATATATTATGCCTTCAACAAACATAAATCACACAAATAATTCAAACAACATAATCATCATACATATAATTTAGATGCTACCTAAATCATGGTCATATTTGGTTCCACTGTAACACACTTAACGAGTTTACAAGGCCTCCTAACATAAGTATACATATCTGGTGAATGCATCCCCCATAAATTAACTTGAAATGTCATGCAATCACACATTAGCCACCCACAACCTAAAAGGACATGCAAGCAAAGGTAATTTAAGTAAATTTTTACAGTCCTCTATATTACACTTCCTGAATTAAATCATGGCAAAAATACAAGGCTGGAAAAAAGGGAACTATCGACAAAAAGATCCTACATGGATGTAAAGCAATCGTGCTAAACTATAAAACTTAGTGGGGAGATAACATACAAATATAATAACATGGTCGACCACAAGCAGCAGTCGAAGATAACCATCTTCAAACGAGCATTTCAATAAGAATATCAACACACTTATAAATTGAATTCATCTCAAACTGACCATTATAGCCAAAAGGAAACGAAGATAAAACATGATAATAAATCATTCAACATGCTTACCTTATATGAATGAAGTAATTGATACACGTATTTCTTATCTTTAACAATTCTCTTAAACTTAATAGCCTGCCTAAGTATTAGTTCAAAAGGTGGATAACAGGAGCAATGGATACCCGATGGTATCAAACAATGGATATCCAAAGATATCAAACAATGGACCCAAGTGGTTGAACTATAGTTCCATTAAAGGAACAAACAATGGACCTAAACAAGGTCAACTATTGCAGCTGCAACTATATCCCTTTAAGCATGCCTATCTAATCCACAACTAAACTAAGACCCGCAAGCTTAACCTCTTAATCAAAAAGAATATTTGATTTATTATATTCCTTCTTACATATTACAATATTTTCTCAAGCCATAATTCATATATGAATTCACATTTCATACACATACGATGACATCAATATTCGTTACCTCGACTCATAAATCATATACTGTATATCCAAACTCATTTAAGGACAATTGCCATCATACTTTGCATAAACATACATATATTCATAGTAATTTAATGCAATTATGCCATTACTATCATTACGGTCATATATCAAAGCAAGTTATAAGTAACACTACTTGATAAACTTACCATGATCACTTTACTTGAATTATTACGGTTTGACAATAAAAACATAGCATAAAACAATCACATATTACCTTTAGTAAAAATACTCATTAAGTATGCCAATTAGGTTGCATTAGAGGGTTAATTATCTTTATAAAGAGTGTTGGCTTAATCAATATTAATATGGAAGTATTTTGTTAGTTGATTCAAATAAATGTGCAAAATAGGGAAGTGAAGAGTTGTGAAATGGTCTATTCTATAGTGTGTATTTGTATTATAAGACAATTTGGGTAAAGAAGGAGCATAAGTCATGAAGAAATGTTTGACTCATGAAGGGGTTCACGAGTGAAACAGAGGGATGAGGTTCACGACTCGTAACCAAGCTCATGACTTGGATAAGAATGCACGACTTGTGAAGGAATTCATGAGTCGGTAGCCATGCAAGAACCAGAACATTCACGAGTCGTGAAGGAATTCACGAGTGACATAGAGGCAGAAGGTGCATGACTCGTGAAGGGATTCACGAGTCGACAAGGGTAGAAGGTGTACGACTCATGAAGGGATTCACGAGTCGGCAGGGGCAAATACTTCTTAGCCGAGCATCATAAGGAAACAAATCCAATCTTAACTCAAAGTAAATAAAAATGATTCCATAAGCCAAACAATCTTTCAAAACTCATCTTAAATCAAACAATCTTTCATTACTCATCTTAAAACTCCTGATTAAAGAATCCAAATAACATAATCCTAACTTCTATAGATCCATCTATAGACAACAAAACCAATAGTACTTTTATACCTTAACACCGTGACTCCCTCACTACTTTAAGATCCCTTTTGCCATTATCCTTGCTTGTCTCTGCTAAAACATACCACATAAAAATACTTAATTTTCCTTCTTACTTTCATAAAATCTTTCATTAATAAAAAAGATAGAAAGGAGAAATTTCTTTTACCAAAACCTTAGTTCCAGACTCAAAGAGAAAGTATAAGAGAAAATGAGAGAGATGGTCTATCCTTAAATAAGCAGTGATATTTATCACTAGAATCACATAAAAAGACCACTAAATTACCCTTTTTAACCTCATTCTCAATTTCTTTCTCAAAATATAACCCTCCAACTTTTAATTTATGATTTGACCCCAAAAAAATCTTAAATCCTAAATCTTACCCTAACATCACTTTTATCAGCCAATTAACCTTTTTATCCATAAATTTCATTGAAATTACCATATTTCCCTTCAAAAAGCTTTATTCCAATGTGGCTATAACCATAAAAATATTAATTTTAAACATAGTATCAAATAATTAAACATATTTCCTACTAGGGTCAAGATTAGGCCCTGATAATTCTTCCTCTTGTAAAAGAATTTCGTCCTCGAAATTCATACCTAATTCAAATAACTGAGGATACTGGGCCCTCATCACTACTTCTGGTTCCCAAGTTATTTCTTAAATGTTATGATGTTGCCATAGTACCTTCACAAGAGGAACCTGCTTATTCCTTAAATATTTGATTTCTCTACCCATAATCTCTTTAGACTATTCGTTACAGGTAAAATGTGTCTGAACTTGAATGTCTTGCACTTGCAATACATGGGATTCATCTGAACGATACCTTCAAAGAATAAAAACATGGAATACGTCATGCAGCTTTGATAATTCCATAGGAAGTGCTAATATGTATGCCACTGTTCCAACCCTTTGTAGAATTTCATAGGGTCCAATGAATCTTGGACTCAATTTTCCTTTCTTTTCAAACCTCAAAACCTTCCTCCTAGGTGAAAATTTCAGAAATACCTTATCCCCAACTTAGTACTCGATATCATTTCTTTTCAAATCTGCATAAGATATTTGCCTATCACTTGCTTCTTTTAATTTCTGCTTAATAACTTGAACTTTTTCTTCAATGTCTCTAACTAGATCTAGCACAATTTTCTTGCATTCAGTTAACTTAGTCTAACATACTAGGGTCCTACAACTTCGACCATATAAGGCTTCGTACAGAGCCATACCCAAACTAGTTTGATAACTATTATTATAGGCAAACTCCATCAAGGCTAGGTATTTATCCCAACTACTAGAAAAATTCAAAACACAACTCCTAAGCATATCTTCCAAGACTTGTATCACCCTTTCTGATTATCCGTCTAGGGATGAAAAGCCATACTAAATTTTAATCATGTTCCCAAAGACTTCTGTAAACTCTACCAGAATCTAAAGGTGAATCTGGGATCTCAATCCCATATTATAGATAATAGAATATCATGAAGTCAAACGATCTCATTTATATACAATTCTGCCAACTGGTCCATGGAATAATCCATTTTAACCGGTAAGAAATAAGCCGACTTAGTTAACTTATTAACAATTACCCACACTGCAGTGTGTTTTCTCTGTGTAGAAAGTAGTCCGGTGAGAAAATCTATAGTGATATCTTCCCACTTCCACTAAGGAATTAGAATGGGATTCAACAATCTAGAAGGAAGTTGATGCTCAGTTTTCACTTGCTGACAAGTTAAGTACTTAGAGACATAATCGACCACATCCTTCTTCATACCCAACCACCAATAACATCGCTTAAGATCTTGATACATTTTATTACCCTTAGGATGCATTGTGAACACTGTGTTGTGAGCTTCATGTAATAGGGTTCTTTTTAATTCTCTATCATCTGGAACACATAATCTATCCTTGAAGTACAAAATTCCATTTTCTTTGATTGAGTACCCAGATTGTTCCCCATCATGCATAGATCGCATAACTCGTTGTAACTTCTCATTATTTTTCTATGCATCAATCACTGCCTGCCTTACATAAGGCTTAGCTTTTAACTGGGCAACTAGAGCACCATCCGAAGTAAATCTCCATCTACCCCGTTGTAATACCATAAATGCCATCAATCTTCTACTCTAAGCATCCGCTGCTACATTAGCCTTACCCGTATGATAGTCTACTATACAATTATAATCCTTAAATAGTTTGAGCCATCTCTGCTGTTTCAAGTTGATTTCCTTTTAAGTAAGTAGATACTTAAGTCTTTTATAGTCTGTGTATATCTTACATCTCTCACCGTATAAGTAATTTCGCCAAATCTTTAAGGCAAAAATTACTGCTGCCAACTCTAAATCATGTGTTAGATGATTTCATTCATACGGTTTTAAGTTGATAAGATGCATAAGCCACCACTCTACCCTCTTCTATTAAAACACAAACCAACCCAACTCTAGAGGCATCACTATACATGGAATACTCCTTTCCAGATACCGATTGTGTCAAGATCGAAGATTTTGTTAGCATACTTTTTATCTAATCAAAACTTATCTCACATCAAGTGGTCCATTCAAATTTAACATTCTTCCTTAATAGGTAAGTGGAGATGCCATCACTGAAAACCCTTTTATAAAGCGACGGTAGTAACTGGCCAATCCCAAGAAACTTCTTACCTCAGTTACACTCCGAGGTGATCTCCAATTGATAATAGGCTCTATTTTTGCTGGGTTAACTCGAATACCTTTCGAATATACTACATGTCCAAGGAAGGAAATCTCTATTAGCCAGAACTTACCCTTGCTCAATTTAGCAAACAATCGATTCTCCCTTAAGGTCTGTAGCACAATTTTTAAATGCTCAGCATGCTCTTCTTCATCCCTAGAATAAACCAATATGTCATCAATAAAAATCACCATGAACTGGTCTAAATATGGTCTAAACACTCTATTCATCAAATCCATAAATGTAACTAGTGCATTCGTTAACCCAAATGTCATTACTAGAAACTTATAATGTCAATATTTGGTTCTAAATGCCGTCTTTAGAATATCCACGCCCCTAACTCGGAGTTGGTAATATCCCGATCTTAGGTCAATCCTTGAAAACACTCCTGCCCCTTTTAACTGATCAAACAAATACTCAATTACCATCTTTATCACTACGAGTTATGGTTTTAGCCCCATAATTCACCAATGCACGATGCTTAGACAACCAGTATATGCCTAAAATAACATCAAATTCTCCAAAAGACAACTCGATAAGATCGGCTAAAAATTCTCTTGCTTGTATCGAGATGGGATAGTTAAGGAATATTTTATTTACACACACACTGTGCCCTAATAGACTAGTTACACAGATATCAAATTCTAGGTGTGCACCTTAGACACATCCATACTCATACTCTCAATGGAAACATATGAATAAGTGGATCCAGGATCAATAAATGCATGAATATCAGAATCATAAAGTAAGAAAATACTAGCTATGACTTCAGGAGCATCTTGATCCTCTTGTATTTTCATGGCATAAGCCCGCCCAATGATAGCTAGTGCATCAGGTCTATCAACTGACTCAGATATATTACGTGACTAGGATCCATGGCAACCAAAACCACCTGGCCCCCTGCCTCTACTTCTGATTCTAGCAGCCAAAAATATATTTGAAGCTCCTTTGCTACTTGTTATGTAGAGTCTTATGCTCGCTTTGAGGGGTAATTAGCTATATAGTGGTCAGTAGAACCACAGTTATAGCATGCTCCTGATTCCTTCCTATATGGAGCCTGATGTCGCCTGAAATAATGAGGGCACTCAGGTGGCTAACCCCTTTTTTGCTCTGATGGGGTATGCTGACTTAGCTTGGGTACTGCTGCAGATCCTTATCCCTTCCTTTTGCTAGTAAGGTGATACATTCCCCATGCTTGTTGGACATTCTGTGCTCCTTTGAACCTTGTTTTGGTGGACCATCCACCCTTAGCCCCGCTCCCTTTCCACTCTTTTAGCTGACTCGTGCTTTTCCACTTTCATAGCGGCCATCACTAGTTGATGAAAGTTCACATTCTGAAGAGATGTAGCCCTTATCAATTTCTCTCTGATTTGGTGATTCAGTCCATCCTTAAATTGCCTACTCTTGAAAGCATCAGTCAACATCTCTTTGGGAATGTATTTGCACAGCTAGCTGAATTCCTTCTCAAACTCTACCATAGATATAACTCTCTGCTTTAATGTCAGAAACTATCTCAGCTTCTCCTCTTTATAGGCCTTAGTAAAATATCTCTTTTTGAATTCAATTTTAAAGAATCCCCAAGTAAAAGGATCTGATAATTGATGTTGTCCGAGTACTAGCTTTCACCAATAGTACGCTAGTCCTTAAAGTAAAGATACAACACACGATACCTTATAGTGAACAAGGCATTGAATATCATCTAGAATCCTTTCCAGCTTTTCTAGCCATAATTAGCTTCCTCAGATTGCTCCAAAGTAGTACCCAAAAATTTTCCCCATCATACTTTCTGACCTCTGAGATTGGGGCCTTAAGTGCTATCAGCCTTTATAGAATTTGTGTCATATCCTAAGAAATTTTTAATAATGCCTCTCCAGGAATAGTAGCAAATATGTCAATTTGATTCGACGATAAGGATCTTATATCAGAGGAACCCATTGCAGCTGGTAAATTACTGTCCTCCAATTCCTCGATAGCATCCTTAAAATCATCCATCTTCGATCTATATGAAAATAAGGACTTATTGCATTAGGACAATAAGATATGATACCATACCAAAGATTTTTAGACCTTTATTGCCAAAAAAAGGCTAAACCCGAGCGCTCTGATACCACTAACTGTCACACCCTAATATTGTATTCTATCCAAAAGCATATATCATGCCTTCAGCAAATATAAATCACATAAATAATTCAATAACATAATCATCATGCATATAATTTAGGTGCTACCTAAATCATAGTCATATTAGGTTCCACTGTAACACTCTTAACGAGTGTACAAGGCCTCCTAACATAAGTATACATATCTGGTGTATGCAACTCCCATAAATTAACCTGGAATGTCATGTAAACATAGTCATAATATGGAAATCACACATTAGCTACCCACAACCTAGAAGGACATGCAAGCAAAGGTAATTTAAGTAAATTATTATAGTCCTCTATATTAAACTTCCTGAATTAAATCATGACAAAAATATAAGGCTAGATAAAAAGGAACTATCCACAAAAAGATCCTACATCTAAAAGTCTGGACCGACTCCTATTGGCCAACCGATGCAGAATTAAATCCCTGAGTGATCTTCAGTCAAACCTACATAGATGTAAAGCAACCGTGCTAAGCTATAAAGCTTAGTAGGGAGATAACATACAAAAATAATAACATGGTCGACCACAAGCAACAGTCGAAGATAACCATCTTCACATGAGCATTGCAATAAGAATATCAACACACTTATATTTTTAATTCATCTTAAACTGATGATTATAGCCAAAAGGAAACAAGATAAAACATGATAATAAATCATTCAACATTTTTACCTTATAAAAATGAAGTAATTGATACCCGTATTTCTTATTTTTAATAATTCTTTTAAACTTAATAGCCTGCCTAAACGCTAGTTCAAAGGGTAGATAGTGGGAGCAATGGATACTCGAAGGTATCAAACGATGGATATCTAAAGATATCAAACAATGGATCCAAGAGGTCGAACTATGGTTCCATTAAAGGAATGAACAATTGACCCAAATGGGGTCAACTATAGCAGCTACAACTATATCCCTTTAGGCATGCCTATCTAATCCACAACTGAACCAAGACTCGCAGGCTTAACCACTTAATCAAAAAGAATATTTGATTCATCATGTTCCTTCTTACATATTACAATATTTGCTGAAGTCGTAATTCATATACAAATTCATATTTCATACACATACGATGACATCAATATTGGTTACCTTGACTCATAACTCATATACCGTATATTCAAACTCGTTTAGGGATAACCGCCATCATACTTCGCATAAACATACATATATTCATAGTAATTTAATGCAATTATGACATTACTATCATTAAGATCATATATCAAAGCAAGTTATAAGTAACACTACTTGATAAACTTACCATGATCACTTTACCTCAATCGTTATGGTTTGACAATAAAAGCATAGCATAAAACAATCACATATTACCTTTAGAAAAAATACTCATTAAATATGCCAATTAGGTTGCATTAGAGAGTTAATTAGCTTTATAAAGAGTGTTGGCTTAATCAACATCAATGTGGAAGTATTTTGTTAGATAATTCAAATAAATGTGCAAAACAGGGAAGTGAAGAGCAGTGAAATAGTCTATTATATAGTGTGTATTTGTATTGCATGACAATTTGGGTAAAGAAGGAGCACAAGTCATGAAGAAATGTTTGACTCATAAAGGGGTTCACGAGTGAAGCAGAGAGATGAGGTTTATGAGTCGCAACCAAGCTCACAACTCAGATAAAAATGCATGACTCATGAAGGAATTCACGAGTCGATAGCCAAGCAAGAACCAAAACATTCACAAGTTGTGAAGGAATTCACGAGTGACACAGGGGCAGAAGGTGCATAACTCGTGAAGGGATTCAAAAAGCGACAGGGCCAAAGGTGCACAACTCGTAAAGGGATTCATGAGTCGGCAGGGGCAAATACTTCTTAGCCGAGCATCACAAGAAAACAGATCTGATCTCATCTCAAAGTAAAGAAAAACGATTCCATAAGCAAAACAATCTTTCAAAACTCATCTTAAATCAAACAATCTTTCATTACTCATCTTAAAACTCCCGATTAAAGAATCTAGATAACATAACCCTAATTTCTATAGATCCATTTACAGATAACAAAACCAACAGTACTCCTATATCTGAACACCATGACTTTCTCACTCCTTCAAGATCCCTTTGCCCTTATCCTTGCTTATCTATGCTAAAATATACCACATAAAAATACTAAATTTTCCTTCTTACTTTCATAAAATCTTTCATTAATAGAAAAGATAGAAGGGAGAAATTCGTCTTACCAAAATCCTAGTTCCAAACTCAGAGCGCGAGTATAAGAGAAAAAGAGAGATGGTCTTCCCTTAAACAGACAATGATATTTATCATTGGAATCATGTGAGAAGACCACCAAATTACCCTTTTTTAACCCCATTCTTAATTTATTTCTCAAAATATAACCCTCTAACTTTTGATTTATGATTTGACCCCAAAAAAATCTTAAATCCTAAATCTTACCCAACATCATTTTTATCAGCCAATTAACCTTTTTATCCATAAATTTCTCTAAAATCACCATATTACCCTTCAAGAAGCTTTATTCCAATATGGCTATAACCATAAAAAAATATTAATTGTACACATAGTATCAAATAATTAAACATATTTCCTACTAAGGTCAAGATTAGGCCCTCACAAAAATAATAAACTAAAATAAAATAAAGTGTATTTGGTTGCATTTAGTAGAGTGTAGAAATTATAAGTGTACTTGAATGCATAATACTGTATGATATGCATAAATTTTGAATATGCAAATTGATGTGATTAGATTGACTCTCAAATTAATTATTATGTATTATTATTTAGATTAGTGTAGTAATTATCTATTAAGGTTTATGACATCCTGCTTTAATGATAATAATAATAATAATATTATTATTATTATATTTGACATAAAAGTCCTTTAGGGATACTTGATTGAGAAATATACCTTGCTAGTTTTGTCTAGTGAATACTTGAATTAATTTTGATGATGGCATCACTTAGATTTAGCATAAATATAACTAAAAGTACCTAATTTACTTTTAAAAAAATAAACCAAAATATTACGTAAGTTTATATGTTGCACATAGAAAGTTAACATCAAAATCAAAAATTTTGATATGATTATTTAGTTTTAAATTTTTTATTTTTGTTTAGTTAAGTATTGTATAATATATCTTATTATGTGTTTCTAATTACTTTGCAAACTTGAAAATTTATATTGCAAACACAATCTAGTTACATGACTTGTTTATACTGCATATATGTATAACAAACATAATAAAATAAAATTAGTAGAATGCTCTAAGCCTTTAGCTTAGTGCATGGTGTTTTCTATGTGTAGGTTAAAGAATAACATTTTTAAGATAAAAGACATTAAATCTAGTGGATCTATATTAATAGGAATTATATGAAAGCTAAAGATGAGAATGTACCGAAAAAGAGCTGTTTATGGCGCATCTTTGATTTTCTTTCTTAGTTGGCATGTATACTTAATATGCAAATTTTTGAAGATATGTAAATATAATTTAAGTTGGTTATGTAATTAAGTTGAAATTAGTTATTTTAGTTTAATCATTATGCATGTATATATTGGTTTTGTGGTAGCACATTAAAATAAAAATATGAAAATATCTTATGATAATATCTAAAGGATGGGGATTTTATATGTTGGAGTTTGTATCGATTATGGAGTGTAGATATGTGATTTTAAAAGTATATTTATAAATTTTTATACAAAAAACTTAACGTGATATTAAGCAAAAATTTTGGCAAATTTTTGGTAAAATTAATGGTAGATTTATTAGAGTATTTAATAAAAAGAAAGAGAGAATTTATGTATCTATATATATTTATGGATCATAAAATAGATTGTAACATTCTTATGCAGTCTACTTATGTATCTAAACTCAATCAGCATGATTTAGCTTGAATTTGTAAGATTTGAGAATGAAATCTAAAATGTTAGCTAGTTTCTACTTTATGTTTTGTAAACTTTTAGGTTTTCTTTAGGAAAAGTGTTGTTTTTGGTGACTAGATCTAGGTCGTTATTGCATCTGATTGTGGATTTTACTTTTTTCATGTTAAATGTTTGAATTTTAAGTCGTATTATCCTGCATGCATTGTTAATTTTAGATGATTTTTAGTGTAAATGATATTGTTTAGTAAGAGATTTGAAGCTAGGGTTCTTCTTCTCTTTTTGCATTTTTAGGAATCAAATAATTACCAATGGCATTTACTTCATCCAGTCACTAATTTACTTCTTATAGCAATCTCTTTTGGTCAATTGGTATTCATCTAGTCACTAATTCAACAGCTTAACTTTTCTTTTGGCTATAATTGAGGTGTGCTCTTCAGCTCGATGTTACTTAGTAAAATGAAAATTTGAATAATTATATTAAGCCACAGGTTTTCTTCTTTATTGTTTGCTCATTTAATGAGCCAAAAGCTTTCTTGTTATTTTGATTTTAGGGGATTAATTGTGCTAAGATAAAGAAATTGATAATCAATTGGTATTAATGATCTGATAGTTAGGAAAAGAAATTAAACTAAACATCAAATTTAGTAGCATGGTAAATTTATTTGGGAAACATGTCCTATGCATATTTTTGAATTGATTGGCATGTTTTTGAAATAGTTTAGAAGTAAGCCTTTATCTGTAAGTAAAATTGATGTATTGGTTGCTACTCGTGTATGTTTCAGATTCTTATACGTACTGAGTGCTCTATGTCATCTTTAATTCATCTTTCTTTTCCTATTTTTATAACTGCAGATATATAGGCATTTTCATGATTTTCTCTACACCAAATAATGAGTAATAAATAATATCCAAAGTATAATTTCTTGGAACTTATTTGAAATTTATTTTGGCTTAATTCCTATAGTGTGGGTGTTGCTATGGAGTTTTCAACCATTTAAAATGTTACCATTAGATATTTAATCTTTTCATTTTTTTTTCAATTTGTTGCCAAGAAATATACTATACGTTCTTTTCTAAAACAATTTTGCTCAATAAATAGTACAACTTTTAAACAATATGAATATGCTATTAGTTGGTAATGTAAAAATCTAAATTACTTCCCTTGTTTATGCTTTAAGTCAATTTTTTCGAGTCTTTTTTTTGGAATTGTTAAAGGGCTATTACTAGCTAAGTTCCCTGATTTCTTATTGAAGTTGAGTTGTATGCCTAACCTTTTTGTTGAAGTTAGGTTGTGTATCTTACAAATTAAGTAATTCATGTTTCTTACTTGTATTTAAGAGGGGTTTGACTTAAATAAAGGGTGTGCTGGTGTTTCTATCTTCTATATGCCTACAAGTTGTTTGATAAAATACCTTTAAGAGACTTTTTACTCTAGTTTTAATAAGAATTTTTTTAAAACAATAATGTTTTAATCCAGTCTTTCATCTTTATTATAGTTTTAATTTTTATGCTTATTTACATTAATGGCTATTTACAAATTTACATTTAAACTTTATTTCATGTTTTAATTTAATTTTCAAAATAATATTTATGTATAAATATATGATATTACAGGGTAGAGTGGAATTAGAATAAAAAGCCTTAGATGGAGGGAGACTCCAAAGAAATAAGCTCTATATTTTCAAAATATAACAGCACAAGCAGTAGCAACAATAGCAATAAATAGTAGCAATAGCAGCAACAAATAAGCAATGCAGTAGTTTAAAGGTTTGGAAATCTTCAATGAGATTCTTTAAATTAGGTAAGTGTTTAATCCCGTTACTAATTAGTTGATTTATTCGGTTTACCATGTCCTAAAGGCTAATGATATGTTTGCTAGATATTTCTTAAAATGTGTTTGTTTGTTTGTTTGTTCAAATATGATGAATTGCATTGTTGTTCTTTATTTCTTTGGAATTTTAGTTATTGGTTGTAGGTTAATATTAATGTTAAGAAAAAATGACCATATTCCTTTCTATTTCCAATCCTATGAAAAACATTTATAGTTTGAAACATCATTTGATCACAAAATATGTTTTGATGTAGATAAAACAAAAATAAATAAAAAAGATCTGGACATAATAATTTACAATGGATATATATGTATATTATTTACATGATTAGCAACATTAGTTGTTAGAAGGTAACTATTTATCTTTCTTTCAAAAACTTTAAGTGATTCAATTCTTTTAAGTTATATGGGAAAAGGCGACTTAGCAGTAATAGGATTAATAAGAGCCATGTTTGGTGATATTAAGGGTTATTAAATTCAAATCATGATAAGATAGTGTTGATGTTTCTCCATAATTTTCCTTAGAAATGTTATTATAAAAATCCTAAGACCCAATGCTTACCTTTAGGTGTCTATCCTATAATGTTATCTAAGACTAAGTTAGGGATGATGATTTGAATGCTTTTCATTACAAGAAAATTAGCAAATAGCAACGAAAATTAGCAACTGAATTTGTTGAATTTCCATTGCTATTAAAATTTAGCAATGAAAAATAGCAACGGATCATTCAGTTGCTAAATTGACGGTTGGTATTTTTTTCAATGGAATTTATTTTCCGTTGCTAAATTTAGCAATGGATTTTAATTTCTATTGCTATTTTTACCAACGAAATTAGATTTTCTCACTACAAGAAAATTGCAGAATAGCGACAAAATTTAGCGAGTAAAAGAAAAATCGTTGCTAAATCACTGATATAGCGACAGAATTGCGACGACAAATGAATTTTGTCACAAATGTTGGTTGGGATGCAAATGAACATATATTTTGCAACAATTTAGTGAGAATATCAATCATTTATCGCTAATATTGGCGCCTAAATTTTGGCGCAAACTTTAGCGACAATTTAGTGAGGATAAATTCCTCGCTAACATTTAGCGAGGACAAAAATCGTCGCAAATTTAGCGAGGAAACAATCCTCGCTAATTTAGCGAGGACAAATCTCTCGCTAACATTTAAATAAGATGCATATGATAGAAGCATTTAGCGAGGACAAAAATCATCACTAATTTAGTGAGGAACAAAATCCTCGCAAATTTAGTGAGGACAAATCCCTCGCTAACGTTTAAATAAGATGTATATGATAGATAAAGCATTTAGCGAGGACAAAAATCATCACTAATTTAGCGAGGAACATAATCCTCACTAATTTAGCAAGGACAAATCCCTCGCTAATGTTTAAATAAGTTGGCATTTAATAGATAAACGATTTAGCGAGGACTTAATCCTCGCTAAATTAGCGAGGACAACTCCCTCGCTAACGGCTCGATAAGTTGGCATTTGATAGATGAATCATTTAGCGAGGAACAAAACCCTCGCTAATGGTTTAATAAGTTGGCATTTAATAGATGAACGATTTAGCGAGGACTTAATCCTCGCAATTTTTGCGAGAAAAAAATTCTCGCTAATTTAGCAAGTAAAAATCCCTCGCTAACGGATAAATCCCTCGCTAATAGTTAGATAATTATATTTTAACTATTTTTATATAATTTTAATTTTTAATATTTAAATTTTATTTATATTTAATTTAGTAAATTTATTTAATATCTTTTTAGCAAAAATTAAATAAATTAAATTATTATTATTTAAATTAACTAAATTAAATTATTATTTTTATATTTAATAATTTTAATTATTATTAATTATAAAATAAAAAATTAAATTGTGAGGAAATGGATCCTAGCAAAAATAGCTAGGAATAAGTTCTCGCAAAATTTGCGAGAGGTATTCCCTCGCTGATTTTCTTAAAATTTTAAGCGGGATAAAAGTAAAGTTAGCGGGATTTTTTCAATAGTTCTCTACAACCTGACCCTTTATGCCGCCCTTCTTTTTCACTCTCTTCTCTTTCTGGCCTACTAACAAAACCCTAATCTCTTCTCTATTTTCTCGTTTGTTCGAATCTCAATTCAGAATTTAACAATTTGTGTGTGGTCAATGCAGGGATAGATCCATATCTGGTCATTCAGTGTCAGTCAAGGAGATGCTTGCTGCTGCTTCTGTTGAAATTGGGGTTGCCGCCGCTGCCTATGAAGTTTTCGGTAATGCTGTAGTTTAGTGGCCTTTGGAAAATTAGAAATGATGAATTGTCCCGAAATTAATTATAGTAAGATTTGTTGTTTTTACTTTCAGGTATCCCTGCGGGTTGTGTTTCTTTAGCGTTATCAGGAGCATTATTTTCTTGGTCTAAGCCTGTGTTGTTCATTGTGACATAAAGCCTGAGAATATCCTCCTCACAACATCTGGGAAAATGAAGCTTGCGGATTTTGGGGTAGCTGTGAGGATTTCAAATGGTAATAATATGCAGATTCAGTTTCATACCTGGTTCAATAGGAAATTGAAATTCATGTTACAGTTATTAAAAATGATTTAATTGGCATTACTAGATGAACTTTTCCTTTGAAAAGAATGCAGAAAGCAAATTTAAAAGAATAAAAAATAAATAAAAAGCTTGCCATGGATAGGGCTAGCTTTTTGACTTTGATGGATTTCACACGCTCATCTCTCGTTTCTCGTTTTCAAGGTTCGTTTCTCTCTCTCTTTCCCTCTTCCCTCTCCCTCTCTTTCCCTCTTTAATTCAATTCGGTTAGGGTTTTTGATTCTCCATTTCTTTTGTTTTTCTTTTTCCATCTCAATTTTGCTTCCTATCTGCTGTGGTGGCTCTGTTTCTTGCGTTTCTATTTTTCTCATTTCTCGAATGCTTTTGTATTGCATTTTCTATATTTGCAGGTTCTTCTCCTTGTAATCAGTGATGATATTTTGGGTCTATGTCAATGGCCGAGCCTAGAAGATGCCTTCCTAATCAACCACTTGGTTAGTCTCTTGCATTTTTTTTTAATCTTGCCCCCCGTTTCGTCTTTCTTTTATATGTTTTGTATTTTCTTTTTGTTTCTTCATTTAAATATTTGAATATCTTCTTCTCCTTTCTCTTATATATGTTTGTCACAATGCGCGCTTTCCAGGTGTGCTAGCGTGCAAAAAATCTTTCATAAATTCAAAACAGTTCATTTTCAAAAACAATAAGGATTTACCGAGCCTTGTTTCTTACTAAAGCAAGTGTTGTTTAAGGATTAGTAATTGATGATTCTAACTTCTGCTTCATTGTATAAATAATCTGCTTCTTACTTTGTATTTATTGCATATCATGCTGTGGATTCTTTTATGGCTGTTCCAGACTTTTGGATGTAAACATCGTTGGTTATCTATGAATTTTCTTTAACTTGCAGATTTAGATCAGATACTGGAGGAAGCTAAGCACCGTTGGCTTTGGCCTAATGAAATCTTAGAAATACTTGGCAACTACCAGAAGTTTAAGTTGGCTACAGAGCCACCCGTTAGCCCCTCAGGTTTTCATTACTTCTTATGCAGTTTATTCATTTTTGGGGTTTTTTCCTTTAATACTTCGTGGGTTTTTATAAACCTAGTTGCAGTATTTGCATATGATAGCTCCTATAGGGCCAGTAGCACCTTTAACTATGAATGCTTTTGAACTTATCTCTACATCTCAAGGTCTCAACCTCAGTAGGCTTTTTGAGAAACAAATGGTATGCTTATGCTGATCATGGTCTTCTTTTCCTCCTTTTTGTTTTTATGTAGTTCAAATTAATAAGAGAAGCAGACTTGGAAATGTTTTATAGTTTGTTACAATTTCTGGATTATTCTGATTCTTTTGTTCAATAGATTTTGATATTCTAAAGCATGATAGATTTCTATTGGAACTTACTTTGTTTCTTCAATGTTAGATTTTTGGCAATATATTTGCTTAAAAATTATTTAAATCTGCAGATTTTTTCAGCAATTATTGTTATATTTCTGTCTGCACCAAATGTCTATTGCTCTATTCCGTGTCATTGGATCATTGGGCCGTAATATGATAGTTGCAAACACCTTTGATCTTTTGCTTTGTTAGTTGTCATAGCTCTTGGAGGATACATCATTTCAAGAGGTAATTGAGTGTTTTTTTTTGGGTGCAGCTTCTATGTTCAATCTTTCATCTCAACTTTTTTTTTTCATGAGTTGCCATGACAGAGCATATACCAAGCTGGTGGATTTGGGGTTTCTGGGCCTCTCCGTTGGTGTATGCTCAAAATGCAGCTTCAGTAAATGAATTCCTTGGGAACTCTTGGAATAAGGTTGTCAATCATCTGTCCATTTGCTTTTTAAAGTTTTTCAATTGCTAATGGTAATGGTAAAGCAAGGTAATCATATAAAAACTGTTGTAAGCAATTATCTGTTTTCCCGTTAAATGATACTAGAGAGAGCTAAAAAGTATCTCTTATTGCCTGAATGAATCCTTCCCTGTTAATCATATATGCTGCTGCTAGTGAAATCATTTAGACTTTGTGACATGGCAGTTACATTTTGTTCTTATGGAGCTCCAAAACCCATGCTTGGTTTAGAATCCAATGCTTAAATTGTAAGCTTGTCTTACTTTTTTATCGTCATACTTCTGTTTTGAAACTTATTGTTCTTTGTTCCTCTGCTTTTTGTAGAGAGTTGAAAATGATTCTAGTTTTTCATTAGGAGAGGCAGTATTAAGAGCACGTGCTCTTTTTCCTGAGAGTTACTGGTATTGGATAGGGGTTGGTGCTTTGCTTGGATATACAGTTCTGTTCAATATCCTGTTTGCAGTCTTCCTAGCTAACTTCAACCGTAAGCCTTTGATCCAATGACAAAGTTTCCTTATTCAAAACTTATGCCAAAAGGATTTGTCCAATGTTCAGTTCCTTTCAATGGAGCTTGCAGCAGCTAGTTCTCATATTATTGCTATGGTATTTTTTAAATAAATTAAATTAGTTATGGTTGAAATGTAGGTCTTTATAGGATAATAATATTGTGTCAATAATATTGAAATAATGGAATTATGAGGAGATGACAATTCATAAATACTAACCATTAGATATATATATATATATATATATATATATATATATATATTAGTCGCTCAGATTATAAGTGAGCAAACATATCGAATTAATACTATGAGATAGCTTTATCTTTCGGCCAATAAAAATAAATATATTTAATTCTTTATAGACAAAAAATAAAAGGCCAACCATAATACTGCATGTATAATACTTACTGCGTGTGGCTCTCCTAATATTTGTTTTACTTTGAAAAGAAAAAATTTTTTGGATAATATTCAATCTGATCAATGTTTTTCTTTTTGTTTCTTAGAAAATTTTGCATTTGCATGTTTATTTATTAAGCTAAAAATGTCATATTGTTTCTTCATTTTGCTTGAATTACTTGTTAACAATAATGGCATGGGTGTTAACTGCATGACTGCTGTCTGTATAAGAACTATTATCTTTTCTTTTGGTTTATGCTAGCTAACAGGCTTCTTAATCCAAGCACATTTGCATGATGGTTTGGATGATCTCTGTTTCACGTGAGTACTGTCTTATGGCTTTTTCTACTGATGCTTTTAAGTATTCTAACTGGCTATACATTTCCTATGATTTCATTGACAAAAATATATGATGATCAAGTTCTAATAATGACATTGGATGGAGTTCTTCGTTATCTGCAATCAATCATTACACAACTATAGGAACTAAAAGCAACGGGCATTTTATGAGCTATTTATGATTTTTAATTGTTACTGTTATATATGGATGTATTATTTTGGATATATTATTAGCAATGATATACACTTGTAAATAACAATTTATTCATTAATATATATATATATATGTTTTTATATTAAATATTGAGTGAATATAAATTTATTATTTTTCAGTTTATTATTTAAATAATAAAATTTTCATATTAAATTAAGAAAAAAAATTCATATGAACATTTAGCAAGGATAAATCTCATGCTAAATTTAGCAAGAACAATTTTTTTTACAAAATGCATGTTAAATTTTAGTAAGAAACTCGTCCTAGCTAAAATTTAACGAGGACTTTAATCCTTGCTAACTTTAGCGAGGACTAAATCTTCGCAAAACTTAGCGAGGACTAAATCCTCGCAAAACTTAGCGAGGACGAAAATCCTCGCTAAAATCAGCTAGGACGACTTCTGTTACAGAATTTTTGTCCTCGCTAAATCGTCGCTAAACTAATTTAGCGACGAAAAATCATCATTTAGCGAGGAATTTTGTCCTCGCTATTTTGCGTTTTTCTTGTAGTGTCTGTTGCTATATTTATCCACCGAAATCAAATTTTATTGTTATTTATACCAACCGAAATCAATTTCTGTTGCTATTTCTAGCACCTGAATTAAAGTTTCCTTTGCTAAATTCAGCTAGTATTATAAAAAAAAATTGCGATGGATTTATCGTCGCTATTCCGTCACTTAATTATTGTTGATTTTTCAAACAAAATTTATGCAAAAACCTACAGGTAACATGATTAAAGTTCGTCCCTCATCCTCACATGAGAGGGAGAAAAAGGAGCAGCAAATGAAGCAAATGACAAAAAAGCAAGTGAAGGAAACTGAATATGCAGATGGCAAAAATATTAAATAGTTCATGTTAGATTTAAAAATAAATGTTCACGAAATTAGAAACTATACAGAAAGATATCTTCCCAATGGTACCTTCAATGCATTCCACAGATTTCTTTTGATGATTTAAAAATAAATGTTCACAAAATTAGAAACTCATGAGATCCTGTCTAAAGGCATATACAATAAACAATGAAAAAGATATTTATAAAGAAAAGTCAGAGAACTTCTGTCTAACTGATTTCATGTCTAAAGGCACCTCTATGGTACTGGATACACTTGATAAGCTCTCCAACATGGTCTGGCAGCAAACAAAACAATCATACCTGAGCAATAGTTCCCTCGGATGCAAAATATCCATTTTGATGAAAGGAACCCAAAGAATAAGGGATGTTACATTACACATGTCAGCAGGGCATTTTTTTATCAACTAGAGCTTGACCAGAAGGAGTTAAGCATTGATGCAAGTTTTGCACTCTTGTAATCTTCCCTAAGTTGAATAAACTTGACTTGGCAGAAAAAATATGGTTGGTCATCAGAGAGATGCAGTTTTGATAGAGTAAAAGCATAGAAGGAAAATAGATATGAAACGGGAGAGTGATGGGATGGGATAGGTTATAGAAACACCAATTCTGGAAGAAGGACCTTCATAGTTGTGTCAAGAGACAACCAGCATGTTGATGCCTGACGAACATATCTCAAGATGTTCTAAAACCACCTTAATGAATGGGAAATGATTCATAATGCATGCAACATATAGCAGTTTTGTTATGGATAATGGACTTTAGATGGCTTCTTGATCTTTGATATTCATTCATATTTCTAATGGTTTGATTGTAGAAATCATGAGAAGTTCCAAGATTCCTCATCATCACTTCTGGACAAGCTCGACTAAGTTTTGTCATAAATAATCTACACCAGCCAACCATTTGTCCTAATTTTGTAGAGTTATGTTGTGAGAGAAATTCACTATTTCATATTGGGTGGCTTATCTAGAGAATAGGCTGTGGATCTAACTTTGATTTAGCGTTTCGTACAATTTAAAATCATTTATATTTATATTGGCTTATTTAAAACTGTAGCATTATGCGGTTGAGCTTGAATTTGCAAGATATGGTTGAGCCTAGTAAGAACGAAATGGCTTTAATGCGAGTAAAATCACAGAATGAGATACGATGAAATCTAATCATTCTTGCATTAGCCATTAGATAATGGTAGTTGAAGCTTTTCTTGATTGGGAGCACTTGAATGCATAATTATACATGAGCAACTTAATCAAACATCAAGGCAAGAATTTCCATAAAAAAATCTTCTTGTTGTCTGACTAATTTACTACTCTTTGGGTAGTTTTCTACAACTAAATTAACTGATGGCAGCATAAAAACTGTGAACCACAGACGAAATGAACACAAATACTGCAAAGAACTCTCCTGCTCTATAAAATATACAAATTTGATGTTCTTGAATGAGTTACTGCACTCAATTTAGTGAACAATTTGCACTATAGCTTCACAAGGTGGCATATTTCAACTAACTACCATCTAAAGTCTATTACCCACAACTATATGTTTAGGATCAAACTACCCGACTTTTTAACTTTCTTAAAGCTGAAGTCCTCAAATTTTCCTTTCATCATTAAAAAGCAAAAAAAAAAATTGAAATGCCTTTAACTACTTTTGGAGTCATATATGAGTACTAATATGAAAAGTTTCAGGACTTTAAATTTAGGTTTTCTAAATGAATAATTGCAAGTTGAATCAGCCCAAAGCCAAATATAGGTGATTTTCCTATCAGAAAAAAGCTCAATAGGCTAGTGGCTTCAGAGAAAGGTAATTACCTGGTATTAAAAGTGAACTTCTACCAATGATTAAGTAGCCCCTTATGTAAGTGATTTCCCTAAAATAACCAATTGTTAGTTTTATATGATACATGCAAATATTGCTATCACTACAAAAAAAAAGTAGTCTAACTACAGACAAGCAATCAAGAGTCAAAAACATCAGCCATAATTAGGCCATAATTGTTCACGCAATTGGCACACAAAAGTCGAAAAGGAGTCTTAGAAGATAAACTATCATACCAATTCAGTCAGGAATGCTTGCTTGTTAAGACCTTCTAAAGCAGTGAATGCAAACTTGAGCACACAGGATAGGTATGCCATAACTCTAACCAAAAGAAAAGAAAATGTTATTTTGCATAAAAAAATGGCTGAAAAGACATATCTCCCTCTGAGAAAAGATAGGATTACTTCTAATAGCATTAAATAGAAAATAGATAAACTTCTTTTCCAGACTAATATCTAAAGGATTAGGGTTGATAAGAAAACAAAGCATTAAAGTACTAGGATAATGGCTAGTAACACAAAGAATTCGTCAATTGATCCATATATATACATATCTAGGAACCCACTCTATTAGGTGAAAACACAAGTTCAAAGTCCATCAGCTTGGATGTACCTTGTGCAAGCAGTTGTTGCACAATGATTAGGATCAATTCCAACATCAGGTGATCGATAATTTGTTGCCTTCTGTTCAGTTGATAGCAATAGGTCTACCTACACAGGTGTTTCATGAAGAAAAGTATGACCAAAAATTGAAAATTAAAGGCTAATAAGTACCACCCAAAATGTGTAACGAAAAGGCAAGAAAAATTAGGGGAGATATACATATCAACTCATTAAATGCTACCAGAATACAATCTCAATTATATCATTTAGCTTTATCATGTCAATGCAAGTCAACTCACTTACTGAACAATAGCTATGCTACTGCCACAATGTTGTACAACAACCATGAAAGATCTGAAGCTACTTTCACTAGCAGCAGCAGCAGCTTCTACCTACATATCAACATAAAGCACTTTATATCAACTACTCTGGGATAAATAATAATTCAATTACACAAACACATGCCAGACTTATATCTTTTTATTAATATGCAAAGATAAACAAGTGGTTAGGTAATTACAACAGAAACAGCTGCAGCAGCCACCCTTCTACTAACACTCATGCCCAGAACAAACCTTTCTCTCAAAGCTACAGCTTCAGTCAAGCTATTTCTTGCCCGTTCAAGACCATCTGTTGTATATTAACCTACCTGCAAAATAGGAAAAGCTGAGTACCTATAACATAAATTACCATATAGTACATTTAGTGAAACAACTTACTGGGTCCAGCAAGCAATTGAACACTTCTTTTACATTAGCATAAAGATCTAACACGGACTGACCATTGCCATCTTATGACAAATAGCCATTATCTCAACAGACCAATAGATGGCGATGTTAGTTCAAGATAGAAAAAAAAATATGCCCAATGTTAGTTCAAGACAGAAGAAAAGACTGACACAACACATTTGGCATTATAGACATTGCCGTCTTTTCTCTGTTTTATGCCACATTCTCTTAACAGACATAATGTAGAAGGGAGTTGTGGGATTACCCTCTACCTTAGTTTTAGCTGACTCAAAGGCCTTTCTCAAAAATTGCAGAGGAATAAATTCCAAAATTATGCAAGTTAACGACAAAACCAGAAGAGTTCATTACCTTCAACATCTAAGTCACCGCAAAATACAACTCGTAGGTCTCTAGCAAGTTATTGAGTCTTTTCATATGCAACTGCTAATATTCTAAGATACTGAAGCATCAAGTCAAATGTAATTAAGTCAAAATCCAGTAGTCACTTCAAGTTGGTATCAACACAAGATGAAATAATTCTACTCACTAATAAAAGTCCACCTTCTTCCATAGGAGGTAAATTCATAAGAGATGGTTTCACCAACAGCTTATCCAAAAGTGTTGTAACTCGATGTTCCAACATTCACTGCATAAATAGGTTTACTAATCATTATTATTGAACGACAAATATAGTGTTGGAATTCCATTGCAAATTTAAATTCAGAAACATAAAAACATATCACGGAAAAAACTTTAAGCCAAAGTACCTGCACTAAAATTGACATAACATCAGTAGGAGAAGGAAATACTACCGTAATTGTGGCTGCCTTTTTTCGAACAGTATCTGTATAGCATTAAAGGAGAGGTTCAAAAATTTTAGTCACTGGACTCAAAATTTATAAAAGAAAACTCGTGAATTTTCTCAAAGAGTCTGATCAAATATATGAATCAAAAGAGCAAAAATCTTAGAGAGAAAAAGAGAGAGAGAGAAAAAAAAAGGGAACTACCATTGTTGAAAGGCAGCGTTCAAAGTTGATGGCGAAGATGAGGTGAAGATGAAGAAAAGAGAAGAGATGGGGGACTAATTTATACCTAAGGCAACAAATAAAAAAATTACATAAATACCCTTAATTTTAGCAATGGAATTTAATTTGGTTGATAATTTAGTAATGAAAATTCAATTCGGTTGCTAATTTAGCAATGAAATTTAATTTCGGTTGCTAAATAGCAACGAAATTTAATTTCTATTGCTATTTTTGGATCTAAATTTTTTCACCTCTTTAGGATGAAAATACCAACGGAATATTAATTCGGTTGCTAAATAGCAACGAAATTTAATTTTCGTTGCTATTTTTGGACCAAAATTTTTTTCACCTATTTGGGACCACAATACCAACCAAATAATAATTCGGTTGCTAAGTAGCAACAGACTTAAATTTTTGTTGGTAAATTGCAACGGAATTTAATTTCGGTTGCATATATGTTTTGAGTTTCTCTTATTAGAAAGTGTCATTTTATTTCATCTTTGATGTCTACTTAATTTATTGATGTTATATGTTTGCTCTTGCAAATGCATCTGATCAAAATAATAGTTAGAATAGAAGCTCAACATTCACTTAATAGATCGGTATAATTTCTCTATCCTTTCTTATTAGAGCAAGTAATGATTCTAGGGTTTTCATATATTGAAATAGCTTCAGAGTATAAGTATTTATTTATGGCATTTTGAAATATTCTATCAGCTTATTGAGTGTTTAAGTTGATTGCACCAGTGATTGTGGATTCCATTTTTTAGAAAGCCCTGTGGGGAATATTGTTTTTCTTGTGGTCCTTTCTTTTTCGTATTTCATTTAGAATCTTTTTTCTTATTTTTTATTTTGTTTTATCATTAATGATTGTTCAATATGTTTTTCAGCAATCCTATTCTTATGGGTGGCATTATTATTTTTAAGAGATATGCTTAGTGGATCAGTTCTTATATGGCATGGAATTATGTTATAAAATTTAAATAGGGTGTTTTTTATTGATGTATTATGGAAATTTTAATATAATATCTTCTACATATATTATATTCTATCTCTGGATTCAATATATCGTGGAGTAATTTGGTTGGAAATTTGAATGTAACCATAGGTCATAGTTTGTTGGTGCTGTCATTTACCTGAACACATTTGCATATGTATAAGAACATGGTTGCCATTATATTTCCATAATTAAATGCATCAAATCAAAGGGCTATAAACCAAATTTGTGATAGCCTAAATGCATGCATGTTTTCCTATTGTTATATATGCAACTTTTGTCTTTATCACTATATAAAGACAAAGTTAAACTACTACCCTCAAATATTTGCTCTTATAAAATAAGGAGTAATAATCAATTTCATATATTTTAGGTTTAAAAAAGATGCCACTGAAGAGAAAGAAGGGTATGTTGCCGTCAAGGTTTAGGTTAGCATCTAGGGGAGCATCCTATGCATAACCATATAAAGCATCATATTCCCCACCAATAATTCCTGCAAATTCACCTACCCCATAGAGTACTACACCATCTGAAACCCCTACTACATCTACACCATCACCATCTATGGGTGAAACATCTACTCCCACACCCGGTAATGAATCTATACCAATTCAGGAAACAGGAACACCCACTGAGGATAGAGGTGGAGGTATGCAGTCCGAAGCAAAAGGAGTTGATGGATGGATATACATTACCATTGTCAATAATATGTGAGTGAAAAGCACAAAATTATGCTATACATGATTACACTAATAATTTATACAATTGTTATAGTATTTAATTTGAAAATTATCTTAAATTGGATATCTATTTAGGTTGATTCCATCTGAAACATGCTCCCACAGGATCTCCGCCAAATTCAAAGAGAAAATAGAATTTGATGCTTATTTATGGAGGAATCTCTCTCACGAAATAATGGATCTCTAGTACCAGGAGTTTAAGGCACATTTAAATAATATCTTTATACTTTTTTATTTATCTGATTTTATACGCTAATTAGATTAGTATTGTTTTTTTATAAATACTTAAGTATTTTTTTATTTTTTTAGAAAGAATTTTTTTGGGATTTAAAATTTAATGTTGTCATTTACAATGTATGGGAGAGTCGAGTTCATGCACGTTATAGAAATTTTGTTAGTTTCTATAAACAGAGTGGTGTATGACCTCTTTTTATATCTAAAGAAATATGGAAGTATTGGTAAAATTACTAGACAATGCCTAAGGTCAAATCCATTTTTTAGCAAAATTTGAGTAACAGATAGGGAAAGACCGGAGGGGGAGAGTCTACCTGTACGCACTAATACATCAATGACCCACTAGGAGCTTTTAGAGAAAATTGTAAGTATTATAACTTGATATTTATATTTTGAATTATGTACTTTTGATGGAACCTGCCATTCTTTTAGAATCATTAGGTAAATGCAAACTTAATATAGCAGCATATCTTGTTACTATGTATATCTTATTATTGCTAAAATTTTGGGGGAGAGTCATTTGCTTATTACTATGTATATCTTGTTACTGCTAAAATTTTAATGAGCATAAATAAAATCTGAATTGGAATGTAAGAAAAGCTTGCACTACAAGAAAATCTGAAATAGCAATGGAAATGATTCTGTTACTAAATTAGCAATGAAAAACCAATTTAGCAACGAAAAATAATTTTCATTACTAAAATTGGTTAAACTTTGTAGATTTAGCAACGAAAAAATATTTGGTTATCTTCTGTTGCTAAAAGTGGAGGAAATTTTTGGTGCCAAAATTTAGCAATGGAATCACTATTTCGTTGCTAATTAAGGCACCAATAGATGGCAAAAAAATTTTGGAACGAAAAATAGCAATGGAATATGATTTTCGTTGCAATTTAGCAATGGAATATACTTTCCGTTGCTATTTTAGCAATGGAAAATAATTCGCTTGCTAAATAGCAATGGAATTTATTTTTGGTTGCTAAAATAGCAACCGAAATATATTTTTGTTGCTATTTAGCAACTGAAATAGAATTATGTTTCTATTTTTTATATTCAATGAAAAATAGCAACCGAATTTATTTTCAATTGCTAAAATAGCAACGAAATTTAAATTTCATTGCTAAATTGCAACCGAAATAGAATTTCGTTGCTATCTTTCATTTTCAATGAAAAATAGCAACCGAATATATTTTCGGTTGCTAAAATAGCAACGAAATTTATATTTCGTTCGTAAATGAAGGATATTTAAGTAATTTTGTTATTTGTTGCCCTAGCCATAAATTAGCCCTAAGTATCAAATTTCATCCCCCTATCTTTTATTTGCCTTTATCTTTTCCATCAGTTCTAGAGAATCCCCATCTCTCTCTATTCAAACTCCATTGACGCACAACCTTTGATCACCACTACCCTATAGCCTTTTATTTGTGTTTTTATGTATGATTTAAGTGAGATCTGAGGCAATTTACTCGCAAATTTCGGCTTCTCTTGTTTCCCAATCAACAGTTACATTTCTTGCTCTCATTCTTGGCATTTTTGGTGCTGCAAATCCATCTAAGGAGTGAGGGATTTTTTTTTTTGGTTATCCAACTATAATCAATTTTTTTTATTTTTTTTTGGCATTCTTACTTAAATGTATAAGGAAGTATTCATATCGAAACCCTAACATTTCTTAGATTCCTTGTTTGGTTTTATGAGATTGATTTTTTAGATTTTATCTATTAGGGAATCATACTTATAATCAATTAAAAGATGAATGGCTAAATCAGTTATTAATGTTACATATCCATTAGTTTGCGTGATATACCTGCTTGTTATTTATTTTGGATTAACTTTGTTGACATGATTTTTTGCTCACTTTATACTGTTATCTTTTAACGAGTACCAAAACCTCTCCACTTCCTTCCCCTTTTCCTGGGCTGTCGGTGACATCTTTGAGTACTGTTCTCCACTTCGTCACCGGCATTTCTTTTTCCCTCCTTATCGGCCTGCCCGTTGCCTGGTTCGGTTCTATGAGGTCGGAATTAGAGCCATTAAAGCCAATTATTACAGGTTTATCGAGTGGAATACTTGTGGTTAGTCTTGTCGTTCTCAAAATGTACCTTGGTTGGGCTTATATCGGGAATAATTTGCTCAGTGCTATGGTTAAGTGTAATTCTTTTGTTTATTCTTAATTTTCAATTGTGGAATTGAATTTTTTTCCCTTTTCTGTTTTTTAAGTTTTATTTGATTGAAAAGGCAAGATTTTAACATCCTTCTTCTTTTGTTGCAGATGAAGAGACGGGATTGTACGATGGTCAAGTAAATGAAATTGATTCTCCTTTCTCATATTTTATTCTGCATAGATACTTGTATATGGTGTTTTTGAGCATTATTTTTTTATTATGAATTGGATGAATGTTGATGATCTTTTGATTGTATCTCAAACTATTAGCAGTTTTAAGAAATTTTGCTAATGTCACGTTCACCAATCTCCATTACAAGCTTATGACCTGGGACATCTCACTAAACTAGAGAAAATCCCATATGGATTCATTCATATTGGCTTTGTTGGGTTGTTCAAATTTCAAGTTTTATTTTGTTTAAAGCAACTTAAATAAACATTTTCCATCAATGTTGAGAATGTGCATTTGCCTTGCTATTTCGGAACTGTTGCCAAAATTCGCGTATCTAAAATGAGATTGCCGAATAGATATGGGCGAAGACTACTGAAGTTCTAACACAGGACTGTCTTTTAGGGTCATTTTCAGTAAGGATGTTATGTCATAAAGATTCAATCTTTCTTATTGTTTTGATCATGGTTAGCTACTTTATACATGTACTAAAACTGGTGCCTTTTTTTTATTTCTACTTGACAAATAGGTTAAGCCTGTGTTGAGCATATTAAAGTACACTCTTTTAACTCTTGCAATATCATTATTTGTATGCATTCTTATCTTCATCAACATTGATGGAGCCCAAAAGAGTCCCAATGTAATGTCTGAAACAAGTAGAGAGAGCTATTTCTGGAGTTTACAATCGTGATTCAGCCAGATCATTCGAGCCAAATGCATTCTGTGGTGAGCCTGGTCTTCCCTAGTTTCTTACCAATTTAGCAGTTGTTAATACTTAGTATAGATTCATCTTTGGAATATAGTATATTGGATAGCTTTGTATGTGATCATATTGTTAGTGTAAGCCCTAGCCCCAATATATTGTAATAAAACACTTTAGTTAATAAATGAGGCATTTGTTTTATCTATTGTATTCCTGTGCATATCAATTGATAGAACTGTCCAAGAATGTTGTTTCAGTTTAAGTTATCATGTGTTAGGCACATGGTTGTAAGACCTTGAAACAAATGTCCTCAAAACCCCTGTCTATACCAGCCTCACTTAGAGGTACTTCTTGAGTTGAAATACCATATGCTCTTCTTGTTTTTTCTCTCATTTCTTCACTAACAACATCTATCAAAGCCCTCAACTCTTTATTTGCATCACTATCATCTTCTTCTGGAATAACATTTACATCTGATTCTTTATCTTTACCTTCCTCCTCACTGCTTAAACTACCTTTAGCCTCTGCTTCTTTGTCACGATGTTTTCCAACATCTACAAATTCATGTTCTGGTGGTTCATCCTCTACTACTGAAGTTTATGGTTGTCTTTTATTTACTACCGCACTAGACTCCTCATTCACATTGTTTATATTATTAGCAACAAAAGCAGTTGCCCTAGATCCAACACCACTAGCTTTATTATATTCAACAAGTAACACAATTTCATCATTTATTAATGAGTTTTGGACCACAAGTTGGATGTAAATATCCAAAACAGAACCATTTTTCAAGCCTTTGACTAAGTCCACCAGCTCAAAATCATTTTGTAACATTTTAAACTCCTTTGTAATTGGGTCTTGGTAATGGAATCCAACAACATCAACATACCCAATTTTCCTCAAAAACCAGGCTAACTTAACTAAAGAAAAGTGGTCTTGGTTAATAACCCACGTTTCCTCCTTATCTTCACCTACATACCTAAGTACCCCTTCATTTACAAAGGTCCCTCTATAGTGGAAAAAAAACCCTTATATGACAGTCACCCATTACATTTACTATCAAAGAAAAAAACATAATAGTAAATCAATACCAACCTCCCTTTTTCAAATTACTGCCAAGCAAAACAAAGAGTAAATCTAACACATTTCCCTTTCCACATTACTACCAATATAAAAAGGAGTCAAACTAACACTATTTCCAAAAAGAATCTTTTCAACCATAACAAATGCCCCAAGTTATATACAAAAATTTCAAAAATACCACCATACAGACTACTCTTTTTAAGCAAAAGAAAAAATACGTGTTGCAAGCTTCCTTTCACTATGTTTGAGTATTCTCCAATTCTTTCTTCACTTCACCTTTGTAACGGCAATCTCCAATCCAGAAGAGAAGAACAGGAGACAAGAAAACTGACTTTCAGAACACAAGAGAAGAACACTCACAACTCAACTTCTTTGATTTCGCAACGTCTACTTAAAAAGAAGAGAAGAAATATGACTAATCAATCGATTTTGCAACTTCTTTAATCTAAGCCTCTAGGGATTTTTCCTTTTTTTTTTCTTCTTTCCCATTTTTTTACTCTCACAACGGATATATTTCTTCATCCCGCCTTCTACAAGTCTTTTAATGCATAGGTCACACATGTCACCTTTCTATGTTCTATATCGCCAAATCAATGTGCTTGTTATATGCGCACTAAAAAATTTATATTTTATGACCAATAATGGCTCATAAATATGTTTTGAACCAAGTTGAGATATTTATTTAAATAATGAATAAGTTAAGGTTCCTAAATGAAAATCGTTATCAAATTGGAGTGTTAATTTATGTATTTGGCCTATATTTTATCATCATTGAAGCTCCGTGTATATATAATTTTACTTTCTGTTAACCTATAAAGTATATTTTTGGTTCCACGGTTAAAATTTTTATATTGTTATACTTGAGCTTAGCTCGGTTATCATTAACATTAACATTTTTTTTTAAAAAAATAGTAATTATAGAAATTCATTCCTTATAATAAAATTCAAAAGCTTATAATGTAAGAGAATGTTACAAAATGTATATATTAATTTTTGTATAAAATAGGGGAATAAAATATTTAATCTTATATATACTAGAATGGTTTTTCATATAAGAAAATAATTAGAAAAAGTTCGCAAGTATATTAATTTATTTGATATTGATGATAACATAGAAAAGGGGAAGGAATTCCATGTGATGAAATGAGAGACGTTGACAAATATATGTATGGGGGGGGGCGCTGTGTTGGGTTGTGGGTCCCACTAAATAGATCTGTCGGCAGTTCTGTTGAAGCCCAACTCTAAAATCGAGTCACCGAATTATTATTATATATTAAACGTTGGGAGTTGAAGCTAAAATCTTTGGCACCTTCAATTTAATGTTTGCCTAAAAATGGAAGTGGGTCAAAATTTTCGAATATTCAATGAACTTTTGCTCTAACAAGATAAATTCAACTATCTATATCCAATACTAGCATTTATATGTAATCCATTAAACATTTATCACTTAAATTCATTTATAAAATTATTCTATACGTTTCATTTTAAAATATATATTTTTTATTTTATTTGTTTTATTTTAATATTTTTTTAAATTTAAAAAATATATTTATATATATATATATCCATATTTATTATACAACTTATTAAATACTTTTTATTACTCTATACTTTTAATTAAAATTAAATAAAATTCTTAAAAATATAAAATGATATTTTTATTAATTATTATAATTTTTTTATGAAATTGATGTATTTTAATTATTTCCTTAATTTTCGTAAAATATAGAAAAATATATCTTAAAATAAGACGGATGGAGTATTAAATAATCTATATTATTATAAACTTATTTTATTTTGTTAGAACATATTTTATATTTATACATTAATCAAAATTTATTATTAATAGTATTAAATATATTAATTGCTTAATTGAAATTTATATGATAATAGAATATTAAGCAAATCTGAATATTATCAAATTTAAATGGACTTAGAAACCGATATAGATAGTATACAAATTATTTTTAATCAGGTAGGAGATGGCTTCTAACGTGGCAAATTTAATTAATTATGGCGTATTTGGCTGCTATTTTACTTCTGGTCACCCCTAGTGCTTGGCTATTAGCATTTGAGACTTTAAGCAAAGCAAAAATGCGTAATTATTTGGCATACAATATGTGGTGGTATAGGCATAATATAAATATAAAAAAAATTAATAGATGTGAAGAGAGCATATGTAAATAAAAATTAAATAATATATATATATATATATATATATATATATATATATATATATATATATATATATATATATATATATATATATATATATATATATATATATATATATATATATCGCACATAAATAAATAAATAAATGAGAGCAAAAATGACAATAAAAGAATTAGAGAGGATTTAATTTACATATAAATTTCAAAACTTTGTTATGTAATTTGAAAATATCAAATGTGATTTAAGATAAATTAGATAATCAAAGCAAATGTAAAATCGTAATTGATCGGTTTGATATATGTAACATTAATTAGTTAAAAAATGATAGCAAAAATAACAAAAAAAAAATAGAAAGGAAATTTATTATAACTTAAAAAAAATGATAGAATTATCTAGAAGTGAAAATAATAAAAAATATATTTAGGTAATATTCCGGTTGCAAACTATTTTAACGGATAAATTTAAATTTATGAACTTTTGAAGTATTTATAGCCTATTGGTGGCAAATGGACGGTTGGGAAGGTTTGGATTGAATTATTAATGAATTGATCATTAATAAATTGGATCATAAATGGATAAAAAATATAAATCATAAATGAACCAATATCAAAATGGATTTGACAGATTTGGATCAATCCATATATTTAATATAAATTATTATAAATTTTTTATTAATTAATTAATGGATTCGATAATAATAATATTCAATTGAAAACATAATATAAATAATCATCTATTATCATATACGATAATTCAAAGAAAATTTCTTCCTTTTAAGGCTGTTAGATTATCAATACTTATTACATCTTTTCTTTTTGTCTAAGACTGTAAGAACATCCATATATTTGTATATCTTTTTTTTAATAGCCAATGGGTTATAATGTTTGTAATTGTTTTCGATAGATTTTGAAGCCAAAAGAAAACATTGGTGGATTATCCTTAGCAATAATAATAATCAATACTATATATAAAAATGGGAGTAAAAAGAAAACGTTTTTAAATATAAATAACTTCATTTTTTTTTATTTAATTACAAAAAGCTCTACATGATTGGATTATAAGCTTATAGTAATATTTAGGTGACTTCTAATGATATGCCTTTTAGCAGAACCAAAAATAAAAGGCTCACATGCAAGTAAATTGCTAGCTAACAGGATGGATGTTTACCGTGCATCAGCCATCAGCTCTTTCTACAATTTATAGCTTGCATTGACCAAATCACATCCATCTGAAGGAGAAAGAAAGAGGGATTTTGAAAAAAAAAATTATTGGGTATAGATCTAATGGATTGAAAAATGAAATAGATCAATTTTGGGTTGATTCAATGAGTATTAAATTAGGTTGGATTGGGTTGGGTTGAAAAATGAAATGGGTCAACTTTGAGTTGATCAACTGAGTATTTGTTTGGGTTGGGTTGAGTTTGAGTCATTTTTTTTTGGCAGATTTGGATTGAATTTTGGATTTGGATCAATTTTTTCACCTCTACCTATAAGGTATAATGTAGTGGATTTTTTTTAGAAATTTATCATTACTAAAATAGTAGAGTTTTTATTGCATTTATTTTATAATTATCTTTAGACATTAATAGGTGGGATTTTTTTAGAAGTTCACTATAGTTTTTATTTCATTTATTTTATAATTATTGATGATGAACAAATTATCATTTTTGATTCAAAGTCCTTAAGCTCATCTTAGGATAAGAATGAGTTTTCGACCCAAGCCTGATTCTCCTATCAAGTCCAGGCATACCAAAGAGATAAGGTATTATGATCAGGACCATCAAAACTCAATATTCAAGGCATTACTGATACACGCCACCATTTCATCCATCAATCACTCAATGTCACATCATCGGATTTTTATCCTGACATACAGATAGACTACTCAAATTCACCTAGATATCCCCTAGATATACCATGATGCACGGCAATGCATCTCAACAAGAAAGATTTTGCTTGGCCGTGTGTTTTGGACTCCCATGCTACGAAGGATTTTCGATTTTCCAATTCAAGAAGGTTTCTTTTCCTATTCCAATTGAGGAAGTGAGAAGGCTTCTACAACTTATTTTGCCTATAAATAAAAGACTCTAATACCAAAGATCAATCATCAATCATGAAGTAGAATCAAGGAAAAACAAAGCTCAATAGTTTTAGTTTTTTTTACGTAGTTTTTCTTCTGTTTTTATTCTTTGATTTTATTTTCAACTTTGTTTTAGTTTTAAACATGTTTAGTGAGTAGTTTTTTTCTTCTTTTGCTAATGGATTCTTGAAAACTTATATTTTCATTGTGATGACTTTGTTTTGAGCTTTAATTTCAATATCAGTTGATTATTTCTTGGTTTTAAACATATTCTTATCTTTGATTGTGTTGAGATTAGTTGTTAGTTTATTGAGTAAATAACTAAAAATTGGTCTAGACACTATAATTGATTTTCATGTTCTTGGGTTAATTGTTTAATATTTATGCATGATTATTTTCTGAAATATGAGGTAATTATGTGTTAATTTTATTGATTAATATTAAGAGAGGCAGAACTAAGAATAAATTGGAGTTGAATTTACTTGCAAAAGAGTTCAAAGAATATTTAGGGAGTTAAACTAGATTTTTATGCTAAGTATTGTTGGATTTTAACGGTTACATGCATCACATACATGAGCGAAATTTTAAATTTTTTTAACCATTAGATATGATCTTGCCATGAATACACAATATAACTATATGAGAATAAGAAAAATTACCTTTGATTTTTGTTGAACAGTTGATTTTACTTCGCACCGGGTTGTCGCAAACCACAGTGTCCAAAATCGAACACCTCCAATGAGTAATCCACACTAGAGAGGGGTAAATTGAACCAACAAATTGGTGTTTAACTAGGGCTGGCCGAAATTCCCAAGAGCTAGCTTAGGAGTTGGCGTAAAAGGGAGAGAGAAATTAAGAGAAAAGACTTTCCTTTTATTTTAATCACTTAAACCTAATTCTCATTAGTTGGCCTTTTATAGTTAGGTTAAAATTCCAACTCCTTAATGAGATTGGGCTCTTTAAAATTGCTGGAGAATTATTAATTGGGCCTCTGGAATTAATTATAATCATTTGTGCTTAATTAAATTCAAATTAAATCTTTTCATAAAAGACCATGCACAAAATCCACAAACTAGGCCCTTTGTGCATCTAATTGGATTTAAATACCCAAATGGATTCCAAATCCAACCAAATTAAATATGTGAGTTCCATAACACTTATGTAACATATATAAATTAATTTGGTCCAAGAAAAATCCCTCTAAGTCCTTCTGTATGGAGTTGGCGTGTGGCCCTCTTCTGGAGGGCTTTCGCCAACTTTCTTCATTTCTCTAGCCCTTAATAATTCCTCCAATGGTCCTATTAATTTTTATATCAGTCCTATAACACTTATAGTAGTCTTATAACACTTATAAGACAATAATAATTAATCATGAAATACATTATTTCATTTAGGTCCAATTTACATAACATTTCTCAAAAATTCCGCGGACAATTTTATTTGATCATAATTAATTAAACTCTTTAATTAATTATTATCATATTCTCTTCTTTACCTTCATAATAATATCAAATATTATTATCCTTGTCATTTTATCATTTTACCCTTTTCTCTATATATGTGTGACCTATTGGGTTCCTGTCCATGTTGGCAGTATAATATGTAATTGTGAGTTCTATTTAAAACTCACATGATTCAAACTCCTTTAAATCATTTTATCAATCTCTATTGATATTCTGATACATCATTATACAAGTCATGATTGGCCTCTAGCTAGGCATCATGACTACCTAAATGTCAGGAAAGTCATGTGGTTTGATTGTACCCTTCCATAGAAATAGTTACCGTGCAATTACTCCTTTCACCACTCTTATCTCAATTAGATTCTGAGTATGGATTTCTGTCAACTCATATAAATCTAATTTTGTATGTTCTATTAATTTAACCATTGTTCCTAAAATGCCCTTCATGGATCTCCATCCATCTAGGCATGTTACTCTGGCCAGAGATTCTCTGAACAAGGCAATTATAGAATCATGCGAGATAACTTTCCTTGTTAAATCTGGGATGGTGAATCCTTTTTCAATCACTCAACTATCTTCAAGTAGGTCATGATATACCCAATCTCCTAACTATGTTCACTCCCAGTTGGAAGTAATCAGTTATGGAGTCAAAGTATACCACTTGCTAATTAAGATAACTTTGGTGATCTCAAGTCTAAGGATACTTGCACAACCGCTATGAAGAGATTCCTCATTGACATAGATTTAATATCCATATGAAGATTCTCTTTGCAGGTCTCCAATGAACTTGTTCCTCTAACAAGCATCCACATGTTAGCTTTGATTATCATCCATAATCACAGTTATGAGAACCACTACTTGAACCATTCAAGAAGCATAACATGTGCTAGTCTGTCCGAATTAACAATGTCCTATCTTGTTAATTCTATGACTAGGGATATTTAGATATTAACACATTTGCATGCGATAGACATCTCACATCATGAACACCTTTATGATTGTCTTTGCACTGTGTTTATAATATCTAGGACTTCATTTATTAATTTAAGATTTACAAACTCATGTATTCAAACATAGCATTAATAAATGAATGATGTCTTTTATTGAGAATATAAATTTCATACATATGAAAAACATCCCTATTACATGGGCTCTAGGGCATATTCTCTAACAATCTCCCACTTGCACTAGAGCCAATCACTCATATATCTCAGACCCATGCTATTTATATGGTGATCATGCTTTATCTGGAAAAGTGCTTTAGTGAGGGGATTCGCCACATTGTCATCTGTGGGAACCCTTTCTATTTTTACATCATTTCTAGCTACTATTTCCCTTATGAGATGGTAGCGTCTGAGAACATGTTTGGATCACTGATGAGACCGTGGTTCCTTTGCTTATGCAATGGCTCCATTGTTGTCACAATATAAAGGAATCGGATCAATAATGCTAGGCACCACTCCTAGTTTGGTTATGAACTTTTTGATCCAGACTGCTTCTTTGGCTGATTCTGAAGCAACAATGTACTCAGCTTCCGTCATGGAATCAGCAGTTGTTTCTTGTTTGAAACTTTTCCAACTAACTGCTCCTCCTCCCATTATGAACACATAACCAGATTGTGATTTACAATCATCTTTTTCAGATTGGAAGCTGAAATCTGTATACCTATTTACTTCCAAACTGCCCTCTCCATATACCAAGAATATATCCTTAGTCCTTCTAAAGTACTTAAGAATATTCTTGACAGCTGCCCAATGTTCCTCTCCAAAATTGGATTGGAATCTGCTTGTGACACTCAAAACAAATGCTACATCTGGATGTGTACATAACATAGCATACATGATAGAACCAATTGCAGATGCATATGGTATTTTATTCATGCTCTCTCTATCTTCTAGTGTTTGCGGACACATAGACTTAGAAAGGTGTTTCCCATGCACCATGGATATAAACCCTTTCTTAGAGAGATCCATATTAAACCTCTTCAATACTTTATCTATATATGTACTCTGAGAAAGACCTAGCAACCTATTGGATCTATCTCTATAGATCCTTATTCCCAGAATATAGGATGCTTCTCCAAGGCCTTTCATGGAGAATTGCTTGGATAACCATATTTTAACAGATTGGAGAAGAGAAATGTCATTTCCCATGATCAATATGTCATCTACATATAGAACTAGGAAGACAATTGCACTCCCACTGACCCTTTTATACACACAAGGTTCATCTTCATTCTGTGAGAAACCAAACTCTTTGATTGTCTCATTGAATCGTATGTTCCAGCTCCTAGAGGCTTGCTTCAATCCATAAATGGATCTTTGAAGCTTGCATACCTTTTCGCCATTTCCTGATGTGAATCCTTCTGGTTGTGTCATATACACATCCTCAGAAAGATTTCCATTAAGGAAAGCTGTCTTCACATCCATTTGCCAAATCTCATAATCATAATGAGCTGCAATGGCTAAAAGTATTCTTATAGACTTAAGCATCGCTACAGGAGAAAAAGTTTCGTCATACTCAATACCTTCTTTTTGACAATAACCTTTTGCTACTAAGCGAGCTTTATAGGTAACTATATTACCTTCCATGTCAATCTTCTTTTTGAAGACCCATTTGCACCCTATGGGTTTTATCCCTTCAGGTGGTTTAGTTAAATTCCATACTTTATTCTCATACATGGAGTCCATTTCGGACTGTATAGCCTTAAGCCATAAATCACGTTCTGAACTGTTCAAAACTTCTTGATAGCTTGTAGGCTCATTGTCCTCTACTACAATTATGCCTCTATCTGAATCAACGTGAAATCCATATCTCACAGGGATAGAACGCATCCTAGTAGATCTTCTAGGATTTTGTGTATAATCAGGTTCAACTGTAATCTCATCATTATGAAATTCAATTTCGGGTTCAATCGGTTGATCATCTTCTATTTGTGGGTCTTGAACTTCACCAAGCTCAATTTTACTCCCACTGTCCTCTCGTAGGAGAAATTCTCTTTCCAAGAAGACAACATGCCTTAAAACAAATACCTTTTGTTCTAAGGGATGATAGAAATAATATCCAAACGTTTCTTTTGGATATCCCACAAATAAACATTTGTCAGACTTAACATTCAGTTTGTCTGACATTGTCCTCTTCACATAAGCAGGACAACCCCATACTTTCATATGAGAAAGCGTGGGTTTCTTGTTATTCCACATCTCATATGGAGTAACATCAACCGATTTACTAGGAACTCTGTTTAACACATAAACAGCAGTTTCTAGTGTATATCCCAAAAAGACTTAGGCAAGTCCGCTCGGCTCATCATTAATCGAACCATATCTAATAGTGTTTGATTTCTCCTTTTAGATACACCATTGTGTTGTGGTGTATATGGAGGAGTCCATTGAGATAAAATCCCATTATCTCTAAGATAATCCTGAAACTCTTGACTTAAGTATTCTCCACCTCGATCTGATCTAAGTGTTTTAATACTTTTGCCAAGTTGTTTCTCTACTTCATTTCTAAACTCTTTGAACTTTTCAAATGCTTCAGACTTATATTTCATTAGATAGATGTATCCAAACCTGGAATAATCATCTATGAAAGTAATGAAGTAGGAGTAACCTCCTCTGGCATGTGTAGTCATTGGACCACATACATCTGAATGTATTAAGTCCAAAACCATTTTAGCTCGTTCTCCTTTACCAATAAAGGGAGCTTTTGTCATTTTTCCCAATAAACAAGATTCACATGTATCAAATGATTCATAATCAAATGATCCCAAATCACCTAACTTGTGTAACTTGGTCATGCGTTTTTCATTTATATGGCTTAAACGACAATGCCATAAGTATGAGGTATTCAGATTATCATGTTTCATTCTCTTGGTATTCACATTATGTACTTCTTTAATTAAATCAAGAACAAATATACCATTCTCAATGATAGCTTTTGCATAAAACATATTGTTCTTAAAAATGTAACAACATTTGTCCTTTAAAGAAATATCATAATCGTTCATCAAACGACTGAAAGAAATAATACTTTTGGATAAGGCTGAAACATAATAACAATTATTTAATTCCAGTACTAATCCACTAGGAAGAGGCAAATAGTAAGTCCCCACAACCGTTGTACAGATGTTCTGTCCAGTAGCTGACTGCAAACATATCTCTGCCTTTCCAACTCTTCTAAAGCTTCTAAGCCCCTGTAGATCATTACATAAATGAGATCCACATCCGGTATCTAATACCCAAAATTGTTTTGAAGCAATAGAATAAGTATTAATTTCAATCATATGAATACCTGAAGTAGAAGCATCGGCTTGCTTCTTCTCCTTGAGAGAATCTAGATAGGCCTTGCAGTTACGCTTCCAATGACCATCCTTTCCACAATGGAAGCAAGTTCCTTTGGGATTCTCTTTCTTGGCAACCTTCTTCTTGGAGATCCCACCATTCTTTGGCTGCGCCTTGGTTATCTTCTTCTTCTGCTTCTTGCCTTTAGCAGAAGTGACAACCATGACACTTTTTGGATCCTTCTTAAATGATCCATCAGCTATCTTGAGCATGTTGATTAACTCAGGAATGGATACTTGGATCTTGTTCATGTTGAAGTTAAGCACGAAAGGTGCATAACTTGGAGCCAATGAGTACAAGATTAAATTTATGTATAGATCATTATCCATAACATAGCCAAGTCTACTCAAATGCTCAATATACCCATACATCTTCAATGCATGAGTAGCAGCTCAAGTGCCTTCCACCATTTTGCAACTAAATAGAGCTCGAGCAATCTCATATTGCTCAGTTCTAGCCTGAGAAGAATAAAGCTCCTCTAGATGCAAAACGATGGTTCTAGCATCCATCATTTCATGTTGCTTCTAAAGCTCCGAGGACATAGCACCCAGCATCAGACATGCTGCTGCTTCACTATCCTCCATGTATTTTCCATAAATGCCTTTGATCTCATCAATGGCATCATCTGATGGAAGTGGTGGTGGATCTTTATCCAAGACATAATGGATCTTTTCAGCTCTAAAAACAATTCTCACTTGCCTGATCCAGTCAGAATAGTTGTTGCCAACCAGCTTGTTATCCAAGATTGATCGTATATTAATGTCTGATGTGCTCATGATGATGACCTAGATGTGAAAAAGAAAAGATATGAGAGTATGTTCATATATATGTATGCATTAATAAGGTCTTTAATTAATCCATTTACTCCCACTATTTTATTGCGAATTAATAGCCCTCACTATATAATCCGAGAAAACCCGATGGTTTTCTTAGTGGGCCAATATGCAATCCTTGATATGTAATTTGACCTTAACTGTGGTCAACAAGCCAAATTCCATACCCTTGAAAGGTAGGTATCTCTATACCAATTGTGTCTCTACACAACTATTGGATCATTAGGTTATCAACTCTTGATGCATGCATATCATATATGCATCCCTAATCTTGCCTATAGAACCATTAGCCTTGACTGTGGTCAACAAACTAATGGGCTAGCTAAGATGACCCATTTAATTAGATTTGAACATATTCGATATAATGTGAGCTTGACTGTGGTCAATAACCCACACTATAAAGAACTCTGGTTCTCGTCAAATTAATGGAAGGCTTATATACCTTAGTATTTGTTTGAGGGTTTTAGTTAATTAAGTCTCGTCATACATGGTTGGCATACATTGGTATGCATCCTATATCTATCACATAAATATAAGCATACAAATATGGTATAGTTATGGACTTCACTACATTGATTTCCCCGAGCCAAGAGGGAAATCAAAAGGTCACACCTAGGTAGTATGCATGATTCAAACAAGAAAAATAATTACATTATCTTCAAGCTTGTTGGATCTCCATCCGGCCCATCTTGCTCCTTGAAAATGGTCTCCATCTCTATTTCTAATTCTAATCTAAGTAATCTAATTACATATTACAATTTGAAATGAAATACAAACTAAAAACAAGTAGTCGGGACATGAAAGTCCTCATTGGGCCAAAACATGCATAATGCTCAATCACATTGGGCTTTGTCCATAACTATCCATCATGCCAATCATACACCCTTATATGCCTTTCTAATGCATAAAGAAATGGATTACTAACTTTGTTTCAACCTTTGAAACTATATTTTGAGTTATTTTAATGATATGATCAAATTAGGAAACTTTTTCCATTTTGGAAACTTTCATTTTAGGAAACCTTTTTGCATGAATGTGTTTTTGCCTTAATAATCAATCAAATTGATTATTAATTAATTATAAATTTATTATTTAATTAATTAATCATATTAAATAATTAAAAGAATCAATTTTGGGCTTAAAACAAGTGTAGGCCGAAACCCACAGAAGAAAAACCCTAAGTGTGTTCACACAAACTAGTTTGTGTCATTTGGACCATTTGGGCCTTTTGGAATGAGCCAAACCCACTCCAGCCCTTAAAACCCATTAATAAATTTAATTAATATTTATAATAGTTAATTTAAATCAGCTCATTGGGCCCACCAAGTCATTCACTAATTTAAACCAAGTCCGTAAACATAATTAAGCCCATTAAGTGGTTTTAATGAATTAAAATTAATCAAATTAATTTAAGGCCCAATTTAATTAATCAAATTAATTAAAAATACTTTAATATATCATATATATCAAATTTAGAAGATCAAAAGTCGTTCTAACCATGAACACATCAAGAACACACGAAGAACACCAATTTATCGAACTTTTCGACAAAACTAGTTTTCATGCAAAACTTGTTCGATTTTAATTCCGTTCGATCCTACGGCTTAATATCACATATTAAACACATAAAATATCATATAAAATATTTTTAAATGGATCCATAAGAAATTAAATTAGAACAACCCCTACATTACCTAGGGTTTCATGCCAAACCCTAATGGGTTTCACGCCAAACCCAAATCGCAGTGCTTCAAAAATTTCGTTTTTGTTTCCACCAAATTTATTTGATCACACATACAATCAGAAATCAATATTTCTCATTCATGAAAAATCAAATCTAATATTTTAAAGTTCACAAAATAAATAACTCAAAACAAAACAAAACTTATTCCGCAGAAAAATATAGAATTATATATCCATGGCAAAACCTAGCTCTGATACCATGTTGGATTTTAACGGTTACATGCATCACATACATGAGCGGAATTTTAAATTTTTTTAACCATTAGATCTGATCTTGCCATGAATACACAATATAACTATATGAGAATAAGAAAAATCACCTTTGATTTTTGTTAAACAGTTGATTTTACTTCGCACCGGATTGTTGCAAACCACAGTGTCCAAAATCGAACACCTCCAATGAGTAATCCACACTAGAGAGGGGTAAATTGAACCAACAAATTGGTGTTTAACTAGGGCTGGCCGAAATTCCCAAGAGCTAGCTTAGGAGTTGGCGCAAAAGGGAGAGAGAAATTAAGAGAAAAGACTTTCCTTTTGTTTTAATCACTTAACCCTAATTCTCATTAGTTGGCCTTTTATAGTTAGGTTAAAATTCCAACTCCTTAATGAGATTGAGCTCTTTAAACTTACTGGAGAATTATTAATTGGGCCTCTGGAATTAATTATAATCATTTGGGCTTAATTAAATCCAAATTAAATCTTTTCATAAAAAACCATACACAAAATCCACAAACTAGGCCCTTTGTGCATCTAATTAGATTTAAATACCCAAATGGATTCCAAATCCAACCAAATTAAATATGTGAGTTCCATAACACTTATGTAACATATATAAATTAATTTAGTCCAAGAAAAATCCCTCTAAGCCCTTCTGTATGGAGTTGGCGTGTGGCCCTCTTTTGGAGGACTTTCGCCAACTTTCTTCATTCCTCTGGCCCTTAATAATTCCTCCAATGGTCCTATTAATTTTTATATCAGTCCTATAACACTTATAGTAGTCTTATAACACTTATAAGACAATAATAATTAATCATGAAATACATTATTTCATTTAGGTCCAATTTACATAACATTTCTCAAAAGTTTCGCGGACAATTTTATTTGATCATAATTAATTAAACTCTTTAATTAATTATTATCATATTCTCTTCTCTACCTTCATAATAATATCAAATATTATTATCCTTGTCATTTTACCATTTTACCCTTTTCTCTATATGTGTGTGACCTATTGGGTTCCTGTCCATGTTGGCAGTATAATATGTAATTGTGAGTTCTATTTAAAACTCACATGATTCAAACTCCTTTAAATCATTTTATCAATCTCTATTGATATTCTGATGCATCATTATACAAGTCATGATTGGCCTCTAGCTAGGCATCATGACTACCCAAATATCAGAAAAGTCATGTGGTTTGATTGTACCCTTCCATAGAAACAGTTACCGTGCAATTACTCCTTTCACCACTCTTATCTCAATTAGATTCTGAGTATGGATTTCTGTCAACTCATATAAATCTAATTTTGTATGTTCTATTAATTTAACCATTGTTCCTAAAATGCCCTTCATGGATCTCCATCCATCTCGGCATGTTACTCTGGCCAGAGATTCTCTGAACAAGACAATTATAGAATCATGCGACATAACTTTCCTTGTTAAATCTGGGATGGTGAATCCTTTGTCAATCACTCAACTATCTTCAAGTAGGTCATGATATACCCAATCTCCTAACTATGTTCACTCCCAGTTGGAAGTAATCAGTTATGGAGTCAAATTATACCACTTGCTAATTAAGATAACTTTGGTGATCTCAAGTCTAAGGATACTTGCACAACCGCTATGAAGAGATTCCTCATTGACATAAATTTAATATCCATATGAGGATTCTCTTTGCAGGTCTCTAATGAACTTGTTCCTCTAACAAGCATCCACATGTTAGCTTTGATTATCATCCATAATCACAGTTATGAGAACCACTGCTTGAACCATTCAAAAAGCATAACATGTGCTAGTCTGTCCGAATTAACAATGTCCTATCTTGTTAATTCTATGACTAGGGATATTTAGATATTAACACATTTGCATGCGATAGACATCTCACATCATGAACACCTTTATGATTGCCTTTGCACTGTGTTTATAATATCTAGGACTTCATTTATTAATTTAAGATTTACAAACTCATGTATTCAAACATAGCATTAATAAATGAATGATGCCTTTTATTAAGAATATAAATTTCATACATATGAATAATATCCCTATTACCTGGGCTCTAGGGCATACTCTCTAACAAGTATTAGATTTGTCTATGAGTTTAATACTAAGAATGATATTCTTGCATAAAGATATCTAACTTTATTACTAGTTTTTCCATAATTACTAATATTTCTACAAAAATTAAGTCATTACAATGAAAGTTAAGGTGGATATTTTCTTTAGCAAGAAAGTTTCGGTTATTATTTTGTTTTTAATTTATGTTAGTTTAATTTTAGTTTTAGTTTTTGTTTCATTGTTTATTTAGTTTAATTTTTACCTTTAAATCGAAAAAATTTGGGAAAAAATCTCAGATTAATTTAATTCATACATAAATATTTTTCATAGCAATTCATGCTCCCTTGGGTATGATATTTAGGGTCTTAATCTATATTTTCCTATATTACTACCCGATCTAGTACACTTGCTACACACCGGTCAGACCCAAACCCATTAAAATTCAACTCTTTAATGTAAACTTTGGCCCTCTTAGGTATTCTAAGCCTCAAATAGTTATTTTGGTCCAACTCTTTAGGAGTGATAAGCCCAACTTTAGCCTACTCACTTAAACTACCCAAAACAGTAAAATAAGCCCAAAATAAAACAAATCTATTCTAATCAAGTTCAATTCATTTTCCTAGGCTCTAGGCTGCCCAAATATATTTAATTAAATATTACATAAAGAATATAAACTAAATAAAGTAGCTTTAAGGCCCATTTCACCATTCGGCCTAAACTTATCTTTATAGTCCAATTTTGCTTCTTTCTCTTCTTTAACTTGCATCTTCTCCACATAAGGTCTCATGAATGTTTGTAGAACTTCTTTAAGCTTATTTAACCTTGCTCTTGTTATGGGTCCTTGAGGAAGTGCTAATTCATATCTCTTGTTGCCATTGTGCTTGGTTGTACTCATATCATCATGCATGAGTAAAATTGAATGAAAAGCTCATATGTTCGAGCTTTGAGTACCGATGTCTCTACCTTATGGGACAGTTAATTTTTAGGCTTAACAAGGAAGGAAGAATGACATAAAAAGTATTCCTATTTTGAAATAAGGCTAAACAAGATGAAAAATTCCTCTCCAATTCATGAAGGACCTTTCTGAAAGGAAATGAAATACCCCTCTAATAGATGCATGAGGCTTCTCATGCCCATACATAAAAGAGAATGATGGAAGAGATTGTAGAGTCGTATCCTCTCCTTTTTTTTAGAAAAGGGAAAAACAAGCTTAAAATATGAGAAACACTCTCATTTCAAGCCAAGATAAAAAATACGAGCTTGTTTCAAATCAAGACAAAATGAGCTACGCCCTGTCCCCTTGACTGTATGACTAAATGAAGCCATATGGCATATGAAAAAGGCAATCACACCCATCCAACATGAAGGACATCGAGGGAATGAATATCTAAGAGGGAAGACCCGATCAGTTCGAATCAAGGGATGGGATGGTCAGGGAAAGCTACCCAACCTCTAGATCTCCCTCTATAAATGATCAGGAATGTCCCAGTCTTCAACTTCAAATCTATACTCGTGCAAGCATATATGGTAATCGAACAAACAGAGCAATGCCACCACGAAGACCTTGCAGAGGGAAGGAAATAACAGAAGAAGCAACGCTGTGAATTAGAAATTGGCACTTTATTAAAAATTCAAGTACAAAAGATACATCGAGTAAAGAAAAATCCTATCCAAAGCTCTACTAAGCAACTACCCAAAGCTTTTAAGACCATCTCTCATCAACTTAGACAATGGACAAAATCCTTTTCTTCTTCTGGTCTAACCAAAAAGTTGAGGCAAATGGAGAAGAAAATATAGACTTGTAAAGAATAACCTTGGAAAAATAAAATCCATTCACCTTCCTAAAATGGAAGAAAGCAAAAATAAAGAAAAAGAATTAGAAAAAGGCTAAAAAATCTCCTGATATCGAAAAACTCCCATAGAGGATTTACACAAAAGTGAAGAAGGGTTCTCAACACCCTAAAGAGTGAGCCTATTTAAGAAAGGAATACCTTAAATTAAGACAATTATATGGCAACCCCTAATAAATGTGAAATCAAAATCGAAGCATCATAAGTGAGAGCAATTAAAGCATCATAATTAAAGTGCGAGAAATAAAGTGATGAACTGAAAAACACAGTTATTAGGCACTCCCTCTTAAGCAACGCCATTAAGGATGCGATGATAAAAATGCCTGCACTTAATGAGCCAAGATAGCACATTTAAATCAATTAAATGATCAAGAAGTATGGAGACACCTCTTCTTGATGATAGCGTTGCTAACACTATCCCCCTAATCAATCGATGACTTCTCGATTTAAATCCATTCATATGTCTAAACTGAAATTTAATGGCAACTATCCAAGCATCCATCCCTCCAATCAAGAGCATCAATGAACTAAGAATCTCAATCTTGCGATGAACTTAAAAAGCATAGAAGAATTACACGATTTGGATAAGCTTATGGACAATCTAAAATATCTCTCTTGAGCTAATTAAACAAGGCCAGGTATTTATCCTGAGTTTAGAAGTAGCATTTCTTATTAACATGCACTTAAAACTTGAAAATAAAATCATAAGCATTTGATGGTAAGCCCAAAACATGGCAAAATACAAATGCTTAATATGAGCAAAAGATGAAAACAACTCTATCGGCATGAAAGTTCTAATTACAAAATAGTCAAAATGAAAAAATCCTGATTTGAGTACTAAATCCTAATCAATGTTCGACACTTTTATTTGGTTCCTGATCACCATCTTCCCCCTCCATTTCATTCTCTATATAATCTTTTTTTATAAGAAGATCACGGAGCAAAGAAGGATCTTCCATAAAATTGGAATTTTGGCCCGAAAAGTGCTTGCCACACTCCAATTGTACGTGAACGATGAGATCACTTTAAAGTTCTCCCAGATAGTCTATCAATTGCTCTTTTTGATTGGCCAATCTTTTTTTCCAAAATTGATTTGCAAGGTTTAACTTCTCCTTAAGATGTTTGTTAATTAACTCTGCCGACTCCACCTTCACTTGAAGTTCTTTTACTTGCAAATACAACTGATCTATTTAGGAAGAATAGTCATCTTTAATAGCCTCTAAGCCCTCTTTCAACCTCTGCTCGGATTAAATCTTCTCGACAAGGTTCTTCTTTCAACCCAAGTTCTCACCATACAATAACATGGCCCTTTGCATAATCTAAATAAGGTAAAAATAAGAAGGTTCAGAACATTAAGAAAAAACCCATGAAGAAAACAAGACAAGGCGAGCATCTACTTGGAAAACACCAAAGTTTATCTCTGCTAATTCCCTAGCTAGAGAAACGACCAAACCCATATTGTTTATATTTTTCTTCATTAAGACACCATTTCTCAAATAATCCAGCACCTGTGGGCTATGATCGAAACATCCCGCACCAAATCTCCTTGTCAACACATCCATTAGAGAAATAGACTCAATCGAATGAGGAGATATGGTTCCGACTGTGGCAATAAATAGCTCTTCTGATGCAGCTTGTTCAAAGTAAGCCCATTCAACACTCATTTCTATACTAGCTTAAGCAGAAAGATCAATATTTACCACCTCCTAGGAAGCCTCATCCCTAAAAACCAACTTCCTCACCTTAACCGATCGAAAGGGTATGATCTTCCCCCCAATTCGACTTTCTTCTATAAGACTCATATGTCTTTTTAGCCTATTTAAAATATGCCTCTTTATCTCAGAATCCATAAAATCTGAAAAAGGAAGAAAAAATATCAAATAACAAGACACGAGTCAAGGCTCAAACCCTTTTAAAGCCCAAAAAGACCTATGTTCATTTAATCAAAAAACAAAGTCTTCCAACTTATAGGATCATCCTCATGATCTTGTACATCATCAATTTTTCAATATCAAAATCATACACCTGATTTTTGAAAGCTGTGTCTTTCAATAAAGTAGGCTCTAATGATTGGTGTAAACTCACACCAATGCCTCCCTTCCTTTCGATCAGGAGATAGCTCTTCCTAAATCCTTTAATAGAAATGGGCAAAGTAAAAAGTCTTCTCTTATTCCTAGAGGTAAAATGATATGATATCCCCTATTCTCGCCTAGATAAATAAAATAAGTAAGTAAAAAGTCCAAGAGATGGAACAACTCCAAGTCGCACATAGAGAATTCTAAAATAAACAATCATTTTCCATCCATTCGTATTTAATTGATTTGAGGCCATTCCATATCCATGAAGAATGCTCTAGTTGAAATGAGGTAAAGGAAACCCCAAACCATTCTCCAAGCAACTTTGAAACCCAATAAACCATTCTGGAGGATCTTTAAATGGTCCATCTGTCACCAACATAGAAAGTGAGTAAGAAATGAGAGTTACATCCTCAAGCAGCCTACACTTCTCTCGTAATTCCCTCACCTGAATGTCTGTCAATGCTGTGTGACTTTTTATGGGTTTTTCGCCCCTATACTATTCTAAGAAGCTAAGGTCAGAAACCTTATTTGCATTAAATCTGCTTCGAATACCACTTAAAGCCATCTTTAAAGAAGGATTAACCAAAAAGAACTCCCTGATTTGCGACGGGGAAGTAGACCCTAAAAGATCTAAAAAAAAGATTCCAAAAAAAGAATAAGATAAAGATGAAGACAAAGATGAAGAATTTGAGTCTAAAATGAAATGGCAAGACATTCAAGCAAAAGAAACTTACTTGGTAAAAGTCTTTAAGAAACTTTAGAATCCAAGTCCATAAGCGCGAAAGGAATAAAATAAAGGTATGAAAAACACTCTCTAGATAGACTATTTATAAACTACAGGGACTAACCTAATCAAAAGCCAAAAGTCACCTAGCTTTGCAATCCTTTGCAGTTCAGAATAGTGCAAGCCTTTGCATAATGTGGGCACCAAAATTTGCCCGACTTCAAAATCCTTTACAGTTCAAAACAACACAAGCCTTTGCATAATGTGGGTACCAAAAGTCACCTTGCTTTGTAATCCTTCGCAGTTCGAAATGGCGCGAGCCCTCTTAAGACACATGTACCAAAAGTTCACGCGCTTTCACAATCCTTCAATGCTTTGCGGATCGAAATGGTGTGAACCATCACAAAACATGGATGCCAAAAAGTCACCCAGCTTCGCAATCCTTCGATCCTTCATAGATTGCAACGATATGAGCCCTCGTAAGATGTGGGCGCTAATAGTTACCTTGCTTTACAATCCTTCGCAGTTCGAAACAGCATGAGCTTTTGCAAAATACAGGCATTAAAAGTTATCTCACTTCACAATCATTCAATCCTTTATGGATCAAAATGGCGTGAGCCCTTGCAAGACACAGGTGCCAAAAGTTATCTTGCTTTGCAATCCTTTGATCCTTCATGGATTAGAACGGTGTGAGCCTTCGTAAAATGCGGGCACCAAAAGTCACCTCACTTTGCAATCCTTCAACCCTTTATAGATCGAAATAGCATAAGCCTTCGTAAAATACGGGCACCAAAAGTTACCTCGCTTCATAATCCTTCGTTAATTAGAATGGTGCAAGTTTTCTCAAAATGCAAGCACCAAAAGTCACTTTACGTCACAAATCCTTTGATCCTTTACGGATTGAAATGGCATAAGCCTTCGCAAAGCTCGGGTGCCAAAAGTCATCTCGCTTCACAATCCTTCGAGGATAGAAATGGTGCGAGCCTTCTCATTGCTCTAGAGCCAAAAGTTGCCTCGCTTTACAATCCTTCGCGAATCATAACAATGCTAAAATTTTAAAATTTACAGGTGCCAACTATCCCAGTTCCTTCGGCTCTTTGAAAATGGTGTTACATATGACAAGGTCCCTTTAAGCTCTATCCACTTTCAAAAAGACCGCGAAAGGGGACAAATGATAATGACCAAATTATCATTATCAGCCCACAAGCCCTAAGGACATCTTAAGACAAGAAAGAGTTTTCAGCCTAAACCTGATTCTCCTATCAAATCCAGGTATAAGATAACAAACAGGAACGAGGACCGAAGAGATAAGGTATCTCGATCAGGGCTGCCAAAACTTGGTCTTCAAGGCATTACTGACATACGTCACCATTCCATCCATTAGCCACTCAATGTCACATCGTCGGATGTGTATCCTAACATGTAGATAGACCACTCAAATGCACCTAGACATCCCCTATAAATACCACACTACTTTCCAGATACGACAGGTTGAACTCTCTCAATTTTTCTCTCTCCAATACTCTTTCGATCCAAATATTATTGACTTGAGTTTCAAAGTGCTAATGATTGGTCTGTCCAGGCTAGCTTCTTTTCTTCTTTACAGGGCCCATTCTTGTCTTACTTGATTGGTCATTGCTAGAACGCTGCTTCCACACTCCACTTATTCGATTCTCACATGACGACTTATCTTTTATAAAATTTCAAGATTTATCAATTATCTTTAAACATTTATTGAAATAATTAGTAAAAATATGTCTAATTACCTATTAATGAAAAAAATAAATTTTGTTTTCAAAAATATAAACTTCTAAAACCATTCAAAACACTTCTACTTTACTATATATATATATATATTTGAATTAAAATTTAATATTATATTTTAATTTAGTAGTCTAAAAATTATTTTTAATTCAAATATTTAAAAATTTAATTATTTTTTAATTGACTATAAATTATATTCCGGCCATTTAGGCTCCCAAAAATGTAAGTACAAAAACAATTTGTCCATGGACTTAGTACTTGCATGGGAGTTAAAAAAATAGAAAAATAAAAGAAAAAAAGATGTTTCTCTCATAATATTGTTGCAGCAGGCGTATACAATTAGAGATTAGTGAAAAAAGTGAAAATAAGATTAACTGAAAAATTGATATGAAACAAAATCGATTTTTTCGATTAACCATTAGTGTAAAGTTGTATTAACCATTAGTGCAAAGTTAACCGATTGTTATATATATATATATATATACTTTTAATTTTTTTCCTTTTTTTTCTATTTCTTACTAAAACTTGTATAAAATAATACATTAGAATATATTTAAATTATATTTTTATTTTTATACTTTATTTCTTATATTTTCCTATAAAATTTATATAATACTTAAAACTAAATTTATATTATATCATTCTTTTTAATTATACAATAATATTTATATATAGTAACATATTAACTTTGATATATGTTGCTTTTTTTTTATCATATATAATACTATTTAATTATATTTTCTTATATTTTAAAGTTTATATTTTAACATTTAATATTATCCAAAATTTTATCTGACTTAAAATCAAATATGTTAATTTTCAACAAATATCAAATTTATTTTATAATATTAATTATTAATTTATTAAATATAAATTTTAGCTAGTAAATTATGTTTGTTTTATGATTTTTATTTAAAATTACTTTGTACATTTGAAATTAAATTAGATTTTACTTTTTTATATAATTTTATATTATAAATTTCAATAGTTAACAAAAAAATATTGATTAACCAAATCGATAAAATAAAAATTGATGGACTGATTAACTGAATGTAACAAATTAATTAATAGTTAATAATTTTGAAAAATTAATATTAATATGCTGGTTAATATTTTTTGCTTATAAATTAGTCCATATTTACCTCTATATACATCATTTTATTTGTAGACACAGCCTCATATTGATATAAAATAATTTTTAATTTTTATTTTATTCGGTTCAATGCGGTCTGCACTTATGTGAAGTAACTTAATAAACCCTAGTTATTTTATTTTTTATTTTTTTACAATCCCATAATAATACTTGACAATTTGTGGACTCTTATATTATTATTATTATTATTTTGAAAGTATTCATTTTATATTTTATTTACTAATTATTGTTATTATTATTATTATTGGTATTTACTTTATTTTTATTTATTTATTTATTTTGTCAAATATCTTTCTATTGACTATATATAAAGATAAAATGGCGATGTTAAGGCTTTGGCTGCAAAAACGGAAGGAAGAGTTTGAAGATTGCATGAAGAAGAAGAATAGCCCCCTTTTACCAAACTCTCTTCATTTCTTTATTCTTAAACCTTAATTATTTCAATTCCATTTGTTGTTTTTTTGATCTGAGTCCAACTTCCACTGTTCAATCTTTTTTTTTGACTGCCGATCTCCTTATTTCTTCAATCTTTGACCCAATTGGTTCTGCTTTTCTCTACCCATCACTCTATACTAACAATAAATATAGAGATTTGATCGATCTGGATTAATAAGACTCCCAATTATGTCTCCTTCCAATGGTAATGCCCATATCAATGGAGGAGGAACTAATTCTAAGAATTACATAAAGCATCAGGTTTCGAGGATGGATACTCTTGCGGGTGTTGCTATTAAGTACGGTGTCGAGGTATTTTCTTTTGTGTACTGGGCCAATTTTTTTTTTACTTGTATTTCATGTATGAACTCGTGTTTTGATTTGAGATTGGTGTAAGTTTCATATCCAATCAATGCTTTCATGATGTGGGTAGAATTGAAATAACCTTAATTGAAGGTTTTGATGGCTTATTTGTGCACCTTAATTTGTTTGATGATTTTACTAGGTGACCGACATCAAAAGATTAAATGGATTGGCAGCTGATCTTCAAATGTTTGCTTTGAAGACATTGCTCATACCATTGCCAGGAAGACACCCTCCTTCTCCTGTTCTGTCTAGTGCTTCTGCTTCTTCTTCATCTTCTTCAAGGTAAAAGCTTTTTACTTCCTGTTCTCTCTTTTTTACATTTTCATCCGCGATGCATTTTTCCTGTTAGATTTCATGGATGCCTATGTCTGTGCATCTGATGATTTAATGGTGTTACTACTTATCTCTTCACACTATTTTCATTGACTATGGATTAACACTGCAGAACTATGGCATATTCTTTACTCAACTACCATCACCTTAGAACCCCAGAAACTGAGGTTGGAAAAACTCTTAATAAATTAATTTTACAATTTGTTATAGGGTTTTAAGGCTTTTAGTAGTTATAATATAATCAGAAGTCAAAGGAAGATGAATAGAACTTCTATTTTTGACCGCTTTGTAGTTTTGAGCTGCACAAAACATTTGTTTGGATAAGGAGGTTTGGCTTGTAGCTTGTAGCTTTTTATGGTTTTATGAGCATATATAAAATCTGAACTGGAATGTAGGAAAGCTTGCTGGAGTTTATACTTATGTTAATAGGCAAACTACAATTGTCAACACATTACCTAATCAATGAGAATGCATGACCAAGATATTTAGGCAGTGAAAGAATGGAAAAGCATAGGTTTTAGGATCTTTTTTTAACAGCAGAAAATAGAAAGAACAGGCAAGAAAATCTTAATCATTACATTTAGAAGTCTTTAAGCAGCTAATTAAAAAAATTTCTTGTACAACCTTGCAAGAATAAAATAGTACTCAATAATTTCCTAAACAAGCCTTATATAAAATCCAGACCATACTTTTAAACTTCTTGAATATTTAAACTTGATTGAGTTCATTTTTGTCTGCATTAACTGAGTGGTATTCAAAATGAACAGTTCGTAAACTACAAAAATGGTAACAATTGTTTAAAATGTCGTTAATTCTCAAATTAACTTTATTTAAAAGACCTATGAACCATAATCTAGGATTGGGAGAAGTTGCAATCCTTTCCATTTTTTTCTTAAGATATACCAGTGTCAACATTGTGAAGACAAAATTTGACTTCTAACTACTAACGATGTTCCTCCACAAATGCAGCTAGATTAGGTCTGCTTCACATAATTCAATAGAAAGTACTATTGCTGGGTAATTTTTTGATAGGAACTTAGTTGATTTAGCAATTGAAATCATAAATTTATGTCTTTGTGGTGCTCAGATCTAAAACTTATTCTATAACTGCTATTTGAACATTTTAGTATACATCTTCTTTTCACATGTTCTGCTGCTGGACTGCTTCTAAATTTGAGTCTTCTGGGAATTTCAATTGCAAGTAGTATAACTGGTGATGAAATGTTACAGTTGCACCAATAATAAGCTGAAGGATTTAGTCATAAATTTTGGAATTTTGAGGACATAGTTAAAACACTACTAGCACTTCTTAAAAGTCTGTACCTATTCATTATTTGAAAAGAATTTTACCTATAATAATGAATAAATAAAAGCGGTTTCATGGACGTGTAGAACCTATTAATATGCCTCTAAATCAAATGGTTGAAAGGGCTGGATACTAAAAATATAACTTGTGACCCCTAAACAGAGGTCTCTAGCCATAAAAGACTTCAAAAAAAAAAAAATCTAAAGACTGAAAAAAAAAAAAAAGAAAAAAAGAAAAAACTATGGGCCTTTCTATTCAGGCAGTCAGAACATTATTGTTAAAGGCAAAGTTAGGCACATCCTATCTCTCTCCTTGGTGAGACCTTGGCATTTCCTTGAGAAGTGTTTGGATAAGGGAATTTACCCCACTTACTCAATTGTCAGAGAGGATATCATGATATTAAAGTCTTCTACTAACAAGGATAAAGAATATACTGTGGCACTTCATTTAGTCATAAATTTTGGAATTTTGAGGACATAGTTAAAACACTACTAGCACTTCTTAAAAGTCTGTACCTATTCATTATTTGAAAAGAATTTTACCTATAATAATGAATAAATAAAAGCGGTTTCATGGACGTGTAGAACCTATTAATATGCCTCTAAATCAAATGGTTGAAAGGGCTGGATACTAAAAATATAACTTGTGACCCCTAAACAGAGGTCTCTAGCCATAAAAGACTTCAAAAAAAAAAAAAATCTAAAGACTGAAAAAAAAAAAAAAGAAAAAAAGAAAAAACTATGGGCCTTTCTATTCAGGCAGTCAGAACATTATTGTTAAAGGCAAAGTTAGGCACATCCTATCTCTCTCCTTGGTGAGACCTTGGCATTTCCTTGAGAAGTGTTTGGATAAGGGAATTTACCCCACTTACTCAATTGTCAGAGAGGATATCATGATATTAAAGTCTTCTACTAACAAGGATAAAGAATATACTGTGGCAACTTTGGCTGAGTCAAAGTAAGTTGAGCTTTATACTGACAATGTCGTCTTACCTGGCCTTAAACAAGAAAAGTTATGGCAATGCCTGATTGGCTATCCTTTGAAAAAAAAAAAAAAAAGGCTGAAGCAATTCCTAGTTTGCTGTCCTTGGGGAAAAAGAAAAGGCAAGTCCTGGTTGGCTGTCTTTAGGAAAGAGAAATGCCCTGAAAAGTTGGTTGTCCTTGACAAGAAAAGATAAGGAGATGTTTAGTTGGCTAGCAAGGCAGAAGATCCCTACCTCTTTATAATTTTAGAGGCACAGGCTTGTCTATTATTACTACTTACTACTGTAAGTTTTGCTTTTATCACTTTCAAAATTCTCTAGGGGAAAAAGGCATATTTGCAAGTTTCCTTTTTCAGAAGGAGAAAATGGAAAACCAAAGTAAAGGTTTTGCCCAACTGAATCTCGTGGTTCATTACCTGATTTTGGTAGCTTTCAACTCAGAGGTTGTGATGCTGATTAATTTTGGGGAACAGCATGATAGATTTTGTGATGAAGGTTGTACAAAGGCTTTAGAAGAGGCTGGTTCATTTGGAGGGCCACAAATATAATTATGCAAGTTGTCTGACTGCTCGTGAAGGTTAAAGTATCTGCCTGGTGTTTAGTAGAGAGTGTTATACAATTTGTGTAAGTTACCTTGGATAGTTTTTTTTTCAGTGATGGTGCTCATGTTATTAATATGGAGGCTATTTCATTACTAGTGCAAGACTTGATTTGATGATGATGTTGATTCAACCTTTTATAAATTGTTTTGTATTAAACAACTTTTTGGCTATAGCTGCTTCATTATTGTTACCAGCACTTTGTTTAAGCTTGTGCCTCTTGAAGGCAAGTTCATGGTTTTGGTCCTCAAGGTTAAGGAAAAGTGCTTTTTACTTTTCTCAACATTGGTAGTGGTCTATAAACCCTACTCCTAAAATTTAGCAGAACTTAATAAAGACAAAACTGATGCCTCAATGAGCCCTGTTTGACTAGGGTATAAAATTTTGTTATTCTTCTGTTATAAAAAAATAAATAGATAAAGTGATACTTCTCGTCTTGTGAAACTTTGTTTTAAAATCATCTTCTCTTAACAAGTTTGCAGCTAAAGCTAACCCATATTTGGGACTTTTCTCCCCTTGTTATGGGGCTTTTTGTTGTTGTTTAAATACTTTACACTTTGGTGCTAATTTAGCAAACTTCTGACACAATATGAAAGTTAAAAAATTAAGATTATGTTATCTGAAAGGTGTATTTTTCTTAGAAATATTAGGTTGTCAAACAGAAGTATTGATCGTGCTATGGAAGCGCCATCTAAATGGTCTTATGGCTGAGGAGCATTGTTAGTGCAAGTGATTAAGGCCTATCAAACATTCAACTAGGTCCTTTGTTATAGAGTACGTTGAATAAATTTTGAGGATTAAAGTCAATTCCAGCGTGCCTTTATCATTTGGTTTTTTATTTTTTTATAATTTTTTTTAATTGCAGAGTGCTTTTTTTTTTCTTGACGGGATTCTTACCATCTAGGCTGCACGGGGAAACATGCTTGCATTTTCAAAGATTGGTTTTTATAATTTAATCTGTTTTGGGATAAGGTGCCTTTCTTGATTTTGTTTTAGTGGGCTCATTCCTTATGGTTTTCTAGAGGAGTGCCTGAGAATTAAGCAGGACTGGAGTGCACTGCCCTTTTAGCTGTTTATGTTATGGCCACTGTGAGAGAGATTATCTTCAGCAATGTAATCTTGGTGCACTCGTGAGAACATTCATTTTTGTATTAAAACAACGTACTTGTTTAAGTGAAAATACTCCATTTTTTTTTTCAATTGTCTTCATGGCACTTGTGTTAGAATTAAAATGGCATTGCATTAGCTAGGGATGTGCAATCAACAGTAAAACTTGAACAGAAAATAGATAAAATATACTTTTAGGTGGATGCAAATGACTTCACTGCTCTTGATTAAGGTGTCTGAGTATTCTCTGCTTTTGATTCCATAATTCCAGTTGTTTGAATTTATGAATGATTTTGAGTAATCATTTTTGAGATTTTTCAGAGTGAATGGCCATGATAAAACACCAGCACGACCTTGTTACTCCAATCTCTATGAATCATTTGATTCATTAAGGTTGAAATCTACTGAGGAGAAGGTTTCTCCAGCTATGAGCACTTTGCAGAAGTATTATGGTCTCAAATTGTCAAACAACAAGGGTGCTGCAGAAGGCACTGAGATGGCTGTTTATAGAACAGGAAGCTCAGAGATTTTAAATGAGGGGCTGTTGCCTAAAACTTTACCTATCTCGGGGTCGTCCTACCATAGTCTCAAATCCAGAAATGCAGCTAATGCTTTATTTCCTGAGGATGCCATCAATGTGGACTACATGCCTCTTGCTGAAGCTGGAGATGCAGAAGGTGAGAAATCCAATGAGAAGTCTGTCCGAAGACGTCAGAAATCTGAAGTAGATTTCAGAACTGGCATTACAGAGAAGTTGTTGAAGGAAGAAAACAGTGGAGGAAGCAGTGGTTTCTTGCCTGCACCAGGAAAGGGTTTAGCCATGCGACCAAAATCAGCAAGCCGAGCACTGCTGTCTTCTGAATCTGAACAGGGATGGTTAAATTCGATACCTGTTGGTTTAGGAGATTCTATAATTACTGATGGACTTAGTGGAGTTCGTAAATCTTCAAGCACACCTAGTCTGCATGACCAGGATAATGGTAACTCCTCTTCGATTTGGCCAACTTCAAAGTGGAGTTTGAAACCAGACTTGCAGGCTCTCTCAAATGCTGCTATAACTATACCCATATTTGATGGCTTGCCAAAGCCAATATCTGGACGGCGGAGCAAAGCTGCCCTCGATTAGCCTGACATTTTGCACAGTCCATTAGAATTATTCTTTTTAAATTGTGTACTTTGATATGATGGGAATGGAGATCAAAACCACCCACTATCATTATGCCGTATAGCTTCAAAGGGTCATTGAATTTGGAGAAAGACTAAGGAAACAAAAGGAAGGTAAGGAGGTAGAGTATTTCGCTATCCGTTCAAGATAAGAAGCTGCAAGAACGTTGAAACTGCCATTTTTACAGCTCACATTATCAATTTTTAACAGGGGTTGTTCAAATCAAGGTCAATAATCTCAGTTTGTTATGTGTATACAAAAGTCTTTTGTCTTTTGCATAATTACTGGGAGTGCATTTTTCCCAATTGTTTCATATCAATGCCGAATTTGAAATTTGGTGAAGAGTATTATATTTATTTATTTTAATCCCGATTATTTGATTATAAGATGAGAAGTGTCAACATATATATATATATGTGTGTGTGCGCGCGCATGCGCTCCTAAATCTGGAATTGCTTTGCTTCATGAAATATCATAGAATAGTTATTGTTTGCTATTTTTATATAAGTTGAACATTTGTCAGCAAAGCAAACGCAAACGAATCTTGAAACTAATCCAAGTACTTTTAAGCATCTTGACTATAATCTGGAGAATTTTTAACATTTTATGCTAAAAAGCTTCATTGCATGGGTGACAATTAAGAACAAATTGTCGGTTAAAAGTAGGTTATTCAAATAGGGCGCTGTTGATAACACATATGCTGCTTGTGTAACAACAATGGAATCTATCTCACGTTCATTCTCTCAGGTGCTGTTGGGAAATTTTGAGCTAATTTAGAATCCACAAAAACCCTTTTTGAGTTCGAGGTGGAGAAGGGAAATGAGTTGGCTCAGTAAGAATGCTCGAAACCTTGTGTGAAACCGATGGTGCCATGAGTTATGAATAGATTACTAACAGTGCAGTGTAGAATTTTAATGTAAAGTTACAGTTGCAGAATGTAAAGCTGAATTGAAAGTGTTTCTCGTTTTACCCCGGTAAATGCATTTTTTCCCTTGGCCATAAAATTTTATTTTAAAAAAAGGATGAACTTAGGTGCTGATTATACGGTGGATTAAACTTTACTGCAAACAGTTCCAAGAGATCTTCAACAACAATATATTAATATCAGCCAACCAAAATCTATGAATTGCATAAAAACCCTACTCAGCTACGCTAACTGATAAATACTATGCAGAGATGTTTGCCACTCATGTAAAAACAGTTTCAACTAACGAGGCACTACAAAACTCCAAAAATGCCGTCCTGAAAATGGAAGATCCTTTTGAAGGTTACAATCTCAGTGTCTAAGCAAAACAGTGTTACTTCTACGGACATCTCTGTATTCCAAGCTTCAAGTTTTCCATCCGATCAACTCTCGTTTTTTAGCTCACCACCTATTATTAGGTGGCTTCACCCTATAAATACGGACAATCCAGTTTGAAGTTGTGAATGCTTCTTCCAAGTATTGCAGTTTGATGTCCTTGTTTCCAATTTCTACTCCCCGTGCACGATCATACCTACCAAAAAAAAGTTACAAGTTACAGGCAATCTAGAACATATTAAAGCCGCTACTGTTGTCTAAATATTGATTTGGCATAAATCAGCAAACACTTTAAGTTGCACGATCAATTCCAGATTGTTATCAAGTCTCCTCTCTCCCATATCAATATTCTTCAACTTGTAGAGTAATCGAGTATTTGACAGCCATTGGTACACAGGTAGTCTTTAATTAGTCTTCTTTTAGGAGTCAAATCTACATTAGCAATCAAAATTCTAAGACTAAGAAAACTTATTTATTAGGAAAAATGCATCCTTGGATCCTTGAACTTGTATGTTTTTTCTCTATTGGTTCTTTAAATTTTTATTCGGTCACATTGGATCCTTAAACCTTTTTTTTTAATACACATTAGCTCTAAATAAAGATTTAATAAAATAAAAATAAGAGCTAGGGACTATGTATACAAAATTATACAATTATCTTATCCAAATTTGGTAATTCTGCACTTAATGTGAATGAAAATAAAGGTTCTTATGTAACCAAATAAAAATTTACTGATTCAATAGCAAAAAAAATGTACAAGTTCAGGGATCTAAAGATGCATTTTGCCTATTTTTTACAATATAAAGTTATATGGACTTGTAATTCTTTAATATGCTATAGTGAATTACTATTATCCATACACAAAACTGCAAGTTCTGGAACCCTGTCGAATGATGTGATGCAACTCTAGATGTAAATATAAAGCAATTCATTAGGTCTGAAACTCGAGTATTGCTTCCAAATTCACTTGCAATTCAGACCCATATTGAAGCCCACTAGTATATTTTCCGTTATTAAAACTGATTAGATTCAAACCCCAACTTAGTAGAATTTATTCATTAGACCATATTCATGGGAACAGTTAATGGAATTTTGGTAATAGTGCCTTCATGGATTTTATTAACAGCCAGTGTTCACAGGGCAGTTGTAAATTTAGTTCTTTTTAAATCAGCTTTATGCATCAATAAGGCATCTCATCTTGCTTGTAAGATTCCTTCACAATTAGCTTCCTTGCATGCATGTAAAATAATTGTTCGCCTCTCTATACGACAGTGCTTATTTATGTAGTATCTAACATTTTGGAAACTTTCATAAAGTAAATTGTAATGAAGGGCCCTTTTGTTTTTTGTCTTTTTGTTTTCTTTTTTTTTTTTTTTGGTCATGTGACACATAGACCTCCAAGTGCCCCAGTTTCAAAAAATTAGTAGTAGATGGTAGGAAAACGAAAAGTGATTGACCAAGAATCACATTAAAATAATAGTTCAGAAGGATCTAGCATTGCACAGGGGAAATTAAGATCTCACAGTTTTAAGATCTCACAGTTTTGAGATAAAACCTACATCGTTAAACTAAAAATTTAATGGTATAAGCAGGTTCATTATCAACATCACATTTTCGATACAAAATACACCAAACTAATATGTGCACACACAATAAAGGACATCATACATGCATCTGCATAAGGGTTTTCTTATAAATTAAGAGGAGCTTACCCTGGGGGCTTGCCATATTCTGTTACCAGCTCTCCAAACCGATAGTAGCATAGCTTGTACCTGTTCACCACAATTGACAAATGGGATATAATTATATACCACAAATTTGCACCACGTGCTGCAGAAATGACATGATTAGTGTATAAATTAATTCCTAGCTGATGTCAGGACTTATGGAACTAAAAACATGATACAGAAAAAATAACAATTTGCTGATTAAAAATAATGGTAAGAATAAAATATGGTTTAACAATCACTACTTCATCAAATATACGATGGATGCAAAGAAATATCGCTAGCAAAACTGCACCCCCGTGACAGAATGCAAATAAATGATAGCCAACTCACTTATCTCAGCCGACTTTTGCTTGTTTGCTTTTCCATATATAATCGCCTAGACTATGCCAAAAAAATTGAGAATCCAATTACATTACAGCTCCTGAGATTTACCTTGTAATTTTGCATCCTGAAGACATTTGCTTACAATTATAATAACCTCCATTATTTTTTATTCAGTTATGCAATTAAGAATTGAGCACAGAATGTGAACTAAAACCTAGTGATGATATATAAAATTCCACATAAAGATTAGGCTGCGATAATAAAGAGGTGCCTGAGAATTCCATTTTTAAATACTTCTTTTTGCAAAAGATTTATGCTCAGAGCAGAAAGGACCAAAGTTTGATCTTTAACTATAAATAGAATGGCCATGTTACATCAACTTTATGACCAAGGGTTCTGAACAAAAGAGAAATTTGATTTAAAAAAAATGGATAGCACAAACATTTGAAGCATAGAATGGACATAATTATGTTGAATATTATAAAGAAGAACTAGTGCTTGAAGATACTTATTTGGCATCTGATACAATTAATAGAGATGGTGAAATTGAAGAGAGAATCTATAATACTAGATCAATTATGCACAAGGAAATCATGAATATATCCACTTCAAGTACAACCTAAGCTCATCTTTTCATTCTTGGACCAATGCTTCCATACTACTTAAGAGATGAGGAAGATATTGATATCAAGTGTAAGAATTCTGAATTGAATCTCATTATATTTTCATTAACACTAATGTTATTTATACAAAGAAAAGCAAACAAAGTTAATAATTATAGTCCCTAATTAGCTCCCTAATTAGCTCCAATTACTTTACAGCTGTATTCTAACACTCCCCCTCAAGCTGGAGCATAGATGTTAATCATGCCCAGCTTGTTACAAAGGTACTCAACCCGACTCCCATTTAAAGCTTTTGTAAATATGTCTCCTAATTGCTCGCCAGTCTTCACATAACTGGTGGAAATCACATTCTCTTGAATTTTCTCACGAATGAAGTGACAATCAACTTCAATATGTTTAGTCCGTTCATGGTACACTGGATTAGAGGCAATGTGTAGTGCAGCCTGGTTGTCACACCACAGTATTGCTGGTGAGGAAACCTTGAATCCAATTTCTTCTAACAAATGACAAATCCACATGACCTCACAAGTAGATTGAGCCATGGCTCTATATTCTGATTCCGCACTTGATCTGGAAACAACATTCTGCTTCTTGCTTTTCCAGGACACAAGATTTCCACCAACGAAAACACAGTAGCCAGTAGTAGATCTTCTATCAACTTTTGATCCAGCCCAATCGGCATCGACAAAACACTCAATACAATTGTGTTCATGATTTCTATATAATAAGCCCAATCCTGGAGCCCCTTTTAAATAACACAAAATCTGTTCCAAAGCTGCCCAATGTTTCACTGTGGGCTCAGACATGAACTGGCTTACAATACTAACAGAATAGGCAATGTCTGGTCGGGTTACTGTGAGGTAATTGAGTTTTCCAACCAACCTTCTATACTTCTCAGGATCATCAAAGAGGTCACTATCATCTTTAGTCAAATGAACATTAGGAGTCATAGGAGCATTGCAAGGCTTAGCTCCTGTCTTTCCTGTTTCTCCAAGTAGATCAAGAACATACTTTCTCTGAGATAGAAAGATTCCATTCTTACATCTGGAAACTTCTATCCCTAAGAAATACTTTAGCTGGCCCAGATCTTTTGTATGAAACTTAGCCTGCAAAAAAGTCTTGAGAGCATTGATTCCTGTATAATCATCTCCTGTGATGACAATATCATCAACATAAACAACAAGGAGGATCACCCCAGTGGTGGATTGTTTGAAAAAAACTGAGTGATCACACCTACTCTTTTGTAACCCAAACTCTTGAACTACCTCACTAAACTTGCCAAACCAAGCTCGAGGACTCTGCTTCAAACCATACAAAGATTTTTTTAGATGGCATACCTTTTGATACTCCCCCTGAGCAACAAAACCTGGTGGTTGCTCCATATATACCTCCTCCAAAAGATCACCATGCAGAAAGGCATTTGTAATGTCAAGCTGATGTAAAGGCCAATGTTTCGAAGCAGCTAAGGAAATGAACAAGCGCACAGAGGTAAGCTTTGCCACTGGTGAAAAAGTATCTGAATAATCAACACCATAGGTTTGAGCAAACCCCTTTGCCACCAATCTAGCTTTAAGGCGAGCAATAGAACCATCAGCATTGCATTTTATTGTATAAACCCATTTACATCCAACTGCCTTCTTGCCTTCAGGTAGAGGAACTAGGTCCCATGTTTGATTATTTTCCAAAGCCTGTAACTCCGTAATCATAGCATTATGCCAGCCCGGATGAGATAAGGCTTCCTTAACTGTCTTAGGTACAGAAACAGAGTCTAGAGAGATAATTAAAGAGCTAGAAAGAGGGGATAAGTGTTTATAGGAAATGAAATTGGCAATGGGATATTTAGGAAGAGTGCACTGACGTTTACCTTTGCGAAGACTAATAGGCATGTCAAGGTCATTTGGTGAAGGATCTGATGACGAAGAAACTGGTGCGGGGCATGTATCTTGATGCTCTGATCTTCTGGAATACACTTGTATGATAGGAGGCTTGGCTGGAGGAGCCAAGGGTACAACAGCCTGATCAGTCAAAGAGTCTCCAACTGCTGCTTGCTCAATGTCAGGAGAACTAGCTTCAAGTGACCCAGAACTAGGTTCCTCAGCTGAAACTGGAGAGTAGACATGGTAAACTAGCCAATCATCTTCTTCCTGAATCTGTGTTCCAGTCTGTGATGAAAAAAATGGAATTTGCTCACAAAAACTAACATCTGTTGATACTACATATCTTTGAAGATCTAGAGAGTAACACCGATATCCCTTTTGAATTCGAGAATAACCCAAGAATACACATTTAAGGGATTTAGGATCTAGTTTTGTAAGTCCAGGTTTCACATCACGAACAAAGCAGGTACTTCCAAAGATTCGTGGTTCAATTGGAAACAAAGATTTGGTAGGAAAAAGGATGTTGTAGGGAACATCACCATTTAGGACTGTAGATGGCATACGATTGATCAAAAAACATGCAGTAGCAACAGCATCTGCCCAAAAGGCCTTAGGTACATTCATTTGAAATAACAAGGCTCGAGCAGTTTCAAGGAGGTGTCTATTTTTTCTTTCAGCAACCCCATTTTGAGCAGGAGTATCTACACAGGAGGTCTGATGAAGGATGCCCTGTTGGGTCATGTAACTTTGGATAGAAGCTGACATATATTCTTTAACATTATCACTACGCAATATTTGCACAGACACATTAAATTGGGTCTTAATCTCAGCACAAAACGCAGAAAAATGAGCAAACACCTCAGAACGGCTTTTCATAAAATAAATCCAACTCATTCGAGAAAAATCATCAACAAAAGTAACAAAATATCGAAAACCAGTTTTAGACACAACTGGACAAGGTCCCCAAATATCAGAATGAACTAACTGAAAAGCAAACTCAGCTCTCTTATTTACTCTAGGACTCAATGAGCTTCGTTGGTGTTTTGCAAAGTGACATGATTCACAATCCACTAAAGTGACATCAGAAAACTGGGGGCATAACTTTTTCAACACTGGCAGAGAAGGATGGCCTAGTCTGCAATGAGCTTCAAAAGGAGAAACAATACTAGAACAAGCAACTGATCGAGGTACCCAAGAATCCAAAATATAGAGCCCATTAGATACATGCCCTTTACCAATAGTCTGCTTCGTCATAAGATCCTGAAATAAACAATGATTAGGAAAAAAAGAGATAGAGCAATTGAGATCTTTAGTAAGACGACTGACAGACAAAAGATTAAATGCAAGACTAGGTAAGCTTAGTACAGAAGATAAGGTAATGGATGGAGTTGGTTTAACAGTTCCCGACCCTTCAATGTCGTAATGGGATCCATCAGCTATAGTAACAGGAGATGGTGGGTTGTGAGATTGAAAACTGGAAAAGATTTTAGGATTACCTGTCATGTGATCTGTGGCACCAGAGTCAATGATCCATTTGTTTGAGGATGAAATGAGACACTTTTTACCTGACTCAGCAGAAGCAACAACTGGTGAGGTTTGTTTCTTAGATTCTTGATACTGGGAGAATTGTGCATATTCTTCAGCTGATATAGTGACGTATTGTTCAAAGGAAGAAGCAACAGCCGCTGTAGCAGTCTGGGTTTTTTGAGTTTTATTTTGAAGTTTCTTGCAGTACTTCTTTGTGTGTCCAATTTCTTTGCAATAGTAACAAATGACATCACTTCCTCCTCGATTACTATTTCTTCTCCAAGCATCATTTCCTCCTCCTCTGGCAACAAGAACACTAGATGCTTGATTGGATGGTGTATTCTCAGTACGTAACACCCTACTGAACACCTCTTGAAGCGAATTAATCTCAGGACTAGAGAGGATTTGAGATTTGGCAGTCTCAAATTCAGATGGTAATCCAGCCAAAAAACTCATGATTGCCATTTTCTCTCTTTGAGCTTGTTGTTCTTTGATGTCGGCAGTAAAAGGTAAAAGGACATTCAACTCCTCATAATTCTTTTTGAAATCCATAAAATAAGTTGTAAGGGACTTGGCTTCCTTTTCAGTACGATAGAAAGCTTTACAAACCTCATACATACGAGAAATATTTCCTTTCCCAGAATATAAAAATCCCAAATAATCCATTAATTCCTTTACCAATTCACAGTGATCTATCAAACCAAGGACATCATTATCAATGGAGTTTCTAATTTGTAAGAACAGCCGGGCATCATCTCGTAACCAAGATTGTTTATGCTTAGCATCAGTCGGAGGATCATGGGTCAAATGATCATCTTTATCAATACTAAGTAAATAGATCCTAATGGTTTTGCTCCATTGTAAAAAATTAGACCCATTCAATTTATAATCTGTAATTTTATTAAGGGTGGGAACTACCTCAGTGATTAACTGCCCTGTCCCGTCAGACATTTTTCCAGCCTCCATAATAAAATACAACTAAGCCAATAATACAATAAAAGGGCCAAAGGGAGCAAAGAGGTAGAGAAGGAAAGAAAAAACCTCTGCCAATGCCACAAGTTCCAGCAATTGAAAGGAATAACCCAGTCACAAAAGCACCAGAAACAGGCTGGAGATGAAACCGAGAAGGGAGCAGAACCTTCAGAGGAGACCAACTACCACCAAGAGAGGAGACCACCCAAACAGACACCGGAATCTTACCAGAATCAGCGACGCGACGCCGGAGAAGAAGTCGGAGCTTCAACCACCTCTGCACGCGCCTCCACGCGCCGGAGCGTGACAAGTCGCCAGAAACTTCAACCGGCGCGTGAGCGTCACGCGCAAGGAATCCGATCACCGTACTCCGGGAAAAGGCCGATCGGGACCTGGCGCACCTTTCTCCGCCGGCGGTGAGACAAATCGATCACCGGAAAATCTGACCTTGAGAGGAACAGAATCCGTACCCAGAAAATGAAACCCAGAAAATTTCCAAACGAGCCCCAGGCTCTGATACCATGTAAGAATTCTGAATTGAATCTCATTATATTTTCATTAACACTAATGTTATTTATACAAAGAAAAGCAAACAAAGTTAATAATTATAGTCCCTAATTAGCTCCCTAATTTGCTCCCTAATTAGCTCCAATTACTTTACAGCTGTATTCTAACATCAAGAAAGCCTACAAAAAGATGATGAAGAAAAAGGTAGTTTTTTTTATCATAAAAGGTTGTAATTTTCAGCTGTTCGGGAAAAAGATGGTTTTAGTATAAAAACCGAAAGCTAGGGGATGAAATTTTCAATCCCGGACTATAGCTATGCTTTTATCAAAACCCTTTCATTGGTAGCCAAGTCATCAATCCCCATCTGTTGGCTTCCAGAAAGTGCGCCAAACCAGCACTAATGAGAATCACAAAATAAAAATTAAACATAAAAATTGTGAATTCAACTATCGGTAGTAGGGACCCACATTTTATTTTATTTCTATAAAAAAAAAGGAAAGCAAAAAAATTCACATCGTTGTAGCAATGTAATGTCCGATGAAGAGCGAATGAGGAACAGAACTTACATGAGACAATTCAGCATCTTTGGAGCTGCACCTTTGTCAACACGATACTCACCGTTAACAAGGTAATCAGGTTCCTTGATCACAGGGAATACTCCACCTCCAATTCTTACCATCCACAAAAACCTAGTCCAAGAAGATTGCATTATTACAGTATGAAAACACAATATCCATGAACAGAGAAAAAAAATTAGCTAAATTGACCCAAAACAGGCTCATGACATACTGCTGACATTTGCTGTTGCCCAGAACTTGCTGACCAGTCACACAATGGCGAACTTAAACTTAATTTTTTTCCTTCGTTACATAAGCTGGAAAACAACATAATGGCATTGATTTATCAAATTGTATTTCTTTTATGGTTTCTGGGATAGCTGTGACTACGGGTGAGCATTCCGTCGCTCAGTCTTAAAACCGTCTACACCAAACAGCCAGAAAATTCTATCCAAAATAACTGAACCAACCGAACTTTCTATAGAAAAACGAACCGGAATAATTCAGCTGTAGACTTTTTTGGGCATTAAATAGCTCTACCTAATTAACAAATCAAACAATAAAGCAACTTTAATAAATGAAACCCAACTCTTAAAAAGGGCAAATAATGAATAACCCCAACTAACAAAATATGTTTAAATTTTTGATACCTAGTTACACATTAATTCTGGCAATATGAAAACAAAAAATAGCAAATTAGTTTCTTGTTCTAGAAAATAAAATAATAAAAAGAATCTACATTTTCTTCATGATTGATAATACTTAAGCTTAAAATTATTAACTAGGCCAATGGATATAAGAAATTAAATATATTATGATTCATCAATATAGATACCAAACATCAAAGAAAAGAGTTAATATATAGATTCAAAGGGCCAAAAAAGAAAAAAGAAAAGAAAAGAAAAAGCTTGAAATTTAAGTGCAAACACCATCAATCAGAACTAAAAATAAAGAAACAAATTTCTATAACATCAGTAAGGGCAAACGACAATGGATCCTTATCAGCTAACAATGAAACAAAGGAAAAATAATGTTCGATTATTTTTTGTAAATAAAAGAATAAAACTTCAAATATTACATAACTCCCCAAATAAGTAAATCACTCCCTAAAAGGGGTAAAAAATGTGAACTGAAGACATTTGGCTCGACAAAACCGAACACAAAAATTGAAAGGGAGAGCTCTTGATTCACACCAACACAGATTGGAGGGGCAGAAATATGAAAGAGAGGATTAGGCTCGATCTTGTCCACCGTAGCCGGCTGTAACCAGTGACAACAGTGAAGGGGGCATAATGTGAGTAGCAAGATTTTAAGTGAGTGTGAAAACGAAATGAAGGGAGAGAAAGGGAGTTGCGGCAGATAGAATAGGATTTATTATATAGAATTATAACCAAAACAACATATTATACAGAAAACTTCAGTCATTTCAGTTCAAGCGGTTTTCCAGTACTGAAAACCAAACTGATTAATTGAAACTATGAAAACTGAAAAAATCAAATCAAACATACTGAAATGCTCACATTTCGGTTTAATTATCGTTTTCTGTTAGTATTAATTGCATCATTGGAGGCATTACCAAAATTTCACATTTCAAATTAAGAAAGTGCAAAATGCTTAAAGGATGCTAAACTGCTTTAAGAGTTTAAAACATGATTACCAGAGACTTACTTGTTTATATCATCTGAAGAATAACCTGTAACACCACCAAAGACAACTAATACATAATCCACATCAAGGGATCTCATTATCTCATATGCTTCATCCTCGTAAGATGACATTGCACGTCCTACAGTAGCAATGTGTGTATTGTTCCAGGTGTTATTGTCGACAATAACAGTTCTGTTTCCCATTGCAGTAATTTGATACCCATAGTCCCACCACGACATCACCTTAGCATCTAGAGGGGTGTTCTGTCGTAGCCAAAAGTATGCCTCACGATAATCATCAAAGATGACCCTGTTGCCATGGGCACCCCTTGCAGCCAGCACAATTGAAGGAGAGGAGTATGCCTCTGATGTCACCCAGGTACAATGTGCAGCATACCTGCTGAGCAAGTAAAATGCACCGAGAAGCAATGCAATAGCCCCATTTCTTTGAAAAGGCTGGGATTGATCAAACATAACCTGCTTGTGGATCAAGTGTGAGTGAGGCCACCATTTAATAGATCCAACAGCATAAGAAATGAAATCTTTATCATCCTAACTGGAACACCAAGTTTTCTTGCAGATAGCAATTCACTTGTGATACAAAACCCAACCATTGTTGTTTAGTACTAGAAATGCTGAATGAAGGCCGCAAATAATAGGTAAATGCAAACTTAACTTTTCTTCCTTCATAACATGGGTGGGTGAGGGCATCAAAGCACCTAAATGATAATGCTGCTATAAGTTGGATTTAAGAGACAACACAAGACTCAACATAGTAACTCTTGCAAAGGCTAAAATTTGAAAAAGAGCTTGTTCATACATCAGTAACATTACAAGGGTCAACATAAGAACTTTCACAACACTAGATTGGAAACCCAGGTTCCATTGTATTTATCTCCATAATTTTCTTTTCATTTGTCATGAACTTAATCTCTTCATGTATATTTTGAGTAAATATTTAATTTGGTCACTTTTTAAGTTGACTAGTTATGAACTTTTATCATTTTCTCTTCACCAGCTTGGACCTTTTCCCCTTAAACAGAACACACATTAAACTTTCATTTTTTTTATTATTTTTTTTTTCTTTTTCAAGATGAGCATGGCACTTCTAAAGCTCTTTACGAATTTTGTTATTATTAAAATGTGCTTTAGTAAGAAGAAAGGTATAAACAGAATTAACAGTTCTCCCAAATCAATATTTAATCGAGAAAAGATTATTGATTTCCCTAATCCTTATGGTGGAAAAGCCATGAATATCACAACATGCAAAAATGCATTGACAACATGGATACAAGCAAGAGATAGATAGATAGATAGATAGATAGATAGATAGATAGAGAGAGAGAGAGAGAGAGAGTTCAATAGATCTCACCTTGGAAGAAGCCTTTCCACTGCTAGTTCCTTTTATTGAACCAGTTTGGGCAACCTTGTTCTTTGACCTTAGCAACAACGTCAAATTTTTTATAGAGGCAGAAACAGCAATGGCACTAATAAGGCACACAGCAGGTGTAGCCACAAGAATCAACCGAACCATGACACCAGCAAAATACATGCTTGTGAGACCATACATCACTATAAATATTGTAGCATCTGATAGCCGCTTGAAGCAGAAATAAAGACCGGCAGGGAAAAGGAAAAGCAGGATATGAAAATCAAACATGAAAGATGACCAAGCTGTTGGCTGATGCTCAGAGACAGAAGCTATTATGGGGATGTGATCCTTAGCATATGTAGGGTCCAGAAGAGAGTAAAACCGACCGGTCCATGGAGAAATATAGCCGGAAGCAGTACCAACTCCTAAAGCAATGGCACCAACACCAACAGCGCAGGTCACTGTGATCTTCAAAAAGGCTTGAAATAATTTTGCATCATTTAGCATGTACTTAACCCAATCTAAGAAATAAAACACCTGCACATTTTAACTTAGAGTGAGTTCGGCTCAATGGCAGCCCACCGTAGAAAATCAAAATTGAATTACTTTTTATCTCAAAACCAAAAAGTATTCAGCCACCTGGCAACTACTAATCCGGTAAATTAAAGATTCAGATACTTAAGCTCAAACTTTATCACAGTAAAAGCAAAATGATTGTGAAGCAATCAGGCACAACTAGTGACAATTTATTTAGGAAAGAGCATTAAATGGAGGGAACCTGCATCAAGAAAAATACGCCCATTGCAGCCATATGCTCCCCGGACTGCACGTGCTGGAAACCCACAAATCGAATCTGCATAGCAAGCAGCATCCCCAATACATACATACAATTATATGCAACATAAAGCCTCAGTGAATATCTCCCAGTAATCAACAGCACCAAAACATAAAGAGGGATCAAATTAATAATAAAAACATAACCTCCCCAAGCAGAAACCATATAAAAATACCCAAAAGCTGAAGCCAAAGACCAAGCAAGAGAGCCAGTGTTCACAGCTTTAACAAACAAGTAAAAAGTCAACAAAAGCGCGAAAATTGCAACCCCTTCATTGTCATAAGACCCAGCAACCGATCGAGAAATATACCCAGGACAAATGGCGATCAAAGCAGCAGCAACAAGCCCAGCACCAGAATCCCAAATCTCTTTCCCAAAGAAATAGGCAACTAGAGTAGTGTTTGAGGCGAAAAATGGAGCAGTTAACACACAAACCTCGCGGATATGAACCGCGAATCGGAGAAATCGAAGAGTCCAGTAAATGAGAGCTGCAGTGACCATAAGACCTGGATAGAGAGTGCCCCCAATTATACGGCCAAGAGGATACCAACTCTCAGAATCGAACCAATTCCAGAATTCATAGAAGCCTTTCTGGGTCAAGAACAGAGTGGTTCGATAATTGAAGTAAGGGTCAAATTCGTGAATCATGGACTCATACCGAAGAACACTAAACAAACGGGTAATAAAAGCTAAAACGTAGACAAGGCAGAGGATTGAAACGCGGATCAAGAGCTCCTGTTGCTTAGTTTTGAGCTTAAGTGATTTGAGAGAGAATGTGTTAAACAGATCTGACTTCATACTTTTGAGATTGACAGTCTGAGTAGATCCAGATTTTGCAGTGCCATTGATGGGTTCTGTTCTTCCCACCATTTTCAATGGAAGAAATGATAAAAAATTTAAACTTGAGGAACGAGAATTTGATTTATGTTGTTCGCAGTTCAGATTTCCATGCTTTGGGAAAAATTTGCGAGGAGAACAAATTTGTTCCTCTTGGAAACAAGAAAGGGTTGAGTTGGGGTTTTATATAATGAAAGAGAAGCAACAATCGAAGACTGATGACATATCTCGAACGAACACTCATATTGGATTGGATCAAACTATAACTGGGCTTTGGACTTTTTAAACCATAAATAATAATGGAATTACAAAAATAATAGAGGAAATTACCCAAATGCCAGATTTTTATCTTTTTTTTTTTTTTTAAATACAACCCTGTTTTATAATTTTTCATAAGTCTTACTTTTTAAATTTTTATTTTCAAAAATATAACTTTTTTCACTTGAAATAAAAATTACCCTTTAGAGTGCCCAAAAATGCATGCGACAGTAAAATAGCTAGTGGTCTTTTGGTGATAAATATAAATAATTAAAAAAATATTTTTAATTTTCACTAAATCTACCTTTCTCTTTTCTTATCACTCTACTTTTGACGCCATGCATTCTTCACTATAGGGAAAAGCCATGGGTGGTGGCTCATTCAACAAATAAGTGCATCTCTTTTTATTTTTATTTTTTTATTCTATTCTTTGCATCTCTTCTTCTGGTATTTTAAGGTTTCATCACTGCCTCCAATCTTCATTTGCTGGTTATCATTTATGATGGTATTAGCAATCAATTCGATGAAATGATTCCTAACTATAGTTTCTTTAATGATTTTACAATCATTCAATTCCTTAAATTCGAGCACTGCATTTTGTGGTTGTAGATTTGAGAACAAAGGAACAAATGTGATCCAGAAAATTTAACTCTTGAGGTTACGACTATCATTTCGCCTATGAGTAAGTTTTCTCTTGCCACTATCCGGTATTTTAATTCAAATAGAGATAAAGCTTATTAATTTTTTTTACTTAGTTCCATTAGGGTTTAATATGAATTTGAGGTTTGATGTATGTGTACTATGCATTCTATCGAGTCTATAAGGAGGTTAGAGAAAATGAAATTTGTTTTTAGTTGTATCATCTCAGTGTTATAGAGTCTGATTCTATTTGACGTATGTGTACTCTTTCATGGTACTATATTTTTCATTCTTTCTTTAGTTGTTTTAAACATTGATTTTCCCTGTAGATTTAATGATATTGTTATGATTTATAATAATTCAATCATATTTATTTTTAATGCCACCTGAAGAATTGAGCTTAATTTAATTTTTTTTCTTATAACTGAGTTAATTGTTCATGTTGGGCAGATCTTGGCCTTACAATTACCATATAGGCCTTTGTTTCCTGGTTTTTACATGCCAATTTATGTCAAGGTATGTTATCTTCCATCAAATCAGTTATAAAAAGTGGACTTAGGAATTCTATTAAAGATGGCATGTCATGTATCCTTTGAGCAAAAAGGTTTGATGAATTTCGTATGTCGGCATTTTTTGCTATAAGTTAATTAGCTATGCATCTTAGTTTTAAATATTATTTACTGAAATAATCGCATAGTAATTTTATAGAAATATCAATGAACCTCAACCATTGTTGCAAGGTTGCATGAGAAGGGCTCTTTTTTTATCTCATTATCAAAGAATTGATTAGTTTGTTGATTTTGATTTCCAATGATTCAAGTAATTTACTGCTGAAATTGCAGGTTCTTGAACTTGCTGGCAATTCTATGAGAGATAACGAGAAGAACCGTATTGTGCTGAGGCACATTTAACTTGCAGTGAGGAATGATGAAGAGCTTAACAATCTATTGGGAACTATGACCATTGCAAATGGTGGTATTTTTCCCAACATCCATCAGACTATGTTGCCAAAGAAGGTCGAGAAAGGGGGTGGTTACATCTGTCATATACGGTATGATGTATAGAGCATAAATGATTATTCTAGGATAAATTTCGAAATAATCATAGTTGAATAAGATAAGAAAATTGAAAAATGTGTAAAGATTAAAAGTGCTCGAACCAGGATAATCTGAGGATGGGTGATCCACTGAAAAGTTTATTCTAAGAGTAGTTTATGCAAGTAGATGTTAAACGGAGCTCGATGGTATAATTTGAGCTAAAAACGAGCTTAAATTGATCCTTAAACGGAACAAAGAAGTTTTTACTCGTTACCGTAAAAAGGATTAACTAAAGGTTTGACTGGACTCAGAATTTATGTACCGATCTTTAAAAATTATTCCGATTGCATAAATATGTTAGAAATAACATATATGAGCTATTGGAAGTGAAAAATAAAATTTTTGACAGTTTCGTGATTTCGAATTTCGGATCGACTGCACAGGCCATCAAAACCAGAAGCATATCGAAAAAATATTGGAATAGGCTGAATTTTTAACCTCATGTTTTTGAATATTCTAGTGCATATGGGGTAAAATTTTGAAGTATTCTGATAATGGGAATACTAGTTCCAGAAAAATGATTAAAAACTGAAGAAAAAGGGCTGATCAAGGTTTCAGTGAAAATTTAAAAATAATAAATGACCTTTAAAAATTACCAAACTTTTCAATCCTACCTGAAATTATATGTAGAATATAATGGTACAAAAAATAAATTTTTTGGTGATATCAAAAATTTGTTTATTGGACTGACTTAGGCAAATCGGACTGAAAACAGACTTTGATTGGCCTGAAAATTTATGTGGAGGCATAATTTATTATTTTAAGTGTGGTGGAATTAATTAGAAGAGAATTTGAGCATGGATAGAGAGAGGAATAATTTTTGTGTGCAAAATGGGCTTAAAACTTTAATTTGTACTTAGGTTAGGCCCAATTACCTTGATTAAACCAACTTGGCCCATTAATTCAAGTACAAATAGGCCAAGGAGCTTCAGAATTTCCAGAGACTTCTGTATCTTTCACATTTTCTCTTGGGTTTTCCTCTTGTCCGAATCTTCTTCTCCATTTCTTCTTATTGTTTCTTTAATTCTTTTCAAGTCTCTATCCAAATCCAAGCTTCTCCATGATATTTTATCCCTTTTACAATATTATGGCAGCTCCTAAATCCCATTTTGAGTAGTAGAAGTGGAAGAAATTAAGGATTCAAGTTTATCTCCTAAAATCAAGGTATGTGAAATCAAGATTTTAATTTGAATTAAAGGCTCTAATAGGTAGATCAAGGTATATAGATCATAGTTATAATGCCATATTGGATTAATAAAGCAAATTGATGGATATTTCTTTGTGAAGTGGGTTCGAATACTTAGGGAGTATAAGATAGATCATGGTGTTTTAATGATGAAAGATAAAGGAAGTGAAGATTAAGGGATGGAGAACAAGAATCAAGGTATGTGGATATTATCTACACTTTATTTCATTTAATTTTAAAATTTTAGTATGGAACTTTCATTATGTAATAACATGAAAGAAAAGAAAAAGGCAAAATAAATCAACGTGACATTACTAAAGAATGTTTGAATGTGAAAAAAACTTAAATTATGGAAGGAATTAAATATTTGGTAAGAACTCTTGGTGGGGCCGAATGGTACCTTAAGGAGTATTAAGTGAAATTTTAATGGTTTATAAAGTATTAAATGTAATTTTTGCAATATAAGGGAAAATAAATGTGGCATGATGAAATTGAGTCCAATATAAAATATGTGTATGAAGTTATGTAAGATACATAATGATATTCATATAGAAAATCTATTGATATTAAGGAAATGAGAGTTAAATTAGCATATATTCACATAGATTAATATTAGAAAAATAAAAAATATGAATAATTTAATAAAATAATGAATTAACATAATATAATTATAAAGAGGTGAAGGAAACAGTTAGAGAAAGGTGGACTTTGTAGGGGCTGAATTAGGCACTAAATATTGACATGATGGAAGTGAAAGTATAATGAGGTAATTCATAACAATTAGCTAGAATGGTGTATAAGAAATGTAACAAAATAATTAGAATGAAAAATAGTAAGTATATCCACTTATATATAAATGAGTATAATGAGGGAAGTGAGAAAAAATTAAGTAATAGGATATAAATTAAGCATGACTTAACAAATTGATAATTAACATGAATATAAAAATGTGAATGGTATGAAGATGAAGAAAGAAATGTGATATATGTACGGTATTACAGTGAAACCGTATGGTATTCCATATTGTTATGTCATATTTGATTCGTGCATGAATGATAATTATTCTGTATCTATGGTTTTATATATAATCATGATGAGTGCAAATGAAGCATAAAGTGATTAATATGGTATGATAAAAATATATAATAGTGGAAAAATATAATGATATATGATAATTAATAATACCTTTAGTGTTAAGTGGGTGATCTAGCTCTAGGATAGTATGGCTAGCCATAAAGGCATTTACCCTGCGTTATTTGTGTGATTTGATTGAAAATGTATAGTAAAATGTGATTTTTATTACTTAGCCGGCTCATTATGTGGTATTACTGGAGATGGTCTCATTTTCAGGTTATATGCTCACTCCAATATATTATTGTGTGCATTCGTTTATCTGATTTGTGGTTTTCCACCACTAGGGGTAAAGTGGTAATTGTACATATGAACAAGATTAAAAGAGTAATTATAATATTAAAGAAATCATAAACGTTCATAAACAGTAAATAAAAGTAAAAAATGAGGTTAACAAGTTAAGCGGGGGCAAAATGGTAATTACATAAAAAATGGGAATTGGGAATGCAAAATAAGTAAAAAGAATATCGTATAGTTAATTGGTTTAGAAAATGAATGAAAAATACAAAAAATGTGTTAATAAGGACAAAATTGTAATTATGTAAAGAAATAAGGATCAAGAAGTAAATTGTACAAAAAAATATTACATGGAATTAAAAGAGCATTAAAGTAGAAAATGCGGTTAAAAGACTTAAAAAGGATAAAAATGATTATGTGATAGAGCAAGGGCAAAATTGTAAATATGCCATTGCTATAGTGAATAAAACAATTAAATTGAGTGAATAGATGAAAAAAGATAAAATTGTAAATAAATATAAGTACAGGAACCAAAATGTAATTTATGCACTTGAATTTAATTAAAAGTCAAAGAAAGTCAATTTGGTCAAAGTTGAGATCAATTTGATTAAAATAAAATAAAAATCAAACACTAGGAAATGAAATGGAAATTTGCCAACTAATTTGAAGTGAGAAGGAAAAAAAATTATTTGATAAAAAATTGAAGTTAATTAGTGTAAAATAAAACAAAAAAAAGAAACTATAAGGACCAAATTGAAATTTTTTCCATCAAAATGGAAAAATAAGTGGAATTAAGTATGGAAATAAGTATAAAAGAAATTTAGTCAAAGGGAAAAAAATAAATAAAGTCCAATGTGTTGAGAAAAATTTAGGGATTTAATTGTACTGTGTCATTGAAGTATAAATTATGTAAAAGCAAGGAAAGATTAAATATAAAATTCAATGAAGAAAAGGGGCTGAAATTTTAATAATAGTGATCTGGAATAAATTACAAGTTCATAGACCAAATAGTAAAATTAAGGAAATAAAATTTAAACGAGAAAATAAATTAGTAAATTATTTGGTATAAAAGAATGATGAGAAAATTTGATTGTGATGTAAAGAATAAAATAAAAAAAGAAATTGAAGGTAAATCAGTTAATAGGAATTAAAATTTAGAGTTGGACAAAAAGGGGCCAAAAGAGAAATCTGAGTAAATTAGTATAAATAAAGTAAATTGTAATTGATTCAAGATTTGAGAAAATTTAAGGATAAAGTTGTTACACTTGAGAATTGAAACGAAATGAAAAGACATTTCATAGTAAGAAATATTAAAAAGGAAAAACTTGAGTGAATTGTAAATATAAGACAGGAGATAATAAAAAGACCAGTTTGACCAGAATAAGAATTTAACTAATAACTTAGCAATATACAAAGTCTAAATGACACATGAGGAAAACAAAGTAAATTTAAAGACTGTAAAAAGATGAAAGGAAGGTAAAACAAGAATGACTAAGTTATGGAAAATTGAGTAAGACAATCTAATAAAGTATTATGTAATCTGTGAATAAAAGAATTTTATGTGGATACTAAAGTTAAATTACATAATTAAAAGTATGCAATAAAAAGAATTTGTGTTAATGAAATAAATTGTGATAAAAAGAAGATAAATAAAATAGTTATGTTAATGATATGAGAATTAGTGAAAAGTTAAGAAAAAGATATGCTTAAAAAGACATTGAGTATGGATTAGTAATACTATTAAAGATCAAGTAACGACAGAAACGGAAAGGAAAAGATTAAAAAAAATATATACATACGGATATATAAGTACTATGAATAAGGCGGCAGTTTAATTAATATACCTATATATATAATGAGTTAAATAATGTAATAAATACAACCGAATATTACATGAAATTATACAATTTATTTGAATGAAATCTTATGTAGTTGTATCCACCACTAGGCAACGGTATTGCTTAGCATGTGATTTGTTGACTGCATGTAGGAATAGAAAATTTGGGGATGTGGAGAAGAAAGATCAAGGGGTATGTACATAAAGACGATTGTGATCGCAAAAACTGAGGCAGTTTGATTTGTAATTAGTATCTGGTATTTAGTAATTGCAGTTATTATTGTATAAATAAATAATGTTATAAATACTAGTATATGTATATGCGAATGATATGTGAATATCTGAATATAAATTCTGTAAAATATATAAAAATTATGGATGAGTATAGGGTGTTACAGGTTGTGTATTATATGCAGTGAGACATTTGACTTTGATACATCTAGTGTTAGTTTGTTGATAAATCACTGCAACCATTCTCATATGTGCTTTGCCATTATTTCTTTTTGTTGGTTATGATGTTTGATTAAGGTTGCTTTACAATGTCATTTACTTAGATTTCCTTCAATATTCAGAGGGATAACTATTTGTATGTATTCTTTCTTGCATTCTTTCTTTATTTATTAGCATCTCTTACTATTAAAAATAATGATGGTGATTGGTGGATGTAAATCCGGAAAAAAACTTCATTAAGTCATTGGTTATGTTAATTGCATTTATATGCACCTCATGATTATGCAACTTTATCAATTTAATGTAAAAATCTTAGTAAGTTACATTTACAATAAAACTCATGATATGGTTCAAAGCAAGTATATATACAGTAAAATGAGCTATCAATCATCACTTATAAACTACAACTCATGTAACTATCAAATTGTACCTAAACCAAAAAATAAGAGAACTAAAGAAATTACTGAAACTAGCTACTAATCAGCTTGAATGACTCCTTCATCCTTGTAAGCCGAGCAGTATATATTTTATTCTATAGTCAGCTTGTTCTTTATGAGAGAGACAACATTAGAATTGATGCAGAAATTAAATCGAACAATGTGAAAATTATTTTTTTGCACAACAAACTTTCTAACCTGAAGAAAAATATAATTTTTAGAACAATAATAAATAGAAAGTATACACATTGTATACACCAAGTAAACACATTGCATACATCAAGTACACACAGTGTATACACCAAGTACATAAACTGTATATACCAAGTACACAGTGTACACAACAGGTACACACATACTGTACACATCAAGTACACAATGTACACAACAAGTACACATAATGTATACACCAGGTACACCTATGTACACTAGGTACACACAATATATACGATAAGTATACAATATACAACAAATATATAAAATCTACAATGATAACAAATATACAAAAAACATTGTATTGCATTATTTTAATTTTATATTATCATTACCTAATATAATACATTTAAAATGTAAAGAAAAAGAAAAATATAATTACCTTTTGTTTTTTGGGGACATAAGAATCATAATTTGAATTTTCTTTTGCACTAAGATTTCTCTTTGTTTTTTCTCATTCTTATTTATCTATTGCCAAATTCTAGGTTGAATAACTTAGATCTAAAATTCTATTAAGCATACAAATTGATAGTGACACAACAAATATTGTATATTAATAGCACCTTTTGAAATAATAATATCGTTGGAAATTAGATTGGTTACATACATCACATGCATAAGTGGAACTTAAATTTTTTAACCAATATTACAGTTCTTCCCATGAATATACAATATATATGTCAACGTGAATAAAGAAAATCACTTTTGAATGTTGTTGAATAGTTGATTTTCCTTCTCACCGGGTTATCGCAAATCACAATATCCAAACTTGAACACCTCCAATCGTAATCCATACTAGAGAGGAATCAAATGAACCAAATCTGATGGGAATACAAGGAGGCGGAAATTTCCTTGATGCTAGCAAGGGGTGGCAGTTAGGGAAGGAGAAAATAATAAAAATAAAACTTAACCCTAATCCCACTTATGTTAAGATTTTATATGTAGGTTAAAAAATCCATTCCTTATAGGATTAGGCCATTTAAAATTCTGGAGAAATACTAAATGGGTTTTTGAAAATTTACTAATTCATTTGGAACTAATTAAAATCCTATCCATACCCTTTCATAAAGGACCCTATGCTTAACCCACAAAAAAGGCCCTTATGCATACACACTTGGATTTAATTATCCAAATCAACTCCAAATCCAATGAAATTAAATATGTGGGCTCTATATGACATATATTTAATTTATTTTAGTCCAAAAATTAGACCTTTAAGGCCTTCTATCTGGATTCTTCGTGGAAGCCTTCCTCCAGAGGGATTTTATGCAGAAACCAATATTCTGGACATTTAATTATTTCTCAAATGGGCCTATTAATATTATTTCAGCCCTATGACATTTATAGTTCAATAATATTTAATTATAAAATATAATTTTTGAATTAGATCCATTTTGTAAAACATTTCCAAAAAGCTCTGCAAACTTTTCTACATAATTAATTAAACTTTTTAATTAATTATTTTCTTATTTATTTTCTTCTCCCATAATAATATCAAATATTATTATCCTTGTAATTTTACCATTTTATCCTTATTGTATATATGTGTGACCTATTGGGTTTCTATCCAAGTTGGTAGTATAATATGTAATTAAAAGTTCTCCTCAAATTGGGACTCTTTACCAAGAATCCTAGTTGAACTATGACTTTTATGATTTAAACTCTTTTAAATCATTTTATCAATCCCAAATTGATATTCATGATATACTATTATACAAGTCATGAGCGTCCTCTAGCTAGGTATCATAACCACCTAAATGTCAAGAAAGTCAAGTGCTTTTGACTATATCCTTCCATAGAACAATTACCATGCAATTGTTGCTTTCACCACACTTATCTCATGTAGGTTATGAGAATGGATTTATGTCAACTCATATGAATCTAAATATATATGTTCCATTAATTTAACCATTATTCCTAAAATGCCCCTTGTGGATCCCTATCCACTTTATCATCTTACTCTAATAAGAAATTTTCTAAACAAGGCAATTATAGAAACATGCGAGATAACTTCCCTTAATAAATCTGGAATGGTAAATCCTTTATTGATTACTGAACTACCTTTAAGTAGGTCATGATATACCCAACCTTCTAACTTTGTTCACCCCCGGTTGGAGGTAAGCAGATATAGAGTCAAAGTATATCACTTACTACTTAAGATAACTTTGGTAAGCTCAAGTTTAAAGATATTTGCACCACTGCTATGAAGAGATTCCTCACTGATATATATTTAATATCCATGTGAGAATTCTCTTGGCAAGTCTCCAATGGACTTATTTTTTTTAATAAGCATCCACATGTTAGCTTTAATCATCTCCTATGATCACAGTTATGGGAACCGTTGCTTAAACCTTTCAAGAAGCATAACATGTGCTAGTCTATTCGTATTAACAATGTCCTATCTTGTTAATACTACGACTAGAGATATTAAGATACTATCATATTTACATGCAATAGATATCTCATGTCATGAACTCTTTCATGATTGCCCTTACACTATGTTTATAATATCAATGAATTTATTTATTAATTTAAGATAAACAAACACGTGTATTTAAACATAACATTATTAAATGAATGATGCCTTCTTATAAATAAAATGAGTTCATATACATAAAATATATCTTTTTCTACATGGGCTCTAGGGCATACTCTCTAATAATCTCCCACTTGCACTGGAGCCAATCACTAATGTATCTTAAGCCCATATTATTTATATAGTGATCTTGCTTATTTTGGAAAAGTGCCTTAGTGAGGGGATCCGTGTAACACCCTTAGTTCATTTATGATTTCCATATACTATGCATAGCTATTAATGAAGTTATATAGCTACTATTCATTTGATATAGATTTCGACAGCATGACAGCTTATAACTCATGCTACCCAAACCTGTAATTAATAAAAATTACATTCCCAAATAATAACTTTCACCTCCAAAACACCCATAGCAAATATGACACTTCTAAAATTATCCACTTCACCACACAACACAGCCGTAAAGTTTCATATACTTATGCCTAAAATATATACATATACGAATAGATTTACTACAAGTTTGTAATCATAACAAAACATAATATGTTCTTACTCATGTATATTTTGAGTTATCTACTCTTTGTTTCCCAATCTGTGACACATGTACATGCCATTTTGCTCCTTCTTTATTGCGTCTTTAGTACTAGTCTCTGCGCGTAGTCAGCAAACCATATGCTAAGCAACGTCGTTGCCTAGTAGTGGATACAACTACACAAAATATCATTTAAATAGATTTATTTTTTTTTATTTTCTTAATATTATTATTCTATTTGTCTATTTATAGGAACAAACGTTTTCTAACCACCATTTAGCTTATCTTAACTTTAGGGTCATACATTTCCACCTATTTGTTGTCCAACTTTGTTACTTATAGTTTTATCTTTAATTGACTCTTATGACTCTACCCCTTTCTACTTAATTTCTTATCGGTCTTTAACTGTCACTTAATTTAATTATTTTACTTATTTTACTTTACTTGAAACTTTATGTTGTTCTCATTATAATTATAAATTTAATTCTTACTTATTTTACTTTTCTTTCTAAATAATTTTAAATGTTATAGTACTAAGGTTTCCCATCATCCATCTTAATGTCCATTATCTACTCAATTTTGAAGTATGGCTTATCAGAACTTGAGATCAGTATTGGCTTCATGTTTGTTCCCTTTGGGTTATCCCACATTGATACCAAAATGGCCAAGGCATCCATTAATTTGTTATCCCACATCGATACCAAAATGGCACATCGATAACAATAGTTGATATGGCAAAGCATTAGGATGAAATGGAATAATAGAAATGATATTTAATAAATAGGATGAAAGAATAACTTGTGTTGAGATTAGATTGAACATATTATTTGTCATGGAAATCACTAGTACTTTCATATGATTAGAGATTTAGTTTAGAAACTTAAAGTATAGTGATATGCATATGAATATCCCTATAGGCTTAAATCAATATTAGTATATGTTCAAGAATGATTAGTAATACAAAGTTGCTAGACAAGGATAAATATCGAATCCAGAAATGTGTAGTTGACTTACATAAGTACCAGTAGGATAAGTAAAGTGCCAAATGAGTGGTATAGTTAATAAATGAATTAACTTGTATTATAACAATAATTGATAGCTTGAAAAAGTTATGTTAAAATGTGAATATTATATTGCTAATGAGATAACTGATTGATTTATATGCTTAAAGAAATGTTTATATATGTGTGTGTTTTATTTTGATGACTTTTATAAGAGGTCATCTACATGTTTTAAGTTCTCTACTAAGATTTATAGCTTAGCATGGGTTGTTTATGTATGTAGGTTTTTCTAAAAGGATCTTTGCTCAGGAACATATTTATGCATCGGGAAGGCCAATATAGCTCTATCATAATATTAATGTAAGAAGTTCTCTTTTTGTGATTTTGTATAGTTTTGTACTAAGGATAGTACGTATGTAATGATGTGATTATAAGGAACCTTACATTGTAATATGTTCACTTTTGTAAGTATACAGTAGATGCTTAAGTTTATGAACTAAAGTATCTATCATAATGATGATATATATGATAGCGTATAAGAGATGAAAGATTGAAGCATTCAAAGCAACATTATAATCATATGAAAGTAAAATATTTTATGCCATGATAATAATCTAAAGCTTGATTATGTAACTTAATGAGGTTTGTCATAGGTTTATGATATGAGGGTGTTACATCTTAAACCTCTGAGGAAGCGATATATCTCTATCTAAATCTCAATCCTCAGGGTTTATTCCCCTTTCAGTAGACAATAACCTAGGCATCGCTTTGACCTTCTATTCCATTTTCTTGAAGGCTACATCCTTAGCACTAGGGCCTATGCTCTTTATATTCATCACTGGAGGAATATATTCCTCATCTTCTTCCTCAATGTAATCATTCTCTGGTTCATGCCTTTTTTCCGTCCTTAGCAATTTTTGCAGCATAGTAGCATCGTTATGGCAGTGTCCCTAATATGTGTTGGCTCTATTATCTTACGAGCAGGTGCTGCAGGCCAAGGTCTAGTGTTTAGAGCTAAAGAAGACACCAACTAGCCAATTATAGCCATCAAACTCTTGAAGTCATCTATTTAGCCTTTGATCCAATTCATCTCATATCACCAAAGGTCCTAAAGAAAAATCATTCAATCTTTCCTTTAGGGATAAAAACCTCATTGTCTCATCTATGACTTCTAATATCATTCAATTACTTGTCATCCATTTCTAATCTTATTTCCTGACTACTTTCTGATTATTAGCTTAGACTCAACTCGAAACTGACCTTTAATTCCAACCCTAAACTTGAACTTGACCCTAGTAACTTAAATGTCAATCTTTAAACTAGACAACCATCTGACCCTCTAGGCTGCTTATATGAATCTATGATGGCTACAAGAATCAAATGTTAGGAATAATGTATGAGCATGGTTTGTATATAATGCATGAATGCAATAAATACTTTCATTAGGCATTAATCACAATCACACACAAGCATAAACAAAGCCTTCTAACCTTATTACTCCCAAATAGGTCATGTAGTCTCTTCCCTAGGTAGGCTTATTCTATGGGTTAATGGGATACCCGATAAGTGCGTATGAAGCATGGAAAAAAATCGGTAATATAACCTCTCTTAATTGGAAGTGTTAGTATATGGGTTTTAACCCTTATGTATTTTGGACTAACTCATACAAATTGGGTAGGGCTTATTAGGGCATGGCAACCTTTGACTGGTACCCTCCTAAGTTTTTTGAGTTTAGTTAATACATAAAGGTCCACATAGCAGGCAAACATTATTATAGTTATACAACCTAAGGGAAGTAGCTATTGTCATTACATGGGCTTAAGTAAAAGGTGATGAAACTTTATGGCTACCCAAGCATGGTCCCTACCAATAGGTCCAGCTCATACAAGTATAATGACAAAAGGTCACCATTTTATAAACCAATTGGTACAAGACTTGGGTTGGTGGGTCTCTTTGACACCTCCCCACATTAAGTGAATGTAGGGTGTGCTTAAGAATAGCACCAGGGCTATAAAGGGATGCCTAACTTAGTTCTAAGGTTCTAAGATGTATGCAATTTTGAAAAGAGATGGGATTAATAGAAAAAACCCAATTAAAAATAACTTGACTAATGTAATACTCATTCTAATTTTCCCAGTTTCACTGTTACCATATGTATTATATTACATACATTATTCATATTATAGTCTATTTACACAAATATCACGATAATATTGGATTATTCATACATATAAGATCATATTCATTACTACTTTTAATATGTACTCTTGTATAATACAAAAGTGATAAATGTTCTGTCACCCTTACTTTCATTTGATTTAGTACAAAATATTATTTACAATAACAAAAGCAAAAGATAACAACTTCATATTTTGACTCTTCCTAGTTCCAGTATTGGCCTTGAAACTACTATTTTAGTCCCTATTAAAAAGTCATAGCTTGAGTACCTATACGGATGAATACCTATACTAAGCTATACAACTTAGTGGGGAATAGTTAACATAACATGTGAACAACCTCTCACAGTGGTCATTCTCAAGCACAAAAGCATCCCAAGATATGGGTTTACATTTACATTAATTATTAAAACAATTTTACAATAACAAGAAAGAACAATATTATTACAATATTTATTAAGTAAGCTTAGTCATACACAATACATTATTATTTAACATTTACTTTATCTTTTCACTATTTTGTATGAATGCTTGCCTATGTTCTATAGCTGTGGATAACGAGTGTTGTGGATACTCATAAGTATCAGTCATGTGAATACCCAAAGGTATCATAACTATGGACCCAAGAGGTCAAGACTGTGGTCCCAAATAAGGACAGACTGTGGTCCCAAATGGGGACAAACTGTAGATCCAAATGGGGTAAGACTGTGGCAGCTATATCTAAACACTATAGACATGTCATCTATCCATAACCAAGCTTTATATGCAGGCATTATTTCATCCTTTGCATCTTTCATTCATAAAGTTTAATTCATTATACTACACATGTGTACATATGTAAGTATCTATAATAATCATCATAGTATAGCTTTGATGATCGAATGCATATTCTTAAGAATATAAACATTCACATAAATATAAATCACTTAATTGAAAAATCTTTAATTATACATATTTATGCATATAGTTATGTACATATGCATTTTCGAGCATATATGTTTATACCTTATTCTAATCATCATGGTACACATGCATAAAGTTGATGTATAAGTCTAATGGTAGTCTAAATTAACTCATATGTTTATATTCCCTTATGTTAAAAATTTATTTTATAACTTTATTTCAATATTTCATTCTATGTACATTTCATGCAACATATTACCCTTGCTTTTTATTTTTAAAGTGTTATAGGAGTATACATAAAAGTTTGGGTAAGTTTCGATGAAAATTCAAGGACTAAAAATCAAGTGTAGGTTATAATAAGGGAGTCATATGGTGAAGACTAAATAGTATCGATAATTTACAATGGTTTGAATCAATACAGAAGGGTCCACAAGGCAAACACAAAATAGTCTCTATCGTGTGCACCATTCTGCCCCAAGAATTCAATAGATAGGTCTAGTCAAAGTTGTCTTATATAAAGTTGTTCCTATATGTTTCTAATTTCTAAATAATAAAAAATCATTCCATTTGGGCTTTTAAATCTTAAGATATTCACCAAATAGTGTGGACTACTCCTAGAGACAGGGTAGCAGACATAGTCAAGATCCAAGTAGATTTTTGACAACCTTAAAGGGGGAAACAAAAGTCAACCTCTTCATAAGAAATTTATTTTTTGAATCTAGTTTCTATTTCAATTAGAATTACTCAATTTGAAGCTCTACAACTCAAGTTATAGAAAAAACAGTCCTACTAGGTCAAATGAACCCTAAGATAGATTTTTGCTATCATAAGCAATACTCCCATATTTCGGTTCTTTGCACAATTAAGCATAACTTCCATGCTTGTATCTTATTCCAAAAGCTAATTTTCCATTTAGTACATCACATACACAAAACATACACATGCCAAATGATGAGAAGTTCCCATACCTTTTATGAGCAAAACACCTTCTTCAGTCTCTCACCACCTTCTTCTCTTTTCCTTTACTTATTTCTCCATCTACATATAAGAGGAAATTATAGATGTAAATGATTACCTACTCCTTTAATTCAATGCCTAATTTTCTATCTTATAAATTAAAAGAATAGAAGAAGAAATTATTACCTTAAGTTTGCCTAACCACTAAATTCTCTCTCCTCATAAATGTTGTGTTTGAATTTAAGGGTTAATTGGAGGAGTTTTAAGGATAAGAATGGCTGCCTTTTCTCTCTAGAATCACTGCTCACTTTCTTCCTAAATCTCTTATGTTTTCTTCATTTTTTAAGAGAATTCTAGGGAGGCTAGGTGTCAATATCTCATTGGTCCACTTTGTTTGGCCCAATTAAATTACACTTAGCTCACTACTTCTCTTTAATTTCTTATTCCTACCCCAAAAATTTCTCTCTTTTATTTCAATTGAGTCCCTATATTATGTTTCCTTTCAATTCTTCACATGTATAACTTAATATAAAATAACCATATTGCCTTTTCTCTTTTAAAACAATTACCTCAGGTCCCAACCTATAATACATCGACTAATCATGCATATATCAAGCATATTATCATTTAAACATACATATATTCTCCTAGGGCATAAGTTACGGCCTTACAAACTAAGACATTTTTAGGAGAAAAGTCTCTTTAGTCCCCAATGGAGGCACCACTTTGATGTTGGTTAGAGCTCGCTCGTGTTCCAGTTGGGTTCTCAAAGCCCCATTTTTAGGGTCCAAGATCAAATAAGGCACACTATAACTTATAAATTGGCTACTTCGTAATAAAAATGGGTCAAGCCCTAATTATTATTGGTAGTCAACCTATGAAGATGTCTAATGTGGGCTCAAAGAGGTAAGCATCATGGAGTTTCCACCCAACAGAATGTTGGAAAATGAATCTTGACCTTTTGATGCCCAATAGAGAACGGTGTTCAAGAAATCATTCTCAATTGGCACCTTGGTTATGTGTTCTTTTATAATTAGGTTTTAGACATTGATCCACTCTCCTCCCTCACATGATGCATTGTGATGAATTAATAAAAGACGCCAATCAAATAATAAAAGTGGTAAATAAATAAACCAAATCAACTACTTAAATTATTACAAGAGCAAATCATCCAACTTTAAAGATAAAATGACATATATAAATTTGAGTATTTATTGGGTTAGGAACATTGGTTCCCTCATGCATATTTTACAAAAAGAAAACTCTTTTTATTATTAGGTGACTTTTGGGTTGGAAATTGGATATTGGTCCATTTTATTAAGAAAATCTCAAAATTGATTAGTAGAAATGATTTTAAGTGACTTTTTCATTTGAATGCGTAAGAAAGACAATTTTATTACTACCTATTACATCACTAAAATAAATACATCCAAAATTAATAAAGTTGAACTAAATAAAGAAAAATAATAAATAAAAAAATGCAAAATAAAATAAGCAAATGGAGAACAAAATGAACCAATTGGGACATAACTCCTAAAGCATAATCATCCCATGAGGGAACTCCAAATATACATTCAACCAATTGCTTACACAAACCATAAAAATCGATAAATTAGAATTTTAAAAGAAATATACAATGAAAGACAAGTTAAAATAATATAGAAAAAATTAATGCCAAAATTTAAACATGTATATAGAAGCAAAAATACTCATATAAAGGCATGAAAAATAATGAAAAATTAAATATTAAGAAAAGAACATAAAAACAATAAAAAGGATGAAAGGGACATTAAAATAAGCACAAATTTGGCCATGGACACCCCTGAAAGGTGACAAATGCCCATGACCAGGAGAGGGATCGAACAAGAAGAAAACACCATGATGTCCCATTTGTCACATTGATAGATGATTGTTTATGGTGCTTTCTTCCCATCTATCACTCGAGGGACAGATGTAAAAAGTAGAAATTAAACATAAAACTTATCAAGACCATAAATAAACCCTCAATATGTAATTATACGGATCTAGCACATGCCAAACATAAAGTGCTAATCCTAAATCATTTTTATTTATATAATAATAAAAATGACAACTAAAGCAACATCTTAAAATAAATTGTAAAAGGTACATTCATAAAGGAACTCATATCGTAACATATTATTTTTTGTTAGGAATATACTATCTCCTCATCATCAGGTAACCCTAATTTAGGCTATCTCGGGTCATAATGTCTATACCTAGTGCAACATCTATAGTGAATTCAACTTCCTTTTTAGTGGCAATCCAAGTAATTCATCAGGGAAGAATCAAGAAGTCACAAGAATTGGGAACATAACTGATTTTAGACACCTCTTTCTTAGATTCCATCACATAGGCTAGGTAGGCTTTTCACCCTTTCATATTACATCAATTTGCTGATGTGGCTGAAATAACATTTGGCAAGAAATCGGATCTTTCCCCTACAAATGTGATCTTCTATCCCTTAGGAGTTTTCAATGTGATTCTCTTTGATCAACAATCAACCATTACTTGATTTTTATATAACTAATGCATTCCTAGGATTACATAAAATTTGTGGAAAGGAAGTTCGATCAATTTCCCAAGAAAGGTAGTTTGTTGTATTTGATAGGGCAATCTCTATAAATTTGATTCAATATTACACTATACCCCAAAGGGTTACTTACTAGTATATCCAAATCTAACTATGATCTACTCAAACCCTTCCAATGTGCGATTTTTGTGCTAAGATAGGAACATGTAGACCCAAGATCAATTAAAGCATAAATAGGAGAATCAAATGGGAGAAATTTACCTATTATGACATTGGGGGCATCTTGGTCTTCCTTAGCTCTCGCTGTATAAGTATGGGTAAATGGTCACCTTTCTGCTGCTGGAGGCATTTGTGCTACCTTTGCTGATACAACACTAATGGGTCAACCTCTACCTCAGCCTCTAGGTGGTACATTATTGGGTCTATCTACAAGAGTAACTAGTGATACTGACTGTGCTCATGAGCAATCCCTCTGTTGATGTTCCTTTGATCCACACCTCAAGCAAGCTCTTGTTAATCTCCAACATTCTCCTAGGTGTCAGCAATGATAATGATCACATTTAGGATTATCAAATCTATAGGTACCTTAAGGATTACTAGCAATAGAAGTTACTGGTGGATTGGCTCTAGCTATAGATTTTTTACTCGGGACTGGGGTAGTTGGAGGAATATATGGTGGAGCAGCGAAACTCCTAAGCTTTATACTGGATCCACTAAGAGACCCTACTAGTAGAGGTCTACTTTTTGCTGGAATCTAACCTATCTACTTATTTTATCGACCAACACTATTTCAACTCAAGAGGCTATTTGGACTAGAGATCTCATATTAGTATATTCATATGCTACCAGTGTCTCTCTAATATTATTGTTAAGACCTTGTTCAAATAACTGACACATTTTTTCTTTAGTTAAACACTTGTCTTTCATATAAGCACTAAGTCTCTGAAATTCTCTTTCATATTCCTTCATAGATTTATTACCCTGTTGTAATTGCCAAAAGGCATTCTTCATGGCTTGTTGATGCTCCTTACCTATATATTTTTCCCCAAATTGCTAAAGAAAGAACTACCAGGTTAACTCTTTTGCAAGGGTGTATTTTTCATTATTTCCTATTAGGTATAAGCTGGTTCCTAAAATAGAGGAATTACACCCTTTTAGATTTCTTCTGGTAGACTATGTGTGATTTTGAAAAGCCTTTTTATTTTACTCAGATATTCTTTTGACTCTATAACTATCAACTGTTCCCTACCATAGAAATCTTCTGTCCTTAATTTTTTTAACTATTCCAAAATAGGCTTTCTGGGAAGTAGCGGTGGTGGCTACTAAGGTTAAGGTTTTGAGGCAGTTGGGGCCTACTCCTCTAATACAATAAATTTGGCATCAACTATATAAAATTTGGTGGTGTAGTAGAGGAGGTTACATGTGCAACTGATGTTGGTCTGTGTTAGTTAGGTTGACTAGAAGCATTATTACCTTATGGACTAGCTAATGCCCTGTTCTCAGCATTGTTCGCCAACTTAATCGCCTGTCTCGAGCTCGAAGTATATCTACTATTGAAAATATACAAAAGGACAAGTAAAAGCTAATTTCAAAATCATTTTATTCCTTATATGGAATGTACATCTACTATTTCAATATCCACCACACTTATGTACAAACACTAATCTTAGTAATGCCTAAACCTCTCTGATACCACAAAATGTGACACCCTATGCTTGAACATACGCCCGAACTTAAGTTCGAACATTGGCCTGCTATAATTGTTAATATCACAATGGGTAACTTAATCAGTTTATTGCTTTTATGGTGGTAGTTGTCAATTTAAACATAGCATTAAATCCTTGTTTAACCTTAGTGTCAATTTGTCCATTTGGTAAAAATTTGGGTAGCATAATTGCTATAAAACCATGCTACCCAACCTGTAAAGTATTGAAATTACACTCCCAAAATATTCACCTCCAACTCCAACACTCCATCAACAACACATGCACTTTTATATCCATCACATAATTCATCAACTCAATAAATATCACACAGTCATTTCAAAGTACTTATATTAAAATACTTAACCATAATTACCAGCTAACATCTATTACATATTAATTAGTAAATTACATGTCTTATATTAGCTAAAACACTACACATATACATAAATAATTCATCCATCACTCCACATGTACTTGCCACTTGATTTCTCATCTCCGCAATGCCTTCAACTACTTGTCCTCTGCATGCAGTCAAAAAAACCACACAATAAGCAATAGTGTTGCCTAGTGGTGGATACACTACACAAAATTTCATTCACACATAAATAAAAATTTACAACTTGACCATTTTATACTTATTCTTTATTACAATTTTTCTCATAATTACTCCTTTAATTCTTCAATTTACCACTTAGTCCTTAGTATTCCTTATTTATGCCATTTTCTCACTTATTTCCCAATTAAGGTGAAAATTATAATTTAATCCCTAAACTTTCTTTTTAACACATATTATGCTATTTCCACACTAAGTTTTGCTCTTTTAGCTCTCTTTTAGTTTTATGTCATTTTAGGTCCAAAATTTACACTTTAGTCATTATGTTTTCCTATGAAGTGGCAAATTATAATTTGATCCCTATAATCTTTATACATTTTTATCCTTTTTACCATTTTACACCTCATAACCATATTTTTAACGTAAATTTACATTTTTATCCCTAATTTCTCATGTATTTACACATTTACCCCTATTAATAATTTAATTACATTTTTTATACTATTCACCATTTTATTACACCTTTAGCATCCTTTTATGCATAATTTCTCATTTAGTCCTTATTTTCTCACTTAATTATATATTTGCACTAATAGTGCCTAGTGGAAGCTCTCAAACCAGATATGCGGGATAAGGACTTCAATGGTCCAAAATGAGTTGTAGTTACCATATGGAGTATCTACACCTCTAAAATGTGTTGAGGGATAACATGGCATGATCTACGCCTCTACTATTAATCTAATGTGCACATATCAATGGGTAGATCATCTCATACCATGCTTTTTGATGGAATATGACATGGTATGATAATCATGATAGCACAGCGAAAAAACAAAAATTTTATCATACATACCATACATATCCGAAGATAGAATCGAAACATGCAATTTTAGGGTTATCGAACTTACAACTTTTGATGCCTTTTAAAACTTTTATTCCGATGATGACCAGTAACAAAGATGGCTTTGTCCGCCTTAGATCTCGATCACCAATGCCAAGGAATAGCCTTTTGCGCCACTCCCTCTATTCTCACACACACAATTACACCGTCGGCTTAAAAACGAGATTGCTAGATCTCTTTTTCGGTATTGTGTAAGGGTTATAGTTTGAAGCTACAAAACTTGATTTTGTACTTCTTTAGATTGCTATTACAGCTCAATAACATAAGAGAATGAGGAACAATCCTTTCTCCTTGTGAAAAATTGAACAAAAGAATTAAGAGAGAGAGAGTCACTATTCACGAGTTACTATTCACGAGTTACTATTCATCCCACAAAAAAATTAGGTTTAGGGTTTTATTTCTTTTAATATATATGCTTATCCTTTGGCAAGTCATTAATCTGAATTCAACTATCCTAAGATAATTAATTCAAACTCTATCACTTCCTAAAGATAAGTAATATATTTTGAATTAAACTCCTTAGAATTTAAATTCAAATTTGAAATAGAACATAAGACATTTAAATAAATGAAATCACTTAATTTAAATATATAGCATGTGCCGAAATTCCTTGATTTCCCTCTTGGAATGTCGGCCACATCATTAAATATATAAGTGATTTAATTTAATTTAAATTCCTTTAGGCTTTAATATTCAATTAACTTAATTAACACAAGATAATTAATTAATTGAAATTAAACCTTATGGGCTGAATTTCTCTCTCTCATGGACCAAAGCCCAATAGCAATATTATAACCCATTACATACATTAATTTGACTTTAATTAAAAGCCCAAATTAATGTCTAATACTTAATTTAAATATTTTAAGCCCAATGCTTTGTGTGCGATCCTATAGGTCCATTTAATGTTGGCAATGAATTAATAAATTAATTTAAAGGCTATATATATTCTCTAGCAAGATATTATAGCATTCCAAATTAAATGAAAATGCATATGGCATTTGGTGACCTAATGCAATTTCGCATAGTCCCTTACCCATAAATATCAGAATTAATATAAGGCATGGAACTAGTCATCCTTATATACATTAATTCATTTCTTGATATTCCAATGACACTGAATTCTCAGATAAATAATGATTACTCATTATTTCATCTAGGTATGGCCATACACTTCTCAGTTCACTGATCAAGTGGCCGGTGATATTTTTCTCTCTTATCGAGAGTGGTAATCCCTTCACTTCTCTCATGCTCTCTAACATGAATCAGTGCATACCCAATCATACCCGTACTTGTCACTCTGTTACGAGCACGTTAGGTGTATGTCAAAGTACACAGTAATTCATAAAGAGTTTCATAGAGATTTAAGGTCTAAGAACTCCGATACAAAACTTGCATATGAGAAACACTTATGACTTGTACCATGTAGTGTTCTCACGAGCGGATCGAATCCAGATACCATGTTATTTAACATGTATCTATGATCTCTGATTGACACTCTTGTCCTAATGATCCGTAAGACAGAACTCATAAGATCAGAGAGAGCATACTAGTCTTAATTCATTTGTTATTCCCATAACAATGACTGACTAGGGATATTTAGAATGATGTCTCATTTGTTTCAAGGTCTTACAATCCATGTGCCTCACACATGATAACTTAAACCGAAACAACACTCTTGGATAGTTTTATCAATTGATATGCACAGGAATACAAAGGATAAAACAAATGCCTCATTTTATTAATTTCAAGTGTTTCGTTACAATGTATTGGGGCTAGGGCTTACACTAACAATCTCCCACTAGCACTAGTCCCAATTGGGCATAGCCCTAAGAACGAACGCTCTCAAATGAGCTTCGTGCAGATTTGGACGTAACTGTTTCGTCAAAGGATCTGCTACATTGTCTTCACTTGATATCTTGCTAACCTTGACATCCCCACGATCAATGATTTCTCTGATCAGGTGGTACCTTCTGAGTATGTGTTTGGATTTCTGGTGTGACCGGGGCTCCTTAGCCTGTGCGATGGCCCCGTTATTGTCACAGAAAATTTCTAATGGATCTAGGGTGCTTGGGACCACTCCTAATCCATTAATAAAATTTTTAATCCAAACAGCCTCTTTTGCAGCCTCACTTGCTGCAATATACTCAGATTCTGTAGTTGAGTCGGCAACGGTTTCTTGCTTTGAGCTTCTCCAGCTGACAGCACCACCGTTCAAAACAAAAACAAACCCAGATTACGATCTAGAATCCTGAGTGCTAGTCTGAAAAGCAGCATCGGCATAACCTTGTATGACGAGCTCTTCTTGACCACCATACACCAAGAAGTGATCCTTAGTCCTTCGCAGGTACTTAAGGATCCCTTTTACAGCAGACCAGTGCTTCTCACCAGGGTCTTGCTGAAACCTACTGGTTATACTCAATGCATGAGCAACATCCAATCTAGTACATAACATAGCGTACATGATAGATCCAATAGCAGATGCATATGGGATTCTATTCATGTTGTCCCTTTCCTCTTTGGTTTTAGGGCACTGTTCTTTAGTCAAAGGAACTCCCAAAGCCAAAGGTATGTACCCTTTCTTTGAGTCTCCCATACTAAAATGCTTTAGTACTTTGTCTATGTACTTTTCTTGACTTAGTCCCAAAAGCCGATTCGATCTATCTCTATAGATTCGAATACCAAGTATTGTCTCGGCTTCACCTAAGTCTTTCATTGAGAAACATTTTCCCAACCATTGCTTAACCTTTTGCAATGTTGGAATATCATTCCCAATGAGAAGGATGTCGTCCACATATAGGACCAGAAATACTACTATGCTCCCACTAACCTTCTTGTACACACAAGGCTCATCTTCGTTCTTGATGAAGTCAAATTCTTTGACTGCCTCATCAAAACGAAGATTCCAACTTCGGGATGCTTGCTTTAATCCATAAATGGATTTTTGAAGCTTGCATACCTTCTTAGGATGCTTGGGATTGACAAAACCTTCAGGCTGTGTCATATACACATCCTCAAGTAAATTTCCGTTGACGAAAGCAGTTTTGACATCCATTTGCCATATCTCATAATCATGATATGCAGCTATGGCAAGCAAGATCCTAATGGACTTGAGCATGACTACAGGCGAAAAGGTCTCGTCATAGTCTATACCATGAGTTTGTCGAAAACCTTTTGCTACTAGTCTACCTTTGTAGGTCTTATCAGCTTTTAGTTTGAATAACCACTTGCATTCAATTACCTTAGCACCTTCTGGTGGATCAACCAAGGTCCAAACCTGGTTATCGTACATTGATTGCATCTCGGATTTCATGGCTTCTTGCCAATTATCCATGTCTGGGCTTTCAATAGCTTCTCGATAAGTAGTAGGATCCTCACGATCTACTAACTCAATAGTGTTACTGTCAGTGATTAGAAATCCATATCTCTCAATCTCCTAACGTACCCTACCAGACCTTCTAGGTACTTGTGTAATGGGTTCTTGTTCCACAACTGGTTGTGAACTTGATCCCATTTCCAACTCATCCTCTATAGGAGCTTGTGGCACTTGAATTTCTCCAAGTTCTACTTTACTCCCACTGTCTTTCTTGAGAAGGAACTGCTTTTCCAAGAAAACAGCCTTGCGAGCAACAAATACTTTGTTCTCGGCTTGTGAGTAAAAGTAGTATCCCTTTGTTTCTTTGGGATAGCCCACAAACAAGCAGACAGTCGATTTGGACTCTAGTTTGTCAGATGTTAATTTCTTAACATGTGCTTCACAGCCCTAAATCTTGAGAAAAGACATATTGGGTTCTTTCCTAGTCCATACCTCATATGGTGTCTTCTCAACTGCTTTAGTTGGAGTACGGTTCAATAGAAACGCAGCAGTTTCTAATGCATAACCCCAAAAAGAGATAGGAAGATTAGCTTGACTCATCATAGATCGAACCATGTCCAACAGAGTTCGATTTCTCCTTTCGGACACACCATTCCATTGAGGTGTTCCAGGAGGAGTGAGCTGTGAAATAATACCACACTCCTTTAGATGACTGTCAAACTCTTGGCTTAAGTATTCGCCACCTCGATCTGATCGAATGGCTTTTATACTTTTGCCAAGTTGGTTTTCTACTTCGTACTTAAACTCTTTGAATTTCTCAAAAGTTTCAGACTTGTACTTCATTAGATAGACATAGCCATATCTACTGAAGTCATCTGTGAATGTCACGAAGTAGCTAAAACCACCTCTAGCATGTGTACTTAAAGGTCCACATACATCGGTATGTATTAGTTCCAATAAGCCATTAGTCCTTTCACCTTTTTTATTAAAAGGACTCTTTGTCATTTTTCCATGCAAACATGGCTCGCATGTGTCATAAGACTCTAAGTCGAATGATCCAAGCACTCCAGTTTTGTGGAGTCTTGAAATGCGTTTTTCGTTTGCATGTCCTAAACGACAATGCCAAAAGTAAGTGGGGTTCAATTCGTTTGATTTAACCCTCTTTGTATTAATGTTGTATATCGACTCTTTATTTTGTAAATCAAGGATATAAAGGCCATTTTGCAACATGGCATTGCCATAAGAAATGCCTTGGCGACGAATATGAGCATTGCCATTTTTAATAACAAAATCAAATTCATCATTATCCAAACATAAAACTGAAATAATGTTTCTGCTCATAGCAGGCACATAATAACAATTATTCAAAACAATACAAAGTCCGAAAGGTAAAGTGAGGTGATAGTTGTCTATCTCCATGGCAGCAACTGTGCTCCATTCCCTACACGGAGGTCCACTTCATTCTTCCCAAGTAACCGCCTATTTCTTAGCCCCTGCACATTTGAACAAATGTGAGAACCACAACCAGTATCCAATACCCAAGTGGTAGAAATAGAAAGGTTAATTTCAACAACAAAAATACCAGAACTGGACGCCTTGGCTCCATTCTTCTTTTGTTCTTCCTTGAAGAGAGCGCAATTCTTCCTCCAATGCCCTATCTTGTTGCAATGGAAGCAAGTGCTCTCACTCTCTTTGAGTTTTGGCGCCTTGGGCTTGGATTGGGCCTGAGGTGCACTCCCACTTGACTTGGGTTTTGCCTTTCCCTTTCCCTTTCCCTTAGCGGGTCCCTTCTTAATTCCCTTTTGAACCATTAGTACGGGATTGGTCTTTCGAATGTTCTCTTCAGCATTCTTAAGCATCCCATGAAGCTCAGTGACTGACTTGTTCATTGCATGCATGTTATAATTCATCACAAATGGATCATAAGCAGCAGGCAATGATCCTAGGATCAAGTCAGTGGCCAATTCCTTTGGCACTAGTATCTCAAGCTTCTCAAGAGTATCAAGATACCCTTTCATCTTGAGTACATGGGTACTAACAGGAGTACCCTCAGCCATCTTGCAAGAAATTAAGGCCTTTGTTGTCACGAACCTCTAGCTTGCTCTTGGAACATCTCCTTGAGGTGCACCATGATTACATAAGCCTCTTGGTCCATAAATTGCTTTTGCAAGTCAGGAACCATAGTGGCCAGCATCAGACAGGTCACATCGTTGGAGTCGCTCTTCTTGGTCTCAAAAGTTTCCTTTTGAACCGCAGAGGCGTTCCTTCCTGGTTCTTCAGGCAAGGGTGCATCCAAAACATACGACTTCTTCTCTTGCTTAAGAACTATTCTTAAGTTTCGAGACCAGTCCATGAAATTGGTGCCATTCAATTTGTCCTTTTCAAGGACCGATCGCAATGAGAAATTGTTGTTTGAAGATGCCATTTTCAATCTACAATAAAATTTAGCAAGATTAAATGAGGTCTTAATGATCCCACAAACCGAATTAATATCCCTTAAATAATTCGCGTTAGTGATTTAATGTGGGCCAAGATCCACTTTTCACAACAACTTATTAGTCAAGCTGAGCCTGTACGCCTAATAAGTTAAGTTACTTAGGTAGGAAAAACTCCAATCATGTCTCGTACATGACTCTTGGATCAAATGGGCTAACATCTTTAAGATGTTATAGCACAACCCATTTATTAGTTGCCTAGGTTCGGGCATCCCTTTCCATGTTAAGTCCAACCTACATTCACAACCCATGCCTCACAAAGATAATTGGGCGCATCTAGGACTCCTAGTCTACGTGACCGATGATCGATGCCTTGACATGTTTTGAATTAGGAAGGCAACTTTGTGACTTACTATTTTTAGGGATTCATTTTATTACGGCTTACATGGCATACGCTTTGTCATCCATACATAGCATGCATATATATATAATTGCATAAAGTAAAGCATGACAAACATGGGCCCAAAAACCTACAACTAAGATTCTATACTATTACATAAGAATCTTCGAGTTGGGCTTCTCCACTCCGGTGGGCTTCGTCTTGATTTACAAAGTCTTCAAATAAATTCTATTCTAAGAAATAAATGAAACTTTTACAATAAAATATAATGGCACGTAGGCCATATTTAATTACAAAAACCCAGGGCCCATGAATGCACCATGCATATCCATTCATCACACCAAACAAGCAAATAAATATACATAGCATTCATGGATCAAACAAAGTCCAATTTTAATCAATTTAGCCAAGCCCATTAATGGAAATTGTGTACTTGAACCTTTAAGAGAAGACCCCGTGATGGGCCTGGGCCGAAGCCCAATGGACTAAATCCTCTTATTGAATAAGTTCTCTTAAAAGCCCAAAACACAAACTAGTTAGATTTGTGCCATAAATCAACTCTAGTATAATTTCCAATTTTGCCATTTTTAATTTTATGTCATACAGCCCATAAACATTGAAAATACATATAATATGTGCTAACATGAATTAAAAATAAAATCATGAAGAACACATATAATAACACACGGCATTCATGCAAAAACAAACAAACAACAAAACTAGTTGTTTAATGCTTATGTAATGCCATGAAATGCACAAACATTTAAATCAATTTTATGAGTCATTTAATAATCTAAATAAGTCCATAAATATTGATTTAATATTCTGTACTATTTTAATCTAAATGTGTTTTTACCATTTTAATCAAAACAAAGCAAACAATGTTGATTAAACTTGTAACAAACACAAACTAGTTATTGTTTTAAGTGATTTTAAAATTAATCAATTAAATTGTCATGGACCAGAATTAAAACCAAATTTAAAATATGTCCAGACCTGATAATTAATCTTTAAATATCACTTACAAACATGCCAAAAACGTTTTTACATTTAATTTTGAAAACTAGTTGTTAAACTAGCAATTTACATGCCAACTAGCACCTAGTTTCATAATTAACATGTACCATCAGGTATAAATAATTAAATCCGACCATTACCAGCCCTAATAACATCTTAGGACACTATATTAACATGTCATATTAATTCTAATACCTATCTAATCAATTAAAATCGTTTTTACACCAAAACAATGCAAAAAACTCAAAACAGAAAATTTCAGATTTGCATGTTTTCAAAATAACGATTTTTAATTAATATTTTCATGCATCAAAAGCACTAAAATAAGTATGTCTAGGCTCTGATACCACTGATGGAATATGACATGGTATGATAATCATGATAGCACAGCGAAAAAACAAAAATTTTATCATACATACCATACATATCCGAAGATAGAATCGAAACGTGCAATTTTAGGGTTATCGAACTTACAACTTTTGATGCCTTTTAAAACTTTTATTCCGATGATGACCAGCAACAAAGATGGCTTTGTCTGCCTTAGATCTCGATCACCAATGCTAAGGAATAGCCTTTTGCGCCACTCCCTCTATTCTCACACACACAATTACACCGTCGGCTTAAAAACGAGATTGCTAGATCTCTTTTTCGGTATTGTATAAGGGTTATAGTTTGAAGCTACAAAACTTGATTTTGTACTTCTTTAGATTGCTATTACTGCTCAATAACACAAGAGAATGAGGAACAATCCTTTCTCCTTGTGAAAAATTGAACAAAAGAATTAAGAGAGAGAGAGTCACTATTCACGAGTTACTATTCACGAGTTACTATTCATCCCACAAAAAAAATTAGGTTTAGGGTTTTATTTCTTTTAATATATATGCTTATCCTTTGGCAAGTCATTAATCTGAATTCAACTATCCTAAGATAATTAATTCAAACTCTATCACTTCCTAAAGATAAGTAATATATTTTGAATTAAACTCCTTAGAATTTAAATTCAAATTTGAAATAGAACATAAGACATTTAAATAAATGAAATCACTTAATTTAAATATATAGCATGTGCCGAAATTCCTTGATTTCCCTCTTGGAATTTCGGCCACATCATTAAATATATAAGTGATTTAATTTAATTTAAATTCCTTTAGGCTTTAATATTCAATTAACTTAATTAACACAAGATAATTAATTAATTGAAATTAAACCTTATGGGCCGAATTTCTCTCTCTCATGGACCAAAGCCCAATAGCAATATTATAACCCATTACATACATTAATTTGACTTTAATTAAAAGCCCAAATTAATGTCCAATACTTAATTTAAATATTTTAAGCCCAATGCTTTGTGTGCGATCCTATAGGTCCATTTAATGTTGGCAATGAATTAATAAATTAATTCAAAGGCTATATATATTCTCTAGCAAGATATTATAGCATTCCAAATTAAATGAAAATGCATATGGCATTTGGTGACCTAATGCAATTTCGCATAGTCCCTTACCCATAAATATCAGAATTAATATAAGGCATGGAACTAGTCATCCTTATATACATTAATTCATTTCTTGATATTCCAATGACACTGAATTCTCAGATAAATAATGATTACTCATTATTTCATCTCGGTATGGCCATACACTTCTCAGTTCACTGATCAAGTGGCCGGTGATATTTTTCTCTCTTATCGAGAGTGGTAATCCCTTCACTTCTCTCATGCTCTCTAACATGAATCAGTGCATACCCAATCATACCCGTACTTGTCACTCTGTTACGAGCACGTTAGGTGTATGTCAAAGTACACAGTAATTCATAAAGAGTTTCATAGAGATTTAAGGTCTAAGAACTCCGATACAAAACTTGCATATGAGAAACACTTATGACTTGTACCATATAGTGTTCTCATGAGCGGATCGAATCCAGATACCATGTTCTTTAACATGTATCTATGATCTCTGATTGACACTCTTGTCCTAAATGATCCGTAAGACAGAACTCATAAGATCAGAGAGAGCATACTAGTCTTAATTCATTTGTTATTCCCATAACAATGACTGACTAGGGATATTTAGAATGATGTCTCATTTGTTTCAAGGTCTTACAATCCATGTGCCTCACACATGATAACTTAAACCGAAACAACACTTTTGGATAGTTTTATCAATTGATATGCACAGGAATACAAAGGATAAAACAAATGCCTCATTTTATTAATTTCAAGTGTTTCGTTACAATGTATTGGGGCTAGGGCTTACACTAACACTTTTCACATACTTTAACTCAATTTCCTCATTATGTAACCTAATCTCATTCATTTATACTCATCAATTCATGCATTCATGGTATACATGTGTAATATCATTCAAATATGATTAATTCATGCCATTTTCACATTGAATACCATTCGTCCATTTCATGTTCACATACATACATCATATTTTTCTCATACATTAATCATGCTTTACATGTTCCCATGATCATTGAAGTTTCAATATAGTGATAAATAACCAAATTTCAATAGTATCCATTTAATACACAAGTGAACATCATTATGTCCTTTTGATCAACATTATATCCAAATGAATTTTAATGTTTAATCACTCATACTTGGTTTATTTATCATTATAATGTTCATTTCATACTTAATAATTATTTAATCATCAAAGTATCACTTAGTATTCTTAGGCTCACCATTTATCCACTTAAGTTCCTTCACTTATTGATGTTTTTTCACCAAATATTATTCAATACATTTTATTTCATCAATTACTAAAGTATCTTAAATTATTTCATAATTTTACATAGGTTTCTATATTACCATAATGTAAATTCAAACAATTTTGAAATAATACATAATGCAATTAAGTGCAGTTGTATGCATTAACCTTAAAATGCTTGAAAATCACCTATTCTTCCTTTTCTTTGCTCTTTCCTTCCTTGGTCTTTTCTTCACCTTGAAATTCCTCTTTAGGTTGAATTATACAATATATAATTGGTGAGTTATTTCTTTCAATTTCAACATATAAATACTCAAAACAAATTTTATAAATTATTCTTTATAATTCCCCACCAAAACCTCTAATTAATTTCAACAAAAATTCATGAATTTACTTACTTAGGTTAACTTTCTCTCACTAAAATTCCACAATTTTCAATATCCTTTTTTGCTTTAATTGTGACATCCTTATACTCCTTAGAAGGAATATAAGAGTGCTATGAATCCTATTAGCTTCATACTGTTAAATTGTCTTTTAATCACTAGTTTTATGCATCTTTTTATTCATGCCTCTTCATATTAAGAATTTGCTTACTCAATTGCATACAATTACCACTTCATAACATATACAAACACATATATTGACTCAGAATGCTTAAAATATATTTACAATCATTTGTTCTTTATATACATTACTTATCCTTTATATTATATAAAAATGGCTATATACCAAAATTAGTCTTCAAACTTTACTTGTAGTGACCTGTAGATGTTGACTTGGAAACTAACACTTTACTCTAAATCTGTGTACCTACACAGGAAGAACACTCATGCTGAGCAATGGCTCGGTGGGGAGTAAAATAATATAATGGACTTCTTGATGAAGTCTCAAACATAAATAATACAATATGGAAAAATGCATTACGTAATAGCATTTAATAATTAGCATGTTTTAATGTTCATATCACATCATAACACTTATACATTCATGGTAATAACTTTATGCTTTTAGAGATACTTTAATACCATTATTTCAATTAATTTCACTAACAAAATCAATAAGGAACACTAGCATTTCATTGAAGCACTAACCATTTACATTATTAGTCATTAATCATAATTCATCACCTGAATTTCCATTAATGGTGGATAATAGGTACAAACACTAGATAATCACTTGATACCTTTTGGTGCCAACACTAGCAGTTACAATCACTATCCCTTATAGGCATGCCTATTTGTCCATGACTATGTGAAATTTAAGCTTACAATAAGTCTTTAGTCACTCAAGAATGTCACATTTAATACATTTAGGATCGTAAAGTTTACACATAATAGAACATGCAACAATACCACTATATAATTTTTGTTCAATCACACTTAACAAACACTTCAACATGGTTATCACTTATCATATAACATGTAACACAATACATACAAGTATTCAAGTTCATTCATATTCATTAATCATACTTGTTTATAAACTTATATATGTTTATGTACATATGCTCTCAATTGTACCTTTAAAGTTTATTTATATGACTATACATATATACAATTGATGTGTGTACATAGTAATGGTATAATTAACTCATATGCATATGTTTCTTTATGGTTAAGTTCATTTCATAACTTTATTTTAATATTCTAATATGTATTATATACATTTCATGTAACATTGCACCCCTATTTTTATGTCTAAAATACTTTAAAAGTATTAGAGGAAGTCCAAGTAAGTTTTGATGACAATTCGAAACTTAAAAATCAAGTGTGAGATGAAATAAGGGAGGTATACGGTGGAGACTAATTAATCTGAATCGTGTACAATGGTCATAATTAATATAGAAGGGTCCATATGGCAAAGAAAAAATAGTCTCTATCATGTGCACCATTTTTCTCCAAGAATTTCGTAGTCAGATTTCTAGGTTCAAGTTGTTTAGTAATTTTGACCTAGCATATGTTGTTTTCTTGAAAAACTTTCTTCTAGAAATTTATTCCTCTATGTTTCTAGTTTGAAATACATTAAAAATCACTCCATTATACTTTCTAAATCTCAATATATTCATAAAATAATGAAGACTGATACAAATGACAAGGCAGTAGTGATAATTCAACTTCAAGCTACATTTTTATAACCTTAGAGGCAGGATCAACTTTTGGTTTTTTCTACAAAGGTATAGATATAACTTTTATCTTTAACATCCAACTAAAATCAATTTATTTAGACATCTACAAAAAATGTTATGGCCTCTATACTAAAACCGGTTCAAATGAACCTATAATAGATTTTTCACTAAGCCATTTTTTAAGACACTAATCACTCTTTTCATGCATTTATTCATCATTTATGAGATCTAACATCATTTAAAGTTCATTTAAAATGCATGTTAAAACCTAGGTCAACTAAAACATATACAAATAAAATATGAATTCCCATAACTCAAAATTGGTCCAAACTAGCTCCTTTAGTGCTCCTCGTTCTTCTTCCCTTTGTTGTTGTTACTTTATCCAATAACAACCATAAAAAATCACTCAATTATCATTCAAAATAATTGATACACTCTTTAAAATACTTATAAAATAAATAATTAAGGAAAGGATAACCTTTTTCATATCTAAAACCATGCACTTGCTCACCTTATTATGCTAGAGAATCAACCAAAATACATAAACCCTTTTTAGGTGGAAATTATGAGTAAGAAGTAATATGAAGAAGGGAAAATGGCTAAAAATTCTTAGCCATAAAGTGGTCGACCAACCCACTAAAAAGGTACATTTTTCCTTTTTTTCTTTTCATGCTTTTTCTTCATTTTTCTAGAGAGAGACACTTGCACTCATTTCATTAGTTCATTTATCTGACAATTGTTAATTTGTACTTTTTCTCCCTCTAGTTAGTCTTTATTACTAATCACACACCATACTAACTTATTTTAATACTTTAATCCTTACTTTTTTAATAGTAATACACATTTAACCCAAGTTGATAATTTACGAAATTACCCTTCACTTTTATACTAATATCAATTACATCCTGATTTTATAATTAACAATTCTTTCATGCTAAAACTCTTTCAACATCTTTTTTAACTATATACTAATCTTACTAGGGTTTGCTTTGGGGCCTCACATCAATCTTGTTGCTATTTTAAAGAGGATGATTTTTAGTGTATTTAGGTAAAATTCAACCTAAAGTTATAGTGGAATTTGGACATAGGAAAAAGAAAAATGGTGGGACAGGAATGAAAATGGTGGTTTGGTCTTGGTAAACAAGAGGAGGAAAATGGCTACAATTGTTTGAGCTATGGAAAGATTTCTACGTCTCTCTATTTTGTCCTTTAGTTCACAAAATGGAGGGCTAAGATTCATTCATTAAATATTTAATCTAATGGCTTCTTTTTAAGCCACCTATCATCCTCACATTAGTTACTACATTTTTCCATTCATACCTAATGGGTTTAGGTCATTATGGCTCCTTTCCTCAAGTAGTTCATGCCCTTTAGTAAATAAAAAATTACATTTAATCATAATTAATCAAATAAACTTTATTTTTTGTTATTTTTCATATTTTAATGTTCTCCTAATCAAAATTTTCTAAAAATTTATCAAGAGTATGGAAATATATTTATTAAGGCATGTCAAATATTTTAGGATAATCTAACATCATTTTGCAATACGTCTAGCCCTGAACACAAAATTCACCAGTTCGAAATTTAAAAATTCAAAGCTATCAAAAAATTTATTTCTCAGTTCCATAAATTCATTTAAACTATTCATAATAGGTTTGTATAGTCAGAATAATTTTTAAAGATTTGTAAAATATTTTTTAGCCCGATCAAAGTTACAATCAACCTTAATAATGACTTAGATGTTTTTTCTCTAAGCCTTTTGGGAGCATTATTCACCTCAGTGTCCACTGGTGTCACTTTTTATGACCTAAAAAGTACTATTTATACTGATCAAAATTTTTAGGACATGACAAAAGAACTAAATGAGCTTATGTTAATTCAAGCAAAATAAATTTGGATTCACTTCTTGTCTACAATTTGTTCAAAGTTATTCAATTTAGTTTCCAACCTTTTCTTTTTTTAAGCAATAATCAACATAAATATGATATATGTCAACTAAATCACAAATGAACAATAGCTAAAAGATGGTAATTTGAAATTAACACCCAAACAGCAAATCAAAGCTCTAATACCAAATGATGATAAACCTAAGGATATAATTAGAACCCGAACTCCAAATCAATTAAATATTTATAAAATAAACTTGCAATTTGATTTTAATGTACTTTAAAACTTAATTCCAATCCAAAGGAATTTAAAACCTAAAGGGAATAAAGAATAATAGAACTACAAAAGTAAAACTTGAATAACCCAATTCTTGAAATAACTCAAAACAAGAACTCTTACCTTAAAAATTCAATTTATGCATAAAACTTCATTCAATAACCAACCATCCTTTCTAATAGCAAAATAATATCTTATAAATATAATAAATTAGCCCAGAGTTATTAGGATAAGTGGGCCAAATTCCTTATTAAACTAGAAGTTGGAATTTAGATTTTTTCCTACTTAATATTGGAAAAATGAAAACCAAATGAGTTGGCTGCCTCTAGGAATGTGACACCCACTCCAAAAGGTTCTAAAATAATTATACTTAATAAATAAAGTCTTAACTAAGGCCTAAATAAAGCCCAACTCAAAATAACCCTATAATTTAAATATTGGACATGCTATGTGTCACATGATGTGCACATGCATATGGCACATGATTTGCATATGTCCAGGTCACATGTTTGGCACATGAAATGTCACATGACTTGCACATGCCAATTTAACTTCTTCATGAATTTAGCCTATAAATTTCCTTCATGGTCCACCTTTGATCCAAGCATGTGAACCATCTGCAGTCCCCTTTGAACTCCTCTAATTTTGGTCTCCATGAATTTGGATTTAACCCATTAAAAATTCTACCCTTAAAGCTTCATTTCTTCTTCAATTAATGATTACATAAAGGTCTATGACTTTTCTTTTAGCTTTTTAGCTTTACTCCTTATAATTGGTCCATCCAGAAACTTTAATGGATTCTTCCATTTGTGAACGTGTTCAAAGCTATCTACATAAAAAAAGATCAAACAATTAAAGATAGATTAAAAGTTATAAGGGATCGATAAAATTCTTAAGTGGACTTGAAAAGGAACGATATTGAATGTAATATAGGTGTTAAAATGCTCCTAAGAGTCTGTTATTCGAAGAAAATCATGAAATTCGGATGAAAATTGACTTCGAGATTCATTGGCCTATATGAGATATTGGAGAGAGTAGGACTAGTTGCAATAAACTTGCTTTAAAACTAGATTAGCTAAGATACATAATTTCTTTCATAGATCGATGTTAAGAAAGTATAGATCAGATTTAATTACACGATACCGATAAAAGATAGCAAGCTTTATTTTGATCTAACTTATGATGATGAGCCAATTAGAATCCTAGCTTCGAAAGTGAAAAGCTAAGAGCCATATGGATTTATTTGGTCATAATCTTTTGGCAAAATCACTTTGATGGAGAAGCCCTTTAAGAGTGTGAAGAGGATATGAGAAGCAAATAGCTCATCTATTTGAACCTCTATAAATGTGAATTTTTGGAATGAAACTCTTTTAAGTCGGGGAGAGTTGTGACACCTTAAAACTCAAATCTTCTTAATGTGCTTTTAAATCATAATTAAGTGTTAAGATCTTAAATTTAAAAGAAAAGCAAAGTTATTATTTGAGAAATTTAAAATTAAACAAATAAAATATTCTAATAGTTTTCGTGAAAATGAGAATTGAGGTTTTAATCAAATATTTGATTACATGAGGTTAGAGATTTTAATTGAGTAATAATTGTTTGATGGTTTTAATTGAATAGAGTTTTTAAATAAGTGATGATTTTATTCAAGTGAAAGTTTAATTATGCATATATGGAATGAATGAAGAATTTTGCAAATTTGAAAAAGGAATAAGAAAAGGAAGAAAAAGGGTGCACAAGACACTTTTGCATTTCAAGTCAAATAACAAATAATAATAATAATAATAATAATAATAATAATAATAATAATAATAATTAAAACATAAAAAAGTAAATGGTTCCTTAAAACCTAGAAACATCAAAATAAATAAATAAATACATAAATAATAAAAGATAATTTTTTTAAGTTAGCAGTAGCTATGATAAATCCATCAATTTTTTCTTTTCTTCTTTTCACAATAGCCACCACCATCTTTCCCATTGTTTTCTAGCACCATTTGGCCAATTTTTCTGGCATTTTATTCTTTTCAATAATTCTTAACACCAAAATTGATGCGGAACCCAATGATACAATTAGAATCCAAACCCCAAATCAATTAAATATTCATAAACTAAACTTGCAATCTGATTTTAATGTGCTTTAAATCGTAATTCCAAAGAAAATTAAAACTTAAAGCAGAATAAAGAAGAATAGAACTACACAAGTAAAACTTGAATAATTCAATTATTAAAATAACTCAAAGCAAAAAATCTTACCATAAAAATTCAATTCACGCATAAAGCTTCATTCAATAACCAACCATCCTTTGTTACAGCAAAATAATGTCTTATAAATACAAAAAATTAACCTAGAGTCATTAGGATAAGTGGGTCAAATTCCTTATTAAACTAAAAGTTAGAATTCGGCCTTTTTTCCTATATAAAATTGGAAAATTCAAAACCAAATGAGTTGGCTGCCTCTAAGAATATGATACCCACTCTAAAAGGTCCTAAAATTATTATATTCATTCAAATAAAGTCTTAACTAAGGCCCAAATTAAGCCCAACTCAAAATAGCCCCATAATTTAAACATTGTACATGTTATATGTCACATGATATGTACATGCATATTGCACATGCATAGCAATGACTTGCACATGTCAAGATTATATGTTTGGCACATGTTAAGGCACATATTCGGCATATGACATGTCATATGACTTGAACATTCCAATTTAGCCTCTTTATTAATTCAGCCTATAAGTTTCCTTCATGGTCAACCTTTGATCCAAGTATGTGAACCATCTTTAATCCCTTTTAAACGCCTCCAATTCTGGTCTCTAATTCAGCCCATTGATAATTTTACTCTTGAATCTTTATTTCTTCTTCAATGAATGATTGCATAAAGCTTTGGAAATTTTCTTTCAATTTTTTAGCTTTACTTTTTGTAATTGATCCATTTGGGAACTTTAATGGATTATTCTATTTGTGAATGAATTCAAGGCTATCTACATTAAAAAGTAATCCATAAATAGTGATTTTGAGTCATTTCACACAATAAAACTACACATAAATAATGGTTTCTATAGCTTTCCAGTGATATTTTGCATACTATAAAGCTTCAATTAGTGTATGGTCAGTATTGGTGAATCTTTACTCAATGAGAGCTACAGGTTGGTGTCCTTTTGTCTGCCTCTAGCAAGATTCCAATGATGCTCCGATGACTGACTAACAACCACTTTTTGAGCTAAAAAATTTCCAAAATACTTATAAGACCTTATTGGAGGTGGATTTGGATAAACCCATAACCTCTCATTTGGAATGATTATTGGATTAATTTTGGATAAGTATGTACTATGATGATTTGATAATTTTAGTTATACATCTTGATTGTAAATTTACTTAGGCTATTATAAGGATATATGTATTAATTATGATGGACTGAGCTCTTGATAATTTTTAAAAAGGGAGAATTTTGATTTAAATTGTGCAGAAATGTTTATAAAATTGTAATGGGTCATAGAAATAAATTATTTTGGATAATTATAATGGAGAGTACATGAAATAGATGTGTTAATTAAAGTTAAGAAGAGTATTAAATCATTAAAATATAATTTTGGACATGAAGATGCTTAATAAGAAATAAGGGTAAATTCCTAAATATTGTTTCCGAGTATAATATTTAAGAATTTATCGGTATCAATGTTGCTAGCAATGAAAAAGAAATTCGTCAAATAGATTGGAATATCTAAAGTGACAATTTTGGTATCAAGGGATTGAAATCAATTTATAAGCTCTGATTCTATGTAGAAATAAATAATTTTATTTATTTAATAAATGATTATCACGTATTTTTAAATTTTTTTTAAATTCTCATAAATGGATTTGTAGTAAATAGAAGGATAATTAATGTCCTATCAACTTAATCGTTGTAAAAGAAAAAATTTTTGAATTGATGAAAATTAATGGAATAGTCATGTACGGGTCAATAAACCATGACAAGAAAAATTTATGCCTTGTAGTTTAACGCAAATTAATTTTATATGTATATTTAATTTGTCTAAAACTACTCAGGTGGAGAACAAGATAGATGAAATGTGGAAGGCAACACTTAGTGAGTTGTTATATTCACAGGTAAAGATCACAAAAGTTAAGATTTTTTATAACATGGGCTTGTACACAATGTCTATGTAAGCATGACATAAATACGTAAAATACCATTGTTTTTGGATTTCATATGCACTTACTGGTTGCTTGTGATGTACTAGTTATTTTGATGTCATTGTGCAAAACCTTTATCATGTTCTTTTATTACACTTTGTATATGGTTCTCTTGGATAATTAGAATTTAATTACATAATTATGATGAGATCGTTATATGTATGAAGATTTTCATTATAATCATATTTTATGAGAAATGCTATCGAAATTTAGACACTCATCAAGGAGCTTAAAAGACTTAGTCACTTATTTTATAGTATTCAATTTAAAGTATTTAAAAAATAAAACTTAACCAACATTATATTTGTAAAAGCATACCATCTTTTTGATAAACTTAATTAAAGCTTAAAAATAGTTAACATTATAATTAAGGTACAATGCATGACAAGTACATGATGAATGCTTATATATGATTCAAGAATGTTGTATGTGTGCAGCATAGACAAACACATATAGGTATCCTTCCAACCTTGTTTCCTCCACACACATCTTTTAGTCTTTTTTTTTCTAGGTGGGATTATTTATAGGCCACTAGGGAACCTAATAGACTTATATCTATACATATGATATGTCAAGTTTATTCAAGATTAAAATACTTATATTGTGTTCGTATGTCCCTTTTTACATGTTGATTAGAATGATTTTTACAAGTTGAACATATGGCTATTATTAAATGCATACTATAATTTTTCATCTCATCAATATATTTTCCTTTACTCTTATGTCAATACATATATACATATATACACATATTCAAATTTATATGTTCATTACTTTATAAGGTTGTTTATAACTATACATTCCATAGAATTACAAATACCAATAACAAACTTAAACTTCATCCTTAGTGGCTTTTAATGATGTCTTTAGATCCTCATACCTCAGCACTTGAATACCTATAAGGGAATAAACATTCGTGCTAAACTTACTAGCTTAATGGAGAAAATAATAGAGTGAGAACAACTTCTCACATAAGTCATTAGTGTTGTATGCATTTACAATATATATATATATATATATATATATATATATATATATATATGGATGATATTACTACATTTCTATAAACACACATTCATTAATACACAATTATTTCCACTACAAAAAACTGTAAATTAGTGATGGCATTATTTCCATCATAAAATTTGCAACGAATTCACGACTATTTTACAATTCCATCGTGGAAAGGTTGTTTTTCACTTTTTCATGACGAAATAGCGACAAAATGAATAAATAGTCGCTAATTATTGAGAGCAAATGTATGGACCATGTTTTGCGATGAAATTAGTGACAACAGTACCGTCGCTAAACTTTTTTAATATTTTATTCGAGAAATTAGTTTAAGAAAATTTAGCAATGAAATTTTTAGTTGCTAATTTTGGAGGGAAAATTTAGCTGCACTTTTTGCGACAGTTTAGCGATGAAATTTACTGTCGCTAACAGTATTATATTTCAGTAAAGAAGATTAGCGACAAAATATTATAGTTGCCAAGTAATGGCAAATAAAATAAAAAATAATTTTTTATTCCAGTCACGTGAATTTTAATATAAATAATATGAAATGAATATTTTATTTTGGAATAGAAATTTGTAAATTTTATTATGATGTGATAATAATTTCTTTTTTATCAATTATCCCAAAATTTAAAGTTATTTATTTAGAAAATTTACATTTTTAATAATAACAATAAACTATTTGTTACAATTATTATATAATTACATTATGAAGATTAATAAAAATAAATATTTGTAAAATAGTAATATAAAATTTATTATCTCATTTTAAATAATTATGAAAAATTTTGTGATTTATTTATATTTTGTAAAATTTTGATCAAATATTAAATTATTAAAAATTTTAATTATATATATTTACCAAACCATTCTTAAATATAAAGATAAAATAATGAAAATTGGCAGGGACATTATAATTCTTTATTTTTATTTTTTCTCTTAAAATCGTATTCTATTATAATTGTATATTTTTACATGTAATGTTATTATACCATATATTTAACTACTTTTAAAACTAATGAAATTGATATTTTTCTTCATATATCTTAATTAATTATGTATTCATTATGTGTGGTCATATAATTATCTATAATCAAATGAAAATTAGCATCCTAATAAATAGAACTAGTTGTTCAATAAATTTCAACTTATTCTAAAAAAATAAATAAATCTAAACTTATTATAATAAATATAAATATATCTCTAATTAATGAAATGAAACAATAAGATACATTTCCTCTTAATTAAATGTTTCAATTATATATATATATGTTGGACAATTTTGCTCAATTTATAAATAAAATGGCTTTTTAAGTTAAAATTGAAAAATTGAAATATTTTTTCATTACAAAATTTTCTTTTCCAATTTTTTTATAAGTGTATCAATTCAATAATGGTAAGTGAAATTAATCCCAATTAGAGACTGTAAAATTTTTAAAATTGTATTCCACTTTAGTTTTTAGAAAAATCAAAATATCATAATTGATAACTCCAATTGTCTAGTTTTAAATCAATTTTATTTTAGTTTGCATTGTAACCCTAATTTTTAGTAGCGCCTTTTAGGGCCTGTTTACTTATAAAAAACTACTTCAGTTTTCCAAAAAAATTTTTCATAAAAAATAGAAAATAGAAATCATATTTATTTTCATCAATTTTCTAAAATAAAAAATAAAAAGTAAATTTTTCAGTTTTCCAAAATAAAGAAGAAATTGAAAAACTAATAAAAGATGTTTTTCAAATTTTCTAAATAATATTAATACATATACATATACATATACATATACATATACATATACATATAAGTTTTTATATGTGCATACATATGTGCATGTATATGTATATGTAGTACATGCATAAATACGTACATATGGATATGTATATATATATATATATATATATATATATATATATATATATATATATATATATATATATATATATATATATATATATATATATATATATATATATATATACATATACATATATATGTATATATACATATATATATATATATATACATATATATATATATATATATATATACACAATATATATACATACATACATACATACATACATATACATATGCACATACACACATATATATATTCATATACATGTATCTGTATGTGCTTGTATGCGCATACATACATATGTATATGTACGTACATACATATATATACATATGGATATGTATATACATACATACACATACATGTACATATGTATGTATTCATAAATACATGTGTATGTATGTGCATATATTCACATACATATGCACACACACACACACACATATATGTACATACATACACATATACATATATAAATGTGTGTATGTATGTATGTACGCATACATATACATGTAATATATATATGTGTGTGTGTGTGTGTGTGTAAAAAAATAAACACTCCAATTTTTCATTTGTTGATAAATAAATGTGTTTTTTTTAAATTTTTTACGAAAAATAAATACTTTAATTTTTTAAGAAAATAGAAAATAGAAAACAGAAAACTATTTTCTATAAGTAAATACACCCTTAGTGTCCGGCGATTTCCTTTTCTTCTTTTCTTTTTAGGGTTTCACTTTCACTTTCATTTCTCTCTCTCTCTCTCTCTCGTTCTCTCTTCTCTTCATCGGTCTCCATCGCCGATGCAGGTATGGGTTTCTTCTACTTTCTCCTCTTTTCTTCTTCTCTTCTCTATATTTTTCTTCTAGTTCTTGTTTTATTTTAGTTGTTTGTTTGTTATTAGTGATGTTCTTCTTTTCATTTTCTTCTCTCTCTTTTTCGTTATTTATCTTTCTTGGCTTCTAACTTTTATTTTCTTTCTCTTGTTTTTTTCTTTTTGTTTGTTGTTTTCTTTGTTTGGTTGATGTAGTTCTTTGTTCGAGGGACACCATCAAGTAAGTACCCAATTTCTCCTTTTTTTCTTTATTTTATTTTATTTTAATAGTATTTAGGTTGTTCTTGCTGCAATATTTTGAGTTAGATTTTTACAATAATTGCTGTTCTTTTTTGTTTTCGTTGTGATTTTGTTGTAGTCTTATGTTCTTCCCTAGTTTTTCTTTCTTTCTTTTTCCTTTCTACGATTTCTTTTATTTCTTTTTGATTTCATCTTTCTTTTCTTGTTTTTATTGATTCATTCTTCATCTTTTTCATCTTTAAACTCCTTAAATTTTCTCAAATTAAGAATTGAGAAACATGAATCAGTGCTGTTTTCATTTGAAGAAAAAGTCAAGAAGAAAATATTTGAGCAGGGGATTAAGAGATTATTAAGACTAAACTAAGTCAAGGTAATTTTAAATTACTGAATTCTCATTTACAGCCTTTTAAGTGCTTTCTGTAGATTTCTGTTAATGCACTTCTCTTATTTTTGCTTTTCAGAGTTGTCCTCTTTTTTTTCTTCGAGGTGATGAACTGACAACAAAATTTGATAATGGTTTGATTGAGAGGTAGAGAAAACAAATCATGATTAGCTAAGAACATGATAGGCTATATATTGATGGAAGCATCTATAATTGGAGAAATATATGATGTTCTTGATATTCTTGTCTCTTTGTTAAAACTAAGAACCAAGAAATAAACAAATTAATAAATAGAGAAAAATATATAAAATATCAAGTCATTAATATTTTCAAGAATAAAATCTTAGCATTTTCAAGAATATTAATTGTTTTTTAGGGATAGTTAAAGTTAAATTTTGTTTTTAATTTATATGATATTGAATGATATGTGTGTGTGTGTGTTTAATGTTTGAATGTGATGGCTAGGTTTTACTGCAATGTTTTGTTGGCTTGTTTTTCTTTGTGGGGATTAGAAGCTATGAATCAATTCTTGTTTTTGTTATCGATATGTTTAATTAGTTACTGTTGTTTTACACAAACATTTAAGATATGAATTTTGTTTGATTTTGGCTTTGTTGTGCTTCTCAATTTCCCTTTGTTCTATTCTCCACGGGTTTCTATTGTTTTGGGGGTGTCGCAACTTTACTGGTAGCTAGCAACATGGGTACATAAGTTGGCAACTCTTGGTGGGTCTCTAATTTTGCTCCAATTTTGGTTTTGGTTCGTTAAGTTTTTTTGGGTTTGGGGTTGTCTTATTTTATCCTTTGTACATGTCTTATTTTTATGTTGTTTGGGTTCTGTCATTTCAATTTTGTTCTGTTATGTTTTTATTTAAATTGTTATACTGTGATTTATATATTATTTTGAAATGAAATTTTTCTTCTTATAAAAAAATAGAGCAAATATATATATATATATATATATATATATATATATATATATATATATATATATATATATATTATATTGAGTTCCAAATTGTATTGAATTTGTAATTGCTCTAGTAAATTGAAATCTATGTGAGTATGCTGTTAAAGAATTTCAATGTGTCATAGATATAGCTTTATTTTTTTTGTTATCCTTCATTGGAGGTGTATTGATTTTCTATTTTATTGTTCAATTCATCATCAGGAAATGTTTGTGTTGTGGATAATTTTTCTAAAAATATAATAACAAAGAAAACTCTGAAAACCTGCATTTTTTATTTTTTATGCTTATTATATTCTTCTCTTATCATTTATATTCTCCAAACTTATCGTCTTCTATCTTCTCGCTCTTTATACGACACCAGATAAGGCTCTTTCTTCTTCTTTACATTTCTATATATCTACTAATTTTCTCTTCATATATTTTATTATTTTCAACAATAGTTACTTATGTTTTTGTGAAATATTAATTCTGTTTCTATTGATATATTCATGTTTTTGTTTAAATTGATGTACTCTCATTGATTTTCTTAGGGTATGCAATAGAGTTGTATTCTTAAATGAACCTTTAGATATCACATAATTAGGCCTTGCATATTGCTGTTATAATTGTATTGAATTTGTAATTGTTTATGCTATGGAGAATTTTTCTAAAAATATAATAACAAACAAAACTCTAAAACCCTGCATTATTTTTATTTTTTATGCTTATTATATTCTTCTCTCATTAATATATTCAAGAATGGAATCAAAATTTCTTATCTTTGCTTGAAGTGAAAATTTTTGTGGATTGAAATATCAATCTCTATATTAGAGATCTTTTTTCTATGATATTAATGCTGGAAATGTCATAAGAAAGGTTTTTTTCCTAGTTGAATATCTTCAGTTGTGTTTACTAATTGAATATCTTCAGTAGTGTGTTTTGAAATTTCATCTTTAGACATGAACTTTTATTGACAATTTCTGTATGTAATTTTTTTTAGTTGAAAATCATTTGTAAGATTTGATTTCATATATAGTTTAGTAGCTATTGGGGGGGTGAGAAAGTTTTCCACAATTCACAATATCAATAAGAAGGGAAAAGAGCAATTTGACAGTATCATTTTTCATTGAGTTGGAAATATCTAATGGGATTTCTATTAATGTAAATTAAATTAACCTTTTATTTGGACTTTTCCAGAATTATTTTATACTAAATATTCATGTGATGGCTAACATAATTTCTTATTAAGCTTAGTTTTTTTTAAAGAATATTTTGAGTTGGCAGTGGCTTTGAACATATTTTGTAAAAATTTTCCATTTTGTGCTCAGTGCTTTTTTCTAAGAGTAATTACCAACTAAATTAAGTTTGAACGAAGCTTAATTAAACCACCGCTTTGTTGGTTGTAGTGCAGATGGGTGTTTAAAACAATTACAACTCAAATTGTACCTTTCTTTAATGATAATATCAATAATAATCATATTATATACTCTTTGAATTTTTCAGATAATGATTATACAGTCACTTCCTCTTTAGACTTTCAAGATTCCCTTCAAAGATTCATCATTAATTTATTTTTTTTATTTTGGTTCTTAATTAGATAAAATATAAGGTTGAATCCGAAAAGTAGAAATTTAGTCTACGCCAGTTCGTCTCCACAATAATTTTGGTTTCTACAGCTTGATTCATAACCACTGCATTTGCCATCATAGAGTATAAACAGGTATACACTTTCCATATATTCTTTTATTGATTAAATCTTAATTAAACCTTTTATATATATATATATATATATATATATATATATATATATATATATATATATATATATATATATTGTAGAAGCTTCTAATAAACACTGCCTGGAGGAATAATTTCTCCCACTTATTATCACATAATGTTTTTCTTAGCAATATCTCTTTCCACCTTATGACATATTAAATTGCTGTGCACTAAATAGCATGTTGATGGATTATTTGTAATTGTGTCTCTTAATTTTATGCTTGCCTAGGATTATAATAAGAATTTTATATGTTATATCTTTCATTTTAAATTTCCATGGAGAAATCCTTAGCATGTAACTTGTGCAGTGGTTCATCATTATCATTTCTTGAAATCCAAATGTTATGCATCAGTTCTTTGAACTTTGACATCAAGTTATACACATAATGTATTTGTTTTAAACTTTGGGTTTGAGTGATGTACATTTATTTATTTGTTGTGATTTGTGGCTGTATTTATCTGAACTGTAAATGATAAAGTTTTGATGTCATTAGAAACCTAGAAGTTTCACTACAATTTTGTCTTTATGTAAACTAATTTAGGAAGTAAACTTAAAAGCAGGGGGCTGCTAGTGTGAGCATTCAATCTTAACCAATTAAAATTGATAAACTTGTGGAAATTTAATTATTAGAAATGCAGTTGGGGATTGCTTCAATTAGATTAGTTGGTATTAACTTACTTCTTAAATGTTATAATACTAACTTACATTCTCATAAGTACAATTTATTTTGATGACTTGTTTAAGTTCCTTAGGTCCATATAGATGAAAGTTATTGCTACTAGTTGATTTCTAATAGTTAATCAAATATATATGAATGTTTTAGTGATTTGAAATGTGTAAGATTTATTGTTTTCTTAACTTTAAAGTAGTTGATGAGATGGGATGTCACATAAATGACTTGGAGCATAGCGTAAATGAGTTGAAATTGGAGATGGGTGTGGATGGCTCTCCATCTCCTTTAGCCCTAATTAAGTAAAAGCCAATTGGAAGTGGCAAGAAGGAAGAGGGAGACTCAGTTCAAGGTTAGTCAAATAGTTTAATGCTAACTTGTGCTTTCTATGAACTGCGATTTGAGATACCAAAACTTGCGTCTACTTTCTACATGCTATTATTTTATATAAGAAATCTGAAAGTAGAGTAACTTATGCTTCTGCTTTATACAATATGATCGTTGTTCTTTTTTTATTAAAGTTATTATTCCTTTTATAAAACCTTTTTAAATGGTTAGAAAATTTTTCTAATTCATTTTCATTGTTTCCATTAAAATTTTAGAACAACATACTTTTTTACTTATGAGATCATTGAAATGGACATATTTTATCTGGAGTTGCTACACAAAACAAGCATTTTGTTATTCATTTGAATTGAGAATGCAATTGAATTGTTCATCTCCACATCTAGGGACATCCTGATGTTAAACCTATAAGAGGAAGTGGTTGCCTTATTTACAACCTTTTATCAAAGCCTAGTTTGTGTTTTAATTCATAGATTTCCCTTGCCTTTCTTTGTATGTGCATGTCTATATATGGCATTCATATAATGTTTTTTTTCAGTGTTATAGGGTTAATTACCAAAATCCTTCCAGTCTTCATCTAAGCTTTAGTTAGATCCCTAACATAAAAATTAGGAAAAATTACCTAAAAGAAATGTTTTCATATTATGCATAGAGATGCTTATTTATAGTTATCAAATAGAATGGAAGGTGTTATGGTTTTATAGATACACTTGCATATATGCCTTAAACACTGGTAATGCATCGTACATTGGTTATAATGTTTGCCTAATTCTTAAAAAAATTATAATAGATGTTTAAATTTTGTTAGCATAAATTTGTGTAGTTGCATAGGGTTGAATAATTTTGCTTGTTTATCAAATGAAGGGTTTATGTACATAGATGTGCTCTCCATGGCTTTATGGTTTGATATATTTGTCAAGTTCACATGTTAATTATGCTCTATTGGGATTTTTTTATCGAATCTATACTAGGATGCTGCAATTGGGATATTTGTAAAGTTCACATGTAAATTATGCTCCATTGGCATCACTAGAACTATAATAGAATAACTCAATCTGCTGATTTCTTTTATTCTATCATCAATCTATTGATTTTTTTATTCTATCGTCTAACTTGGATAATATGGTGATTGCATTTTGAGTAAAATTCTAATGACTATAAGGTAATCTTTTCTTTTCCTCTTCAAATCTCATTTGGGTTTATTGCTAGAATTCAGATAATTACTTACACATTATGATCGAATAAACCAAAATTCTAAATGGAGGGATATTCCAATAACAAAACAAATGGAGCACTTTCTTGCAAACCAAGAGTAGTTTCTAGCCAAAGACTATCGGTAAAGAGGGACTGCATTTAGGCTTAAGGTATATTACCACAACAATATTTGGTAGGAAATTATAAAGATTTAATTTGTTAGTTATTAATTTTAGGAAAATGGATTGTATAAAAAATATTTTATTTTATATATTATTTTTTTTATGTCAACTCTATATTTGTAATGTATTCATTACAAATTATATATATATATATATATATATGAAAATATAAGATTATTATTTATATTGTGTACAGGATGAAAATTTAAAAATACATCAAAAGAAAAAATTAAATTATGCAATAATTTAGCGATGAATTTGCGACAGCAACTGTCACTATTGTGTAAACATTAGAATTTAACAAATAATTAGCGACTAATATTTTGTCGTTAACTTTTATAGTAAAATTAATAATTAGCGATGAAATTTATAATGGAAAAGTAGTCGCTAAAAATTATTATTATAATACTGGCGATTAATTATGAAAATAAATTAGCGATGGCATAAGAAAATTAGCAACAAAATTTTTCATCGCTAAATTAGCGACTGATTTTGGATTCTATCTCTAATATATTAGCGATTGGGCTATTAGCGACTGTTCATCATGCCATCGCTAATTTATTTTAGTGATGGAATTTTGATAATTAGCGACATAAATTTTTGTCGCTAATTGGCAGTTTTTTTGTAGTGTTATCACATTGTGGTTTTACCTTTTATAATCGTACTCATACATTTTTACATAATTTCTTTTCTTTTCAGAACCTGAATTTCAGGTAATTGGCTTTTATTTGCATTTTCCACTACTTTCTTCAGTACTACTTACATGTCTTTTATTATTCATTTCCACCACATGCATAGATCATTTCATGCAATTACTTTAAAAGAATATTTCAATGTGAAAACTCATATGAAATATGTATTAAAAAATTTCAATATATTACTTACTTCACAACTATACTCTTTTACTGACATTGTTATTCCATTACATTCCAATTCAATTTTATGAATCATCTCACATAAATAGCTATCACATACTTGTTATTATATTCTCTAACATGCATAGCCATTTCATGCCATGTAACACATGTTCATTTTGACTTATATATACATGTTTAGACATTTGCACATTCTTTGTTGTCACTATCACTATTTCACTTTCACTATTATGGCCTAAATTAACATTAAAACATGGATAATAGGATAAGGATACCAAAATGGTATCAAAACACTAGACACTAACTAAGCAATATCAAAAACTAGAAATATATTAGTCTCAGTAGCATTAGATACCAAATGGCCATCATAGCACTAGGTACTGTAGACATCGTAACCCAAAGTAGCCCAGATCATGGTTATCTGATGATGAAGAATTACGTATATTTTAGATGAAAAATACTAATCTTGAGTTCTATCCTTGGTTTCCATAATTTTTTAAATGTTTTTTTAGGGTTTTACCTTATTTTCCCTAGTTTTGAAAGGATTTTGGAAAAAAAAATCCTTGAATTTTTATCCCTATCTGTGATAGATGGTCATCTATCATGGAGGGGTGACCATTTGTGGCTATTGTCCTCTATCATCTCCTGGTAGATAGCATGTCTAGACCATCTAGGCCTATCCGTGGCCCAATGACAAACAACCGTTGGTCATTCATTCATGGTTATAGATGTCTAAGTTATTTTTATGATTTTTGAAATTTATCTTAGGTAATGTCCATCTCTTAATGACAAATGGTCGTCTATGGGGATTTTTTAAAATTTTCAACATTTTCTAACATTTGAAAATTTAAATGAGAATTAGGTCATTAAATACCTTATCTTAGGCAGGTTATGAAGAGTTAAGCCAAATTTTTAGGGGTTTTAAACTTTAAATTTATTTTCCAATTTTGATGGCCATTTTTAAACCAAAAGATTAAGGTTTTTAAGGGATCCTTATTCTAGAAAATAAAGGCAGCTTTTTGAGAAAGAGAATCAATTCTCTGTTCTTGGGAATTTAGAGCCTGTAACATTGTTTCTTTGATCTTGAAAAAAAATAAACACTTTCTATTTGAAAAACTATAGAAATCATTGGATTTGGGACTAAAGAAATTGACTTCCAGAGTTACTAAAATCATCTCTTGAGGGTAATATTCTAGGCCATCTTTTCCCTTTCTAGAAATCATGACATAATTATGTTGCACACTATTTTTTGATTTTTTTTATGTCATAATAATTATTTGATTCATTATTTATTTATTTTTGTGTTTTCTTATAATGCCATGATAATCAGTGTATGATTTAATGTGTAGAATGGCATGATTAGAGTGTTTATCTCCATTAATGCATAATAGTTTTTTAGACTTAAATTCTATTTTCACATATTATTTACTATTTTAACATGATTTGGATGCATCTTTTAATATTATAATTAGTTTTGGCATGCTTTAAAACCTAGAAACATTTTTTTTAGGTTGAAATGATTTTGTCTTTGATTTTAGAATGTTTTCCTGCATTTTATCTATGTTTCATGTGACAAACGGAGAGAAAGCCCGACAGACAACCATCAATCATAGCTATCGATGGGACATCACAAAACCTCACTTCCATCCAATCACTTCTCCTTAAGTTGGCTATTTGTATGTTATTTGTGACCTTATATGACCTATTTTTTGTATTTTTGTAATGGCAGACAATTTTAATTTTTTTTTAAATTATGCTTTTCAGACCTTGAATAATATCACTGGAGTAACATCGAGTGTGATCATCTTAGTATTAATGCACTAGATTCCATATGAACTCTAGAGTTAAACGTGCTCAGGTGAAAGAAATACTAGAATGGGTGTCCTTCTAGGAAGTTTTGGTGCCTAACCATTAAAAAATATAAGCATTACACCATTAGATGGTATAAATTAAACTAAGTCTAGTCGTATAATTTGAGATGAAATTGAGGATGGATAAAACCTCAAAATAGATAGTGAAGAATTTTTTCTAGACCAAAAAAAGAATTTGATCGAACTTTTATCAGTCTGAAAATATTCCATAGGCCTTCAAAAAATTTTCCATTTTCATGGATATGCTTGAAATAATCCTAATTAATATTTAAAAGTGAAAAATACTTTTTCTAACCATTTTGAATTTTCAAATTTTGAATCAATAAAATTGGTGCCTAGGCTAAAAAAATAATGCTAGATACCTTTGAAAAATTATCTGAATATATGGATTTACTAGAAATATTATGAAGGGTTATTTTATGGTGAAAATTTAAATTTACGGTAATTTTGAAAATCGAGTGTTAAGACTGATCAAAAATATTTTAATACCCTAAAACCTATTGAAATAGACTCCAATCGACCGAAAATTTGAAAAAAAAATTAATTGTAAAATTTAGGAATTTTTGAAATGATTTTGGTGGAAAAATAAAACAAGGATGGATGAGCCAATGAGAAATTGACAAGTGGCACAATTATATCCACATAAAGTGGTTTGATTTATCCATCCTTTAAATTGTGATTTTAGGGCTGAGTTTTGGGCAAAATATTCATCCAAAATCCAAACATTTATGGAAAAAAGGGACCAAATAGCAGTTCTGCCTCTCCTAGAAAAACATAACCCAAAGCTTAGTAAAGTTTCATCATTTTCACTTGATTCAAGCTCTCCCACCATAATGTTTCATACTTTATCAATTGGAATAAATCTTATAATCTTTTAGTAGCCATAAAATAAAAATAATTCAGATTTGAAGTGGATGAAATGCCCAAAGTTGTGAAGAAAAAGGTTTGGATTGGAGCAAAATTTTAAAAAATTAAGGAAATAATTCAGGAAGAATTTGGCCAAGGTGGAGTTTCAAAGGAAATCAAGTGGAATCAAAAGGAAAAGGAAGGAAAGGTTGGAAAAGGAAGAGAAATTATGGATAGAGCTTGGAAAATAGGTAAGTGGATACCTAAACTAACTAATTTCATGTAAACCTAGTTTATGTGTATTTTAGGGCTTTTGATGTAAATGATGTTTAAATTTAAATTAAATGTAGAATAATAAAATTGAATGTCAAATAATTAAATTGGCATGGAATTGTATACAAGTATAAAGAAAAGGGTATAATTAGTTTAAAATCCTATTATGTCACTTAGAGAAAAATTGTGAAATGTGGAATATAATGTAAAATAATGGTAAATTAGTGTAACTAGATGATAAATAATGGAATATATAATGTTAATTGCATGAAAATATGATTAGAGATAATACATTATTTATGTACCATATTATGTAAATATGTGAATCTAAGATTACATAAGGAATTAAATTAATCTAAGATTAGAATAATATCTAATATGCATAAATGAGTTTTGTGGATTAAATGAAAATATATGTATATGCTGAATAGTATACTATGGATTTATGATTGAATATGTGATGGAAATGGTGAAATATTAGATATATACAACTTAGGCTTTAAAAAATAATGAGAACAAAAACTGACTTAAGAAGAAATATAGAAGACATGTAATTATAGTTGGCCGAATGGTGAAATATGATTAGATGAGAGAATGAATGATGAAAATCATAAAGAAATGTTAAATACATATGATTTAAGCCTTGAGAACATGTTAAAAACTATAAGCGACATGAAAAAAACTATGGAAAATGTGTTACTAATGGTTGCCTAATGGTATATTTGATTAAAATGATATGATTATGATGATCTAAAGTATAGAAATTAATTTACATAATGAATGAGAGACAACGATTCATATTGTATGAAATGTTATTGATACATAATGTGAAAATGTGTAGAATTATGAAAATGTTTCATATTTTATGGGAATGTGATGAGAATAGTTTTGCCATTAGTATGAGTAGCGAAGCCAGAGGTATAAGATGCATATGGATAGCCATAAGAACATTCATCATGCTAACGAGTTATGACAACTCCTAATAGTGGACCAAAAGTAGTTCCATACATTGATTATGAGACAAGATGACAAAATAAGAAAATAGAGTAAAAGGAATTAGTATGATGTGGTTGAGGCACCCTTCATCTAGCCACCTTAACTTATATTGGATATATGGGCCCGTGTCCCACGTATCCAACTCGAGGGTTTCGTTATTATATAAGTTATTAGGGGCAAAACTGGAATAATGGTGATAATATCATGAAAAATGGAAGAAAATGATAAATAATGAATAAATACAAAAATTTAGAATCCAAAATGGAGGAAAGATGACAAGATCAGTAATTAAGCATAATACAGTCAAAAAAGGATGAACTGGCAGTGAGAAAGGGTAAAATTAGAATAATAGAATAAATTTGGTAAACGGAGGGCAAAATCATAATTTAGTAAAAAAGCTATAAAATAGGGATCAAAATGTAATTTTGGTAAAAATAATGAATTTAAGGACCAAATTGAAGAAAATAAAAGTTTAGGGATAAAATGTAAAAATATGATGGAAAATGCAAAAAGAGGAAAAGCTAGGGGGCAAAATGGTAATTATTGTAAAATTAGGAACATAAATATCAATTTAGTAAAAGAAAGGACAAAAATGTCATTTTGGAAAAATAAATAGACATAGATGTAATTTTAGTGAAAACAGGGATAAAATGGCAAATTTGGATAAAATATGAGATCTAAAGGTTAATTTGATAAAAGTAAAGGACTTAAATATAATTTTTATAAAAGCTGGAATTAAAAGTATAATTTTTATATGAGATGAAAATATTAAGGACTAAAAATTAAATATTACTCTAATTTAAGGCTAGTGATGATATGTGCTAAAATAAAGATTTTTGTAAAGGAAATAGATAAATAAAAAAAAAATAAATAAGATGAGATAGAAAAATTGTAAAATAATTAAGAGTAATTAAGAGTTCAAATGAAATTTAATTTGAATTGGTGAATTAAATAAGGAAGCTAATAATATTGACGTTCGAATTTATATATTTTGTAATAATGAAATAAGCAAAGACTGTAAATTACAAAGGATTAAAATAATACCAAGAAATTAAGATAAATGAAGTAGTTGATTAAAGAATATTATATATGTAAATATAAAGAATTAATAATATGAGAAATGTAAAATAAAAGATTAATAGAGGCAATTCCATAATTAAGTAAAGAAATAGAAGTAGAAAGGTAAATCTACATTGAAAATATAACTAAGATAGATAAAATGGTAAACAGGATAAAAAAATGTAAGGAAATAAAGTTAATAAGGATTAAATGGCTAATTTACCATTGCATGAGGAAATATTAAATATTAAAATGTAAATTGAAGAGTAGAAATAAAATAAGGAATATAAAAGGGTATATAGAGTAAAATAACATTGTAATTAGTAAATTGTGCGATACAATGGAAGTTATAGACTAAAATGTAATTGTCATCTAAAATTGAGAAAAAGTGAATAAAAGATAAAAATAGTAGAAAAAGGGATCAAAAAGTAATTAAAAAGGTAAGAATGTAATTTTGAGTCTAATAAAAATAAGGATGGACAAGAATCGGATAATAAGGATCAAAAAGGAAATTAGCCAATGTGTAAAGATATTATGAGAATTAAGGAGTAAATTGGGTTAGAAGATGAAATAAAAGTTAAAAAGAAGTAACTATGTAGTGAAAGGTAAAAATAATTGGAATTATAAAAAAATGAATATGAGTAATTTTAGTAGAAATAAAATATAAAATAAGAACTAAACTATAGTTAGGAAGATAAGAGAACAATAGTTAAAGAATGAACCGTAAAAGTTAGTGAGACCTGAATAGAATAATAAAAAGAGAATTTATGAGGAAAGGAAAAGTTTGATGGACTAGATAACAATTTTGCAAATAATTAATCAAGCGCAAGGGCCAAAATTGATAAATTAGGAGTAAATATGTAAATTTGATTCAATACGAAGAGGAAAGCATGAATTGAAAGGGGTTGTAACAACTTAGAATGGAAATAAAATGTTATGAGTTTATTAATATGAAATTATAAAATGAAGACTAAAATTTATTAGTATAGCAAAACAGAACACATAACTCGAGGAAAAAATGATAATTGAAGAATAAAGTAACAAATGAAAGATGAATAATGAATTGAAAATTAAATCAAAGGCCTAAATGTGGAGTTTAGATTCAAAAGAAAAGAATTGAAAAATAGAATGGAAAATTAGTATTAAAATATTTAAAGTAGAGACTGAATCAAATCTATAGCAAGTATGTGAATATGAGGAAGTAAATTGAATTATTAACTTTTGAGGTAAAATATAAGAAAGTAAACTATGCAAATAAACAAGAAAATAAAAATTAATTGTGAGTTATTCATAAATAATTTAAAATGAAACAGTAACAATGATAGTAGAATCAGCAAGTTTAATTAAGACAAGCAAGTCAGATATAACAAATGATTTAAAGACAAAATATTTACTTAACAAGAGGCTTAATATGACAAGAATATTAGAAAAATCGAGTAATGATGAACGAATTGTATATCGAGTAAAAAAGTGAAGTAATAAATAGAAATCGAAAATAAGAAAAGAGCATGAAGTAAATTGCAATTCAATGACTAAACTTGAAAACAAGTAATTGGAAATAAAAATGATCCCAAAATAATTGTAGGAACTTAAAGAGATTTAAATAATGACAAATATGTGTTAAGAATGAAAAGATAACCTAGCATAAGAAATCGAAACAAGATAAGTGGTAAATTATTGATGATGAAAAAATTAGGAATAAATAAATGAAATAGAGAAACAAACTATGAAGATAAGACAAGTAATCTAAGCAAATTAGGACATTAGATAGAAATTCAGATAAAAACAAAACTTTAAATCCTATGTATGTAATTGTGAAATTTGTTAGTTGGGTATCCACCACTAGGCACATTGTGCTTAGTGTGTAGCTATTTACTGCTCGCAGGTGTCCGAAGGCGATAGATGTGAACTCAAAGGGACAAGTATAGGAACTAAGTGGAATGGTATAGCAAATAAGATAAAGTTGTATCATGTATGTGTGGCATGCATAAGTAGAATCGTAATATGTACGTGTATTATACTAAAATTATTGTTATATTACATTGTGATATTTTTCGTGTATGAGTGTTACAATTTCATGGCCTTTTTATGTTGTCTTTCCATATTTAATTTGTTTAGCATATTCATTCCTGAGTTTGATGTCATTTTATATTCTATTTATGCATGTTTTGTATCCTTTCTATTTAATTTTTATTTTCCACACATATTTATGTTATTTTATATTAGTATTTGATTTATTATAATTTCACATACTAATTGTTTATTTTCTTTGTTTTGTTTGAGCAATTATTTTGCGTGTTTTGAGGAGTATCATTTTTTTGGAGATCAGTATGATGGAATATAACATGGCATATACATGATGATCATGCAGCAAAAAAATAATAAAATTGATCATAAATACCACGGCAATCCATAACAAGAATCGAAAACATGAAATTTTAGGGTTTTAAAACTTACAATCTTAAATGCACTTTAAATCTAGATTTTGATGGTGACCAGTAAATAGGATGAACTTATATGCTTTAGATCTTGATCACCAATTCCAAGAAACAACCTTTACGCCACTCCTCTATATTCTCACACACACAATTGCAAGGAAGGTTTAAAATTAAGAGTGCTAGCTCTATGTTTAAATATTTGGCAATGGTAATGGATTGAAGCAACAAGATCTAATCTTGTTCTTCTTTTAGGTTGCTATTGCTAACCAACAACACAAGAGAACAAGAAAGAATTCTTTCCCCTTGTGTATTTCAGCCAAGAGAGTGAGAGAGAGCAAAAAACGCCTAGGGTTTTTTCTTTTAGTTTACAAATATATATCACTTGTTTAGGTTAAATGTGAATGCCAAAATTCACTCTCTTTAGGTAGTGATTTCAACCTCCATCACTTCCTAATTAAGTGACATATATATTAACTCAAATTCCTTTAAATTTTAAATTCAAATTAATTTAAAATAAACATAAGACATTTAATCAAAACAAATCACTTAATTAGGGATATAGTTGCCGAAATTCATTAGGATTTTATCTTGAATTTTTGGTCACTCTCTCTCTTATTTAAGTGTTTTATTTTGATTCAAATGCTATTAGGATTTAATGCTCAATTAACTTAATTAATCCTAGATAATTAATTAATTGAAATTAATCCTATTAGGCCAAATTTCTCTCTCTCATGGACCAAGGTCCAATTAGCAATTTTAATACCCATTACATACATTAATTTGACTTTAATTAAAAGCCCAAATTAATGTCCAATACTCGATTTAAATATTTTAAGCCCAATGCTTTGTGTGCGATCCTATAAGTCTATTTAATATTGGCAATGAATTAATGAATTAATTCATAGGCCATATATATTCTCTAGCAAGATATTATAGCATTCAAATTAAATGAAAATGCAAATCGCATCTATTGATCTAATGCAATTTTGCATAGTCCCTTACCCTTAAATATCAGAATAAATATAAGGCATGAAACTAGTCATCCTTATATATATTAATTCCGTTCTTGATATTTCAGTGACACTGAACTCTTAGATAATAATGATTACTCATTATTTCATCTCGGTATGGCCATACACTTCTCAGTTCATTGATCAAGTGGCCGATGATATTTTTCTCTCTTATTGAGAGGGGTAATCCCTTCACTTCTCTCATGCTCTCTAACATGAATCAATGCATACCCATACTTGTCACCCTGTTACGAGTACGTTAGGTGTATATCAAAGTATACAGTAATTCATAAAGAGTTTCATAAAAATTTTAGGTTTAAGAACTCCGATGCAAAATTTGCACATGAGAAACACTTATGACTTGTACCATGTAGTGTTCTCATGAACGGATCGAATCCAGATACCATGTTCTAAACATGTATCTAAGATCTTTGATTGACACTTTTGTCCTTATGATCCGTAAGATAGAACTCAACTTATCAGAGAGAGCATACTAGCCTTAATTCATTTGTTATTCCCATAACAATGACTGAGTAGGGATATTCAGAATGAAGTCTCTATTGTTTCAAGGTCTTACAACCATATGCCTCACACATGATAACTTAAACTGAAACAACATTCTTGCCTAGTTCTATCAATTGATATACACAGGAATACAATAGATAAAACAAATGCCTCATTTATTAAATTAAATGCTTTATAACAATGTATTAGGGCTAGGGCTTACACTAACAATATCCCACTAGCACTAGTCCCAATTGGGCATAGCTCTAAGACCGAATGCTCTCAAATGAGCTTCATGCAGATTTGGATGCAACTGTTTCATCAAATGATCTGCTACATTGTTTTCACCTGCTATCTTGCTAACCTTGACGTCCCCACGATCAATGATATCTCTGATCAAGTGGTACCTCCTGATTATGTGTTTGGATTTTTGGTGTGATCGGGGCTCCTTGGCCTGTATGATGGCCCCGTTGTTGTCATAGAAAACTTCTAATGGATCTAGGATGCTTTGGACCACTCCTAATCCATAAATGAATTTTCTAATCCAAATAGCCTCTTTTGCAGCCTCACTCGTTGCAATATACTTAGATTATGTAGTTGAGTCGGCAACGGTCTCTTGCTTCGAGCTTCTCCAACTGACAGCACCACCATTCAAAACAAAAACAAACCCAAATTGCGATCTTGAATCCTGAGTGATGGTCTGAAAAGTAGCATCAGTATAACCTTGTATAACGAGCTCCTCTTGACCACCATATAAGTGATCCTTAGTCCTTCGTAGGTACTTTAGAATCCCCTTTACAGTAAACCAACGTTTCTCACCAGGGTCTTGCTAAAACCTACTGGTTATACTCAGTACATGAGCAACATCCAACCTAGTACATAACATAGCATACATGATAGATCCAATAGCAGATGTATATGGGATTCTACTCATGTTGTCCCTCTCCTCTTTAGTTTTAAGACACTGTTCTTTAGTCAAAGGAACTCTTAAAGACAAAGGTATGTACCCTTTCTTTGAGTCTCCCATACTAAAACGCTTTAGTACTTTGTCTATGTACTTTTCTTGACTTAGTCCCAAAAGTCGATTCGATCTATCTCTATAGATCCGAATACCAAATATTGTCTCGGCTTCAACTAAGTCTTTCATTGAGAAGCACTTCCCCAACCATTGAATAACCTTTTGTAATGTTGGAATGTCATTCCCAATGAGAAGGATGCCGTCCACATATAGGACCAAAAATACTATTATTCTCCCACTAACTTCTTGTACACACAAGGCTCATCTTCGTTCTTGACGAAGACAAATTCTTTGATTGCCTCATCAAAATGAAGATTCCAACTTTGGGATGCTTGCTTTAATTCATAAATGGATTTTTGAAGCTTGCAAACCTTTTTAAGATGCTTAGGATTGACAAAACCCTCAAGCTGTGTCATATACACATCCTCAAGTAAATTTTCATTGAGGAAAGTAGTTTTGACATCCATTTGCCATATCTCATAATCATGATATGCAACTATGAAAAGTAAGATCCTAATGGACTTAAGCATGACTACAGGCGAAAAGGTCTCATCATAGTGTACACCATGAGTTTGTCGAAAACCTTTTGCTACTAGTCTACCTTTGTAAGTCTTATCAGCTTTGAGTTTAAATAGCCGCTTGCATTCAATTACCTTAGCACCTTCCGGTGGATCAACCAAGGTCCAAACCTAGTTATCGTACATCGATTGCATCTCGGATTTCATGGCTTTAAGCCAATTTTTCGAGTCTAGGCTCTCAATAGCTTCTCGATAGGTAGTAGGATCGTCACAATCTACTGACTCAATAGTGTCACTATCGGTGATTAGAAATCCATATCTCTCAATCTCCTGACGTACCCTACCAGACCTTCTAGGTTCTCGTGTAATGGGTTCTTGTTCCACAATTGGTTGTGAACTTGATCCCATTTCTAACTCATCCTCTGTAAGAGTTTGTGGCACTTAAATTTCTCCTAGTTCTACTTTACTCCCACTATCTTTCTTGAGAAGGAACTCCTTTTCCAAGAAAATAGCCTTACGAGCAACAAATACTTTGTTCTCGGCTTGTGAGTAAAAGTAGTATCCCTTTGTTTCTTTGGGATAACCTATAAACAAGCAGACAGTGGATTTAGACTCTAGTTTATCAGATGTTAATCTCTTAACATGTGCTTCACAGCCCCAAATCCTGAGAAATGACATATTGGGTTCTTTCCTAGTCTATACTTCATATGGTGTCTTCTTAACTGCTTTAGTTGGAGTACGATTTAGTAGAAACCCAACAGTTTCTAATGCATAACCCTAAAAAAGAGACAGGAAGATTTGCTTGACTCATCATTGATCGAACCATGTTCAATAAAGTTTGATTTCTCCTTTCAGATACACCTTTCCATTGTGGTGTTCTAGGAGGAGTGAGCTGTGAAATAATACCACACTCCTTCAAATAACTGTCAAACTCTTGGTTTAAGTATTCGCCACCTCGATCTGATTGAATGGCTTTTATACTTTTGCCAAGTTGTTTCTCTACTTCGTTCTTAAACTCTTTGAATTTCTCAAAAGTTTCAGACTTGTACTTCATTAGATAGACATAGCCATATCTACTGAAATCATCTATGAACATCACAAACTAGCTAAAACCACCTCTAGCTTGTGTACTTAATGGTCCACATATATTGGTATGTATTAGTTCCAATAAGTCATTAGTCCTCTCACCTTTCTTGTTAAAAGGACTCTTTGCCATTTTTCCATGCAAACATGGCTTGCATGTGCCATAAGATTCTAAGTCGAATGACCCAAGCACTCCAGATTTGTGGAGTCATGAAATGTGTTTTTCGTTTTCATGCCTTAAACGACAATGCAAAAAGTAAGTAGGGTTCAATTCATTTGATTTAACCCTTTTTGTATTAATGTTGTATATGGACTCTTTGTTTTGTAGATTAAGGAAATAAAGGCCATTTTGCAACATGGCATTGCCGTATGAAATGCCTTGGTGACGAATATGAACGTTGCTATTATTAATAACAAAATCAAATCCATCCAAATCCAAACAAGAAACTGAAATAATGTTTCTGCTCATAGCAGGCACATAATAACAATTTTTCAAATCTAAATAAAGTCCGGAAGGTAAAGTGAGTTGATAGTCGCCTATCTCCATAGCAGCAACTCGTGCTCCATTCCTCACACGGAGATCCACTTCATTCTTCCCAAGTAACCGCTTATTTCTTAGCCCCTGCACATTTGAACAAATGTGAGAACCACAATCGGCATCTAATACCCAAGTGGTAGAAATAGAAAGGTTAATTTTAACAACAAAAATACCAAAACTGGATGCCTTGGCTCCATTCTTCTTTTGTTCTTCTTTGAAGAGAGCGTAATTCTTCCTCCAATGCCCTATCTTGTTGTAGTGGAAGCATGTGCTCTCACTCTCCTTGAGCTTTTACGCCTTAGGCTTGGGATAGGCCTGAGGTGCACTCCCATTTGACTTGAGCCAAGCCAAGTCATTCTTGGGTTTTCCCTTTTCCTTTCCCTTTCCCCTAGCAGGTCCCTTCTTAATGCCTCCTTGAACCATAAGTACGAGATTGGTCTTTCAAATATTTTCTTCAGCATTCTTAATCATCCCATGAAGCTCTATGACTGTCTTTTTCATTACATGTATGTTATAATTCATGACAAATGGATCATAATCATCAGTCAATGAACCTAAGATCAAGTCAGTGGCCAATTCCTTCGGGACTCGTACCTCAAGCTTCTCAAGAGTATCGAGATTCCCTTTCATCTTGAGTACATGGGTACTAACAGGAGTACCCACAGCCATCTTACAAGAAATTAAGGCCTTTGTTGTCACGAACCTCTCATGACGAGCTTGCTCTTAGAATATCTCCTTGAGGTGCACCATGATCGCATAAGCCTTTTGGTCCATGAATTGCTTTTGTAAGTCAAGCACCATAGTGGCCAGCATCAGATAGGTCACATCATTAGAGTCGCTCTTCTTGGTCTCAAAAGTTTCCTTTTGAACCACAGAGGCGTTGTTAGCAGGTTCTTCGGGCAAGGGTGCATCCAAAACATATGACTTTTTCTCTTGCTTAAGAACTATTCTTAAGCCATTTAATAATTTAAATAAGGTCATAAAATTTGAGTTAAAGTTCTGTTCAGATCTGATCTAAATGTGTTTTTCCCATTTTAATCAAAATATAACATCAATGTTGATTAAACATGTAACAAACACAAACTAGTCATAGTTTTAAGTGATTTTAAAATTAATCAATTAAATTGTCATGGACCAGAATTAAAACCAATTTTAAAATATGTCCAGACCCATTATTAATCTCTAAAAATTACTTACAAACATGCCAAACATGTTTATACATTTAATTTTGAAAACTAGTTGTTAAATAAACACAAATCATGCAAACTAGCACCTAGTTTCAAGATTAACATGTACCATCAGGTATTTATAATTAAATCCAACCACGAACAGCTCTAAGAACATCTCAGGAAAGTATATTAACATGTCATAACAATTATAATACCTAATAAAATATTTAAAATCGTTTTTACACTAAAACAATGCAAAAAACTCAAAACATAAAATTTCTGCATTTCATGTTTTTACACAAACGATTTTTGAATCAAGATTTCATGCATCTAAAGCACTAAAATAAGAAATTTTAGGTTCTGATACCACTGATGGAATATAAAATGGCATATACATGATGATCATGCAGCAAAAAAATAATAAAATTAATCATACATATCACGGCAATCCATAACAAGAATCGAAAACATGCAATTTTAGGGTTTTAAAACATACAATCTTAGATGCACTTTAAATATTGATTTTGATGATGAACAGCAAATAGGATGAACTTATATGCTTCAGATCTTGATCGCCAATGCTAAGAAACAGCCTTTAAGCCACTCCTCTCTATTCTCACACACACAATTGCAAGGAAGGTTTAAAATCAAGAGTACTAGCTCTATGTTTAAATATTTGGCAACGGTAATGGATTAAAGCAACAAGATCTGATCTTGTTCTTCTTTTAGGTTTCTATTGCTAACCAACAACACAAGAGAACAAGAAATAATTTTTTCCCCTTGTGTATTTTAGCCAAGAGAGTGAGAGAGAGCAAAAAATGCCTAGGGTTTCTTTCCTTTAGTTTACATTTATCACTTGTTTAGGTCAAGTGTGAATGCCGAAATTCACTCTCTTTAGGTAGTGATTTCAGCCTCCATCACTTCCTAATTAAGTGACATATATATTAACTCAAATTCCTTTAAATTTTCAATTCAAATTAATTTAAAATAAACATAAGACATTTAATCAAAACAAATCACTCAATTAGGGTTATAGTTGCCGAAATTCATTAGGATTTTATCTTGAATTTTTGGTCACTCTCTCTCTTATTTAAGTGTTTTATTTTAATTCAAATGCTATTAGGATTTAATAATCAATTAACTTAATTAATCCAAGATAATTAATTAATTGAAATTAATCCTATTGGGCCAAATTTCTCTCTCTCGTGAACCAAGGTCCAATTAGCAATTTTAATACCCATTACATACATTAATTTGACTTTTATTAAAAGCTCAAATTAATGTCCAATACTCTATTTAAATATTTTAAGCCCAATGCTTTGTGTGTGATTCTATAGGTCCATTTAATATTGGCAATGAATTAATGAATTAATTCAAAGGCTATATATATTCTCTAGCAAGATATTATAGCATTCCAAATTAAATGAAAATGCAAATGGCATCTAGTGACCTAATGCAATTTTGCATAGTCCCTTATCCTTAAATATCAAAATAAATATAAGGCATGGAACAAGTCATCCTTATATATATTAATTCCTTTCTTGATATTCTAGTGACACTGAACTATCAGATAAATAATGATACTTATTATTTCATCTCGGTATGACCATACACTTCTCAGTTCACTGATCAAGTGGCCGATGATATTTTTCTCTCTTATTAAGAGGGATAATCACTTCACTTCTCTCATGCTCTCTAACATGAATCAATGCATACCCACACTTGTCACCCTGTTACGAGTACGCTAGGTGTATGTCAAAGTATACAGTAATTCATAAAGAGTTTCATAAAGATTTTAGGTCTAAAAACTCCGATGTAAAATTTGCACATGAGAAACACTTATGACTTGTACCATGTAGTGTTCTCATGAACGGATCGAATCCAGATACCATGTTCTAAACATGTATCTAAGATCTTTGATTGACACTTTTGTCCTTATGATCCGTAAGATAGAACTCAACTTATCAGAGAGAGCATACTAGCCTTAATTCATTTGTTATTCCCATAACAAATGACTGAGTAGGGATATTCAGAATGAAGTCTCTATTGTTTTAAGGTCTTACAACCATATGTCTCACACATGATAATTTAAACTAAAACAACATTATTGGATAGTTCTATAAAATTGATATGCACAGGAATACAATAGATAAAACAAATGCCTCATTTATTAAATTAAATGCTTTATAACAATGTATTGGGGCTATGGCTTGCACTAACACAGTGTGCCTCGGAGGGTCGTCATTAACATGGTTCCATTTCTATCCTTTCTTCCTTTTATTTTATTGCATTTGTTTATGCTCTATTTATTTAGTTAGTTTTATTATTTTATTTTATTGTTTATTTTAAATGTATTATTTTTTAGGGATGTAATAAGTAATAATAAATGATTTTTCGTACGTTAACTAAAAATTTCACTTTAAAATTGTTTTTACTTAATTAATGATGTTTTCTTAAACAAAATGGACTAATGTCCAATTTTCCAACCTATAAAATCACATAATAATAATAATAATAATAATAATAATAATAATAATAATAATAATAATAATAATAATAATAATAATAATAATAATAATAATAATAATAATAATAATAATAAAACCTTTTTGTAAAGTATTCTTAAGGGAATCAAAGTTCCCAACCTAAATGAATTCCATGATTTATGTATGATCTTTATTTTTGGATTTTCAGTTGGATGATTTATGTATTAAATTTAAATAGCTTATTTTATTGCTTTTTATTTGCTGTTTTCCTGTGTGTTTGATATATTTATTTACTTCTTCACCTATGCATCGAGTGAGAAGGGAGACAGTGGATTAATAATAAAAACTCATTTATAAACAACACCTAACCAGGGTATAAGTAAGAGTGATGTCTCGAACACCTTCTCTATTTAGGCATCAAAGGTTAGATTCATTTCCCAACATTTTATTGGGTGACGACTCCATGATACATACCTCTTGAGCCCACTTAAATGCCATCATAGGTTGACCATCAATAATAGAATTGGATCAAAATCCCTCTTCTATTGTGAAGTGGCCAATTTATGAAACTTATAAGCCTCATCTGGTTTCGGATCCTGAAAGTAAGCCTCCAAGAATTAAACCGTGTACTTAAGTACCAAATGGGCACCAAAGCATTGGGTACCTGTAATGCCCTCTCTTATTACCTTTATCTATCATTATCTTATATAATTATTTACTTAAGACTTATTTAATTTACTCTTGAATATTACACGATTCTTTAGACTGATGAATAATCACATACACATATACATTGATACAAGAGTTTAATAAACATATACTATATATGAGATCAGAGTTAGTTACAAAATTTCATTATGTACATTACAAAATTTTAGGTTATATACCAAAAGTCTTCCTCAAGCTCTAAACTTTGTGGCCTGCAGATGTTGCCCAGACACGTAGCTTTTTATGCTTAAACTTGGGAACCTACATGGAAAAACACCCGTGCTGAGCAATAGCTCAGTGGGGAGGCAAAACACTAATAATACTAATAACATAGTACACTTGTCATAAGTAAAACATTCAAAGGCCATATAATCATATCATATGCTCACTAACATGCTCATAACATCTCAAAACACTATTTTCGTACAAAATAATCATTTCTTGATACTTATTCACTCATGATTATTCACCCAATTACAACATTTCAGTATTATTATACAACCTGAACTTTCATTAAAAGTGGATAACAGGACAACACTGGATACTGTTAACCAGTATCAAACACTAAAGACATGAATCTTGAACACTAGATACCAAAAGTATCAACACTAGACACCCACAAGTGTCAACACTAGCAGCTGCATTCACTATCCCTCATAGGCATGCCTATCCATCAACTTTTATGTATAATCCAGGCTTTTATTCAATTGCTAAACATTAGAAATAATTTGCATAATATATATTGAATGTATGAACACTAATGCACATAACAAAACACTCAATTACATCACTATATCATGTCATTCATATTCTCTAAACATGATTTAAAGAGTCTAGTTGTGCTTTGGTATTAATTTAAAACCTTAATTTCAATGTTTATAAAAGGCAAGAAAGGGTCACGGTTACTACCAAAATTATGGTAACCGTGACCTATGTTGCCTTCCAGCTCTGGACTGTGTCATACTACCTTACGATCATTATCTAATGAGTAATAACCGTGTTCTACACTTTTTAGAGGGCTCACGGTTACTATGAAAATCCTAGTAACCGTGAGATAGGTCTTCTTCAGGGTCTGGACTGAAAATTGGGGTAGCTCATGGTTACTATGAAAAACCTAGTAACCATGAGGCCCAAACCGCCCAGAGACAGATTTTATGTCTCGATTTCTATGCTATTTTTGACCTAGAATACGTCATTTTTAGCAAAACTGGTCTTCTACAAAGTTGTAGAGCTATGTCTTAACTTTAATTTCCAATAAAAAGAACCTCAATACAACATCTACAGAGGGATTTATTCCACTTTTACTAAGGCTGGTTCAAGTTACACCTATGCAGATTTTCACTATGAGATTCTTTAAGACACAAACTATGTTTTTCATGCATCTAATCATCATTCAAGAGCTCTACCATCAATAATAGAACATATATAACACATAAATCAATTTAAATCAATAAAATAGATATCAAGGAAAAAGAAAAAACTCCCAAACCTCTATTAAACTTCACTCCTTTCTTCCTCCTTTTTCCTTGCTCTCTCTTTCTCTTTTGCTCTTCTTTTATTTCCATGAGATAAATCACATACACAAACATCTATTTAGATCCTTAAATTCAATATCTATCTTCAAGAAATATAAGAATAAAAGGTAATAAAATTGTTACCTTAAAAGAGACAAACCCTAAATTCTCTCTCTACCTTCTTTGAGACACCAAAAGCTTGTATTTTTGAGAGGATGAAGATGAGTAAAAGGAGCAAAAATTTCTGAATTTGAAACCCTTCTTTGGCTGGCCAAAACACTCACCCTTTTCATACCATGTTATCTCTCCATTCTCATGAGATTTTATGAGTTTTCTAGAGTAGAACACATGCCTTAATCCTATTGGCCACTCTTTTCTTTGCAATTTACTACTCCTTCTTTCTTTATTTCAAATTTTCACCACAATTCTTTTACTTTATACTTTCAATTAAGCCCTCAATGACACACTTTCTAATTTGTACACTTATGTCTTAGTGTAAAATTGCCATTTTGTCCTTATTCATTTGATTTAATTCCTTTCATGTCCTTTCCCACAATTTCAATGTACATTCTCCTCGTATTAGCTCCACTATATACATCAAACATACCCGATTACTCTTAGGGTGCAATGTGGGGCCTTACAGTACCAAACGGACACCACAACATTAGTAGTTGCAATCACTATCCCTTATGGGCATGCCTATCTATCCACTACTCATATAATTCAGGCACAAAATAATAATTTTTTTACTTTCACTTTCATTATTCACTACAACTTTTCAATATTTGTTTCACTTTTGCTTCGCTATTTCACTTCACTAACAATAATTCACTATTGCACTTTTCTTTTCACTAATTCATTTTTATTCATTTACCATTCAAGACAAATATTCCTATAATCAAGGTACATGTCGTTATGACATTCACTTGTATTTCAATTTGCAAACATTCACTATCATTTTAAATAATTCCACTAATATACATATACAATCATAAGCTTTAGATTGGAATATGTATAGTCATTTATTTATCATTTATCACCGAAACATATATCATCTACATGCTTGAATTAACATAAACATACCTTAAACTTATAGTTAAGATAATGGCAACAGAATCAATCACTTTCATATAACTCACTATACATGTATTTCTATTTTATTTATTTCTATATTTCAAGTATTTATCTTATATTTCATATTCTCTTCTTGTCATGTTAATACATACTTAGGTAGACATATCAATTTACTTGAATCTTAATCTTAAATCCATATACATACTAATTTTATACATATTCATGTATGCATATCATTTATTTAGACTCAAATGAATTTCCATGTTTTATATTTAATTAAACTTTTTTATATATCATCCCCTATTTCATGTATATAAAGTGATAACTTCAAATTTTATATTTATTTTCAATATATTTTTATTTGTGTTTGTGTCTCAATTTATATGTTTTCTGTATTTTGTGTTAAATCTCTTTCTTTGTGACAAATTGGATCATTTTGAGAATAATAGTATTTTGGTATGCTAAATGGTGAATTTTTTTACCTTTTGTGCAGAAAATTGACTTGGATACAATAGAGACCAAAGTGTCTAAACTGTGTGCATTACAAAATCTCCAATACGCATCGTTCCACTAAAAATAATGGCTGAGACCATTTGTCTCCACTGTGTCCAATGCAAAATTTAAAGTTGTTCAATCCAAAAGGGTGTGTACAGTTGAAACCAAAGTGTCTCAGCTATGTGCTTATGCTATAGTACTATTTTATTCGATTAGACTCGGCTAAGACCAAAGTGTTTCCATCGTGTGCCTCTGCTGATTTTAAAAAAGTTGAGTTTTGTTTGGCAAAAAGGAAGAGGAGGTACACATTTGAGAACAAGGGTTTTTTTGTTTCATTTTTAAGGTTTTATTTTATTTTCTTTTATTTTGTAAATGCATAAATTAGGTTTATTTTAATACAAGTTGTTAGATTAGATTCAGGTTTCTTTAAATTTGTAGTTGTTGTTTTATTTATTTTTTCTAGAAATTTATTCAAGGAAGCTTGGATTCAACTTGGGACTTCATCGGTTGCAATAGGCTTTTGGGTTTCTTTTTTCCTCTCTTCTCTTATTTTTTTTTATTTTTAGTTTATAGTTTCATTGCTAAGGGATCTATGAATCCCCATATATATGTAATGGATTGAACTTTTTTTTATATTTATATGTCTAAATGTTTTATTCTTCATTGGGTTTATTCATTTATTTGTTTTATTTAGTATTTGAGCTTTTTACTTCATTGAGTGATTGGTTATTATGCTTGAAAGGAATGGGTATTGGCATGCTCTATTTTAGCTTTGTATAAGCTATTAATCGAAGGATGATTTCAAAATGGAGGCCTTAGGTTTATGGCTTATGTATCGTTAATTTTAGAAATAGTTGAAGTATAGATGGGTAATGGATTTGTTGACTCTGGAATGGAAAATTGGGTAGTTAGAGTAGTTGGCTCTGGAATGGAAAACTTAGGATTTATATAGGTTATCCACATTTAAGTCATAGATTTCTTTGTGGTTTAATTCAATTCATTGGGTATGGGGAGGAGTAGAGTACCTTGGTAGTGTTTTTAAATGAATGTTTTAATATTTAGTTCAATTAGCTTTATTATTTGTTTATTTTGTCAATTAGATTTAGGATACTATCAATCGAAAATTTGGGAATTTATCTCAGATTAATCCTACTCAACTCTAGATATCTCACTTAGCAACCCTTTATCCCTTAGGTTTAATATTCTTAGGTCTAAACTATATTCTCCTATATTACTTACTAATTTAGTAATCTGGCTAAGGTCATGAATATGAAGTCTTATTTTACCTTTATATATGTGTTTGCAAAGTTTCATAAACATTTGAGAAAGTTTGGATGTGTTTCAATAGTATTTCGGTGTGAAAAAAGGTACTTTTTAGGCAAAATAAAGCACCTCACGGCTGCCATATTTCATGTGACAGTTACAAGGGTCATTTATAGGGAAAATTTGAGTTAAAAAAGCAAAACTCACAACTTTCATGTTTACCCTCATGGTTGTCAGGGCATAACTACCAGCCTAGGCTATGTCCAAATTGTGGACAAGTTTTTAGGAATAACTTTGCATTGCATTTTTTATGGGTATATGGCACTTTTAAGCAAAGTGGTCTTCTAGAAATTTATTAATTTATGTATTAAGTTTTCAAATACTTAATAATAATGCAATTTGTATTTGTAAATCGAAAGATATTTCTAAAATGGTACAAACTACTCTTATGAGTTATCTAGTCATAAATTTGTTATATAATATTTGGAAAATTTTTGGGAACAATTGACCAGAATTACGTCATAATTTCTTTATTTTAAGTTTAGTTTCTATAAAAATTAATTTCATGTCATTTAGAGCTCTATAGTGATATTTACACTCTAAAGAGTCCAAATTGCTCTAACAATAGAGGCAGAATCAGGTCATCAAGTTCAAGCAAAATTTGGAGGGACATAGAGATAGGATTAGACTTTGGTTTCTATAAAAAGTTTTAGGTATATGTTTTAATTTTAATCTCTAATTAGAATCATTCAATTTTTGAGGTATTTAGGCCAAGTTATGGCCTAAAAATTAAAATTGGTCCAAGTAAACTTTTTAACAAAATTTCTCCTACATTACCACATATGCCATAATTCATCTTTTCCAATTAATTCAATATCAATCCAGAATCCCAAAATCATTAGACATTCATTTCATTATATTTATCAACTCATTTCAATTCTAATGCATATAAGAAAGATTATAATGTTCCTATGCCTCAAATTGGCCATAACTTATTTTCTATATCCCTTTTTTTCCTTTTCCTTTTATTTTTTACTTCTTTCTCTAACTAAAGCACATCCATATACATATCAATATCCATTTTAATTTAAGAATTCTAGCCTTCTTAAATTAGATGCATGAAAGAGATAAGAAAAGAGTAAAACCTTGTATAAACTTTTCTTAATTTTGCTAGAAATATCTAAGTTTTTCTCATCATTTTCCTTATTCTTTTAGAGCAATATTTGGAAGAGAAATTAGAGAGAAATACGAAATAAAATACTATGTTTTTGCACCCAAAAGTAGCCATCCTCTCACCCACTCTTTTTAAATATGTGTTCTTGATAATTCTAGACATGTACACTTGTCCATTCCTCTTTGGTCTAACTTTTTTAGTCCTTGATCAATTGTAATTTCATCCTATTAATTTTTTTTAATTACCAATTACATGTAATCTTAATTCTATTTGCATATAACTCATGTCTCAAATTAATTTATGTGTACATATGTTAATTTGAGCAATTTATCAAATTGCCCTCATCTTTTAAATTGATATCGTTTATGTTTTGACCTAATCTTTAACCCTATTAACCCTTAATATTCACTTCACATTCACCCTAGAGGTGCTTAAATGCTACAAGGATGTATGTTGGTACCCTACATAAATGCTTTTATATCAAGGCACCTCCAAGGTATCCATACAAAAAGAAAGGTCTAAAAACCTTTTTAAGCGCCAGTAATGGCCAAAATTAGGTTTGAAACTAGTAAACCAAATTTAAGTAGAAGAAAGAAAATTAGGGTTTTGAGTGAGTTAGAGTTCCAATCTTGCAGTACTACCCTAATTACCAATTTGAAGTGTATTTATACACCTTATCAATTAGATTAGGGTTATGTTTTAATGACTATACAATTTATTTGAACTTGGACTAATTGGATTGGCTGAAGTGACACTTATGGGCCTAATAGTCTAATTATACGCATAAAGCCTATATAAATAGGGGTTGCACATCTAAATAGGCTTTAAACCTATTCAAACTTCAATTATAGCCTTATAATAGATTAATAAAGCCCTATATTAATTTTTAACTGTACCTAAGGCCTAATGGGCTATAGAGAAAAATCTCCACCACATATAAATTTATATGAGCAAATTCAACCTACCAAGCATTTTTTGCGCATGAGACATTTTCTCCTCGAATTAAACCTTATATTTTTTATTAGAACTTACCAAATAAGTTTCCAAGACATTCCATGTCATATTCATGCATTTCTTTTAACCTCAGACCTTAATTCTTATATATGTTTGACCCTTTGGGTTCCTTGTGCATGTTGGCAATAAAATATGTAACTAAGAGTCCTAATTGAATTGGTACTCTTATGATTTAAACTCTTTTATACCATTTTATAAATTCTCAATTGATATTCACAATAACTTATTGTACAATTCATGAGAGGCTTTTAGTCAATTATCATGACTACCTAAATGATAGAAATTTTAGTGGTTTCCACTTTTACCTTTCCATATCAATTGTCCATACAATCACTCTTTTCACCATCCGTCTAGTCTCATTCATGAATTGAATATGCATATGATATCAATAATTCAAGAACTTATTGTATTAATATAATTTTATCTTTATTTTCAAAATGCCTTTCTGAATCTCATTCACCGTGCATTCCATCTTAGCTAAGGTTTTTCTAAACAAAGATGTATATAAATACTTGAGATAGAACTCTTCATTATAATTGGGGTGGTGAATCTTTTACCAGTCACTTAGTTACCTCGAAATAGTTCATGCTATATCCAATCTCCAAGCTATGTATACCTCTTTTTGGAGTAAAAACATATAAGTCAAAGTATAAAACTTGTAACCTGAGATACCTTGGTGATCTTAAGTGCAAGGATGCTTGCATAACTGATATGATGAGATGCTTCATTAATATAATATAAGTATCCATGTGAAGTCTCTCACAATAGGTCTTTAATGTACTTGTTCTTTTAATAAGCATCTATATGTTAACTTTGATAATGTCAATGATCACTAATAATGAGAACTATAGTTTAAACTATTCAAAAGTATAACATATGCTAGTCTATCTATATTAATAATGTCATGTCTTGTTAATACTATGGCTAGAGATTATTTAGGTATTAACACATTTGCATACAATAGGTATCTCATATCATGAACTCTTCACGATTAGCTTTCTATTTTGATCATATACGAAGGACTACATTTTATATTTTAAGTCACATGCAAATGTTAATACACAAAGCACTAAAAAAATGTATGAATGCCTTATTATTATTATTATTATTATTATTATTATTATTATTATTATTATTCATATAGAATGTTTATAAATGGATAAAAAAAATTAAATATGGGCTCTAGGGTATATAACTAACAAGGTGGAAATTTAAAAACTTATAAACTTATATAATATGATCTAGTAAAAATAATTTAATTCATAAGATAAAATTCAGAACTAAATTTACTATAGTTGTTTGTTGAACAGTTGTAAAATGTTTCATTGGATTGTCTTAAACCACCAATGTCATTACTTCAAGGAACCTCTAAGATATCCACATAAAAAATGAGGTTTAAGAACCTTTTCAAGGAGAAGCAATGGCCAAAATTGGGTTAGGGACTGTAGACACTAGGACCCGAGGTAGCTCTTATCAGGGTTACCTAATAGGGATGATTTTTCTCATAATAAAGCTAGGAAACAAAACGTGCAAAGCTTTTTTTTTGAACTTTTATGCTTTCAAAATGAGTTTTCTCAGGCACTGCCCTTTTATCCCTTAATTAGGAAAATGAGTTTAGGAGTCCTAAGTGATCTTGAGTATTTTGGCATAACTCTTTCCTTAGAGATCCTTCTTGAGCAAACCCAATATTTGTGGAAACTAAACTCATTTTGGAATAACTTGTGTTAAGAGTGTTTGGCCTAATTCTGCACCCATTGCTTCTAGCAAATTTTGAAAGTTAGAAGACCTGATTATGTCCCAAAAATTGCTTAGGAGCAACTGTCAATGTTTTAGCCTTAAATATCAATCAACAAGTCCAAATTCGGTAATTTTTTATTATTTGGGAAACTAAGACATAGGAAAACAAATGTCAAGAAGACACTACTTTCTTTTTATATTATATTATATTATATTATATTATATTATATTATATTATATTATATTATATTATATTATATTATATTATATTATATTATATTATATTATATTATATTATATTATATTATATTATATTATATTATATTATATTATATTATATTATATTATATTATATTATATTATATTATATTATATTATATTATATTATATTATATTATATTATATTATATTATATTATATTATTACATGTATATTTTATATATATAGATCGACACTACTTTCTTTTATATATATATATAAATAAATGTATTGTTACACACACACACACACACCCACCCTTGTATATATATATACAATTACATTTATTTATTTTTATTTTTGTAATTTTTAGTATTTAATTTTATAATAAATAAATATATCAGTCGTGTATATATATATACACGTGTGTGTGTGTGTGTATACATGTATTTATTTATTCACACTTTTTCTTTTATTTATTTACATTTTTCAGTAAATAAATATACCATCATATATATATATATATATTAACTTCTTTAACACTTGTATTTAACTTCTTTAACATAGTAAATAAACTACCCATTTTATGTATGATTCTTTATTTTTAGTTTCAAAATATTATAATTATGTTATGCTTATTGCTTTTCTTTATTAATTTGCTTTATCATTTTCAAATGTGGTTATGTATGCCTTTTAAATTCTTTGCCATGATAATGCATGAGAAGAAAGATAAAATAATTAATCTTGAAAACTTATTTATAAAAACACTTAACTAAGGTATAAATAAGAAGGGGTCCCGAAACATCTCTAGTTTTGTCCTCATAAGGTTATAATTCATTTTCTAATATTTTATTGGATGATGACTCCATAATACCTATCTTGTGGTACCTAATTGATGCCTTCATAAGTTGATCATCAATAACAGAATAAGGGTACCCCAATATGCTATCTCATGCCTTTTTTAGGTCCAAAACTTGGCAAATTTGATTGAATCCTTATCTATTGAGAAACGACCGGCCTTTAAGAGTTAAATGAACCTTTATTTGACCTTGAGCCCTAAAAATGGACCTTTGAGAACCCATCAGATGCCTAAAGGGGGTTCATTGCACATCATAGGGACTAATAAATCCAATTCGGCTACAATGCAGAAAAGAGGGAGAGATTAATTTAGGATTTTGAGTCAAGTAGAGTTGTAATCTTACTTTACCCTTTGAATCTAAATTTGAGGTGTATTTATACACTTAATAGCTTAGATTAGGATTATGCTAGAATGGTGGTAACTCTTAATTAGGCTTAAACCATTCAAGTGGGCATAAGTGAGACTCACTGGTCCAACATTCAAATTCTAAGAATAGAGCCTACACTACTAGAAAATTTGGAAATAGCAACGAAAATGATTCCGTTGCTAAATTAGCAATGAAAAATCAATTATGTTGCTATTTAGCAACGAAAAATAATTTTCGTTGCTAAAATTGGTTAAACTTTGTAGATTTAGCAACGAAAAAATATTTGGTTATCTTCCGTTGCTAAAAGTGGAGGGAATTTTTGGTGCCAAAATTTAGCAGCAGAAATTAGCAATAGAATCACTACTATGTTGCTAATTAAAGCGCCAATAGATGGCAAAAAAAATTTGGAATGAAAAATAGCAACGGAATATGATTTTCGTTGCTATTTTAGCAACGAGAGATAATTCGGTTGCTAAATAGCAACTGAATTTATTTTTAGTTACTAAAATAGCAACTGAAATATATTTTCTTTGCCAAATAGCAACTGAAATAGAATTTCATTGCTAATTTTTATTTTCAATGAAAAATTGCAACCAAATTTATTTTCGATTGCTAAAATAGCAACGAAATTTGTTTTTGATTGCTAAAATAGCAATCGAAATATATTATCGTTGCTAAATAGTAACCGAATTTATTTTTGATTGCTAAAATAGCAATGGAATTTAAAATGAGGGACATTTAAGTATTTTTCATGTTTGTTAGAAATATAAAATAGAAAAACCCTAGGCATAAACATTTGCCTCTTTCATTCTTTGCACCTCCTCCGCCCACTCTTCCCCTACCCCTATAGTCAGTGCCGCTTATCAACCTCACTATTAACGGATTAGGATTTTCCCTAATCCGAATAGTTTTTAACCTATTTGTGGTCTTAGAGCAGAAGCCAAAAAACTATGATGGGCGCAAATTCCCTGTCTACAGATTCAATCAAAAATGTAGATTTTTAAAATGACACCATCCTTGGAGGATGTGATATGCTTTCTCAAGAGTAAGTCAATGTGGGTTTTTGGATTTATTAGCTCAAAAATTGCTTTGCGTGATAGTGATATGCTTTTTCCTAGAGTCTCATATGATTAATATGCAAATTTCATTAACAGTGTTATTTTCACGCAAGCTACTGTCGTTGCATTTTTCTTTTGAAAGTCGGCATCTGTGCTTCATTAATGGTACTTCCCTAGTTTAACGAAATAGATCTATTTAATGGTACTCATCTTTGTCTTGCATTTTCAAGCAAAAACTAGATCTATTTATGGGCTGGATTTTTGCCAAATTTATACAGTTTTTAAAACATTTTTTTTATCTAAATTCAGGTCATAATCAGGTCTAGCAATTTTGTTTTTTCTTCTATCGAACAAAAAATATAGTTTTTTCACTAATTATTATCACTAGATTGTTTTTTTTTTAATTTTTAGGTTCTTTAATATATGTTTTAATAAAATTATTTAGTGATAATTAATGTCTCTGGATTTATTTTTAATTCATATAGATTTAAAGATGGGGAGCATCAAGAAATTTGGAAGAAAAAATGGTCTTTTGCTTGCCAGATTTGTGACCATGTTAATTAAGATTCAATTTGAGTTTTGATAAATTCATAATATCTAACTATTCTTGCTATTCAAACATTATTTTTTTAATCATTAAATGTGTTACTAGGGGGCCAATACTCGAAAAGATTAACACATAATTTTCTGCAAATTGATAGATTAGTCCCTTATATTTACTTAAAATATGAGTAATAATTTAAGAGGTAATTTAATTAACATTGATTAGTTCAAATAGTCGTTAGGTTTGGCCCAAAATTATAAATAAAAGAATGATTTTGTAATAATAATTGTGTGTGTGTGTCTGAAATTGCAGTTAGGTTTAGGCCAAAATTATCAGAAACAGTGAAAGGGAAAATAAAATTAGGAGCAAGAACAATAAAAGAAGGTAGAAGAAAGAATATATTCAAAGAGATATTTGCAAAAAAATAAGGAGAAAAAGTATTGAAAGCATCACAGTGCTACTTATCAACAATAGCTGGTCCTATTCCTGGTTTGCTTTTTCTTTCTACTCAAAGAATTACTTTCTGTAGTCAAACTTTTATTACATTTCACTCTCCAAATGGACAATTCATTCGTACACCTTATAAGGTTTGTTTACTTCTAACCTTATTATTCTTATTCTTATTCTTATTATTATTATTATTATTATTATTATTATTATTATTATTATTAAGAAAAACACATCCTCATCATGAAATTTTAACATTTTTTGATATAAGTTCTTGTACTTACAAAAATTAATATCCAATTTATATAAGACAGATGGAATTAAAAAATATGTTTTGTTAATCTTATATATGTTAGAGAGTATGCCCTAGAGCCCATGTAAAAGGGATGTATTTCATATGTATGAATTCATATTCTTAATAAAATGCATCATTCATTTATTAATGCTATGTTTAAATACATGAGTTTGTAAATCTTAAATTAATAAATGAAGTCCTAGATATTATAAAAACAATGTAAAGGCAATCATGAAAGTGTTCATGATATGAGATGTCTATTAAAGCAGTGGTTCTCATAACTGTGATTATGGAAGATAATCAAAGCTAACATGTGGATGCTTGTTAGAAGAACAATTTCATTGGAGACCTGCAAAGAGAATCCTCATATGGATATTAAATCTATGTCAGTGAGGAATCTCTTCATAGAGGTTGTGCAAGTATCCTTAGACTTGAAATCACCAAAGTTATCTTAAGTAACAAGTGGTATATTTTGACTCCATAACTGATTACTTCCAACTGGGGGTGAACATAGTTAGGAGATTGGGTATATCATAACCTACTTAAAGATAGTTGAGTGATCGACAAAGGAATCACCATCCCAGATTTATTAAGGGAAGTTATCTCGCATGATTCTATAATTGCCTTGTTCAGAGAATCTCTGGCCAAAGTAATATGCCAAGATGGATAGAGATCCATGAAGGGCATTTTGGAAAGAATGGATAAATTAATAGAACATACATAATTAGATTTATATGAGTTGACAGAAATCCATACTCATAATCTAATTGAGATAAGAGTGGTGAAAGGAGTAATTGCACGGTAACTGTTTCTATGGAAGGTTATAGTCAAACCACTTGACTTTCCAGACATTTGGGTAGTCATGATGTCTAGCTAGAGGCCGCTCATGATTTGTATAATAGTGTATCATAAATATCAATAGGGATTGATAAAATAATTTAAAGAATTTTAAATCAAGTGAGTTTTGAATAGAACTCACAATTACATATTTATACTGCTAAATGGACAGGAACCCAATAATTCACACACATATAGAGAAAAGGATAAAATGGTAAAATGACAAGGATAATAATATTTGATATTATTATGGGGATAGAGAAGTGAATAAGAGAATAATTAATTAAAGAGTTTAATTAATTATGATCAAGTAAAATTGTTCGCAGAACTTTTTAAAAATGTTATGTAAAATAGATCTAATTGAAATAATATATTTTATAATTAATTATTATTGGACTATAAATGTTATAGGGCTGATATAATAATTAATAGATCTATTGAAGGAATTAAAGAGGCCCAAAGAAGTGAAGTTGGCGCAGAAACCCTTTAGAGGAAGGGTTACACGGCAACTACAAACAGAAGGCCTTAAAGGCCTAATTCTTGGACCAAAATAAATTAAATATATTTCATAAGTGTTATGGAGCCTACATATTTAATTTGGTTGGATTTGGAATTCATTTGGGTAATTAAATCCAAGTATATGCACAAAAGGCCTAGTTTGTGGGTTTTGTTTATAGTCTTTTGTGAAAGGGCTTAAATTGGATTTTATTGAACCCAAATAAATTATTAATAATTCTAGAATCCCAATTAAGATTTCTCCAGCAATTTTAAAGATCCCAATCCTATTATAAAGTTGGATTTTTAACCTAACTATAAAAATCCAAGATATAAGGTTTTAGGGTTAAGTGTGAACAATTAAGAGAAAATATTTTTCTCTCTTTTCTCTCAGCCCTAGCCGCCACTCTCCTTGCTAGCATCTAGGAAATTTCAGCCAGCCCTTATTCTCTTCCTTTGTTGGTTCATTCAATCCTTCTCTAGTGTGGATTACTCATTAGAGGTGTTCGATTTTGGACACTGTGGTTTACGACAACCCGATGAGAAGGAAAATCAACTGTACAACAAAAATCAAAGGTGATTTTTCTTATTTTCATTAATATGTATATTGTAAATTCATGGTAAAAATTTTAAATTTCGCTTATGTATGAGATGCATGTAACCGATAATGTCCAACATGGTATTAGAGCCTCGATTTTGCCATGAATCTACAATTCTATATTTTTCTGCGAATAAGTTTTATTTTTTATTTATTTATTTCAAGAACTTTAAAATATCAGATTTAATTGTTCATGAATGAGAAATATTGATTTCTGGATATATGTGATCAAATATATAAAACGAAAAATAAAAATGATTCTTTTGAGAAAATAACCATTGTGAATGGCGTGAATGGCTTTTATTTTTCAATAAAGTTTAGGGGCTGTTCTAAACTAAAATTTTATCGATCTTCTCTAAAATTATTTTGATGATAATTTATGTGTTTAATATGTGATATTAAGCTATAGGATTAAACAAAATTAAAATCGAACAAGTTTTGCATGAAAACTAGTTTAGTCGAAAAGTTCGATAAATTGGTGTTCTTCATGTGTTATTGGTGTGTTCATGTTTAGAACGATTTTTAATCATCTAAATCTGATATATTAATGTGTTTTTAATTAATTGGATTAATTAAAATGTGCATTGAATTAATTGGATTAATTTTAATTTAAATTAGTGAATGACTTGGTGGGCCTAATGAGTTAATTTAAAGTAAATATTATAAACTATAATTAAGTTTATTAATGGGTTTTAAGGGCTAAAGTTGGCTTGGCTCATTCTAAAAATCCCAAATGGTCCAATAGACACAAAACTAATTTGTGTGTGAACACATTTTAGGGTTTTATTGTGTGGGTTTCGGCCCACCCTTGTTTTAAGCCCAAAATTAATTTTTTAATTATTTAATATGATTAATTAATTAAATAATCAATTGATAATTAATTAATAATCAATTGGATTGATGATTAAGGCAAGAACACATGCATACAAAAAGGTTTTCTAAAATGAAAGTTTTCAAAATGGAAAAAGTTTCCTAATTTGATCACATTATTAAAATAACTCAAAAGTATGTTTCATGAGTTGAAACAAAGTTAGTAATCCATTATATGTTTTACTTTATGCATTAGAAATGCATATAAGGGTGTATAATTGGCATAATGGATAGTTATGGACAAGACCCAATGTGATTGAGCATTATGCATGTTTTGGCCCAATGAGGACTTTCATGTCCCAGCCACTTGTTTTTGGTTTGTATTTCTTTTTCAAATTGTAATATGTAATTAGATTACTTAGATTAGAATTAGAGATAAAGATGGAGACCTGTAATGGCCTTAATACCGGCTTAGCCGTGAACAGTAAATTCCGATGGTAATTAAGGTTACAGGGCTATGAATAGTACCCGGAACTGAAAAATATTTTATTTGACCATCAGAAAGTATTGGTCATGGTGAGTTCGGAATTGAAATTTGAAGTGAAATTGAGGTCAAATGGGCCTCCAAATTTTAAAAATACGAAAAAGGCAGCGAGTTAATTTTACTAGTAGAGAATGTAACTTGATTTTGCATAAATAATTAAAAATAGTAAACGAACTCCAAAAATTGCTAGATTTTATAGTTATTTATGAAACTTTATGTAGAATATTTTGGTATAAAGAAATAAATTTTTCGGCGATTTTGACAGTTGTCGAATCGGACCAATTTGATTGAATTGGATAGAAAACGGACTCCAACTGAGCTAAAAATTTGCATGCAACCTATTTTTGATGTTTTAAGAATGATGAAATCAAAATTGAAGTGATTTGGAGTGAGGAAGTGAGAGATTTCTTGTTGGGCCTTTGAAAAGTTGTTATTGGGCCTTAAGTAATCAAGTTAGGCCTATTGGATTTAGGCCCAACCTTTAGCCCAATTGAAGAAGTATAAAAGGGAGAGGAGTTTGCAGATTTCCAGTAGATTCCAGCTCCTTCTTCATCTCTTTCTTGGCAAAGACACTCTCCCTCTCCCTATCTCTCAAATTTCTTCAAATCTTACTTAATTTCTCTTGGAATTCAAGCATCTTAACCCTAATTCCATCTCTCTAGATGAGTAATCCAGCCTCAAACTTATGATTTGAAGGATTAAAGCAAGAATTTTTCAAGGAGAAAGATTGAGGTGTAAATTTAAGGTATGTGAAAATCTTGGTTTTAATTTGGTTTTAAGGCATCTAAAGGTATATTAGGGTGTCTAGAGCTCATTTATGTAGTTATTTTGAGCAAATGAAGTAAAAAAAATAAGGTTTCTCATGGTGGAATTTTTGGCCATGGTAGGAAACAAAGAAAATCTTCAAGCTTCCAAGGATAAAGGTAAGAAAAATGAGGCTTAGGCAAGCCAAAGCTAGGAGAAAAGGTTAGTGGCCAATAGATCCTACTATTTCCCTAAGATTCCCATGAATTTTCCTTTATGTAATTAGGGAAAATTTTGATATATATGTGTAAAATTTAAATTGGTGTTATTTTAATGCAAGTAGACTTTAATTATGTACATTAGAATGCTTAAATGAATTTTTAAATAAACATATGCTAGAGTTCCCTTGGTGGCCGAATTGAACTCTTAAGGAAAACAATGTGTATTTTAGGTATTTTGATGAAATTATGTTTTTAAAAGGTATTAAAAGTGAAATAATACATGTATGAATTTTTGTAGAATTTCTAGAAATTAAATGAATTTTTAGAGATAAATATTTGATTGTGTAAGTGATGAATTGTTGAACTAATAAGAAAAGAAAGTATAAATGACTAAAGAAATAATGAGAAAATAAAGTATAAAAAAAAATCAAATTATGAAATTTATGTTAAATATTGCAAAAGTCAATAAGAAAGAGGTTGATATTGATAATGTAGTGTAAAAATACACAAATTGCATTAAAAGAGTTTAAATAATTTTGAATAAAGATGAAAAGTAACAGAGAAATTAAAAGAATGTGAAATTTTGAATCAAAAGAAGTCAAAAAGGTGAATTATGGTGAGATAATTCACAATTTGTGTAAAAAAGGTTTGAAAAATTTGACTGTCAAAGGAATTAAGTTGAAAGAGAAATAAAAAGTATGTAAAGAAAAGAATAACGGCTTAAATTTAATGCTATTGTGCCCTTAGGAAATAGTTTGGCAGTAAAAACTAGCTCAGGATATAATTGACTGGCCAAAGAGATATCTGTACCGCGGTGCAAGTCATAGCAACTTATTTTTCTATGGTAGGATCATTGATCTCCATAGTAATTATCTGTATCTGTTATTTGTTCTGTGGATAAATGGTCCATTGGGGTTATTTCTCAATCTGTTATGGCCCTATGGGGTCCACATCTCGTATATCCAGTCTGAGTATTTATGTTGGCACTGTACTAGGGGCATTAATTGAAAAATGAAGCTAAAAGAGTGAAAATAATGTGAAAATAAAGGTTTAAAGTGAAAAAGGACCTAAATGAAAGAAATTAAAAGTTTAGGGGTAAAATGGTAATTTTACCAAAGTTGTGATTAAAAGAGTAAATTAAATAAAGGATTGAATAACAAGGGTAACATGGTAATTTGGCAACCTAATAGTTAAAAACGACCCTTTCTAAGAGCAAAAGGACCAAAAGTGTAATTTTACACCAAAAATGTTAAAACAAGGTAAAATATGAAATGTGTAAGTAATTTAATGATTTAAATGCAACGATAAGGGTATTTTTGTAATAATGTGTTAATAAGGGCAAAATTGCAATTATAGTATAACTTGGGAAACTTAATTGAAAAGTTAAATAGTTTGTATAATAAGTATTAAGAAACATTATTAAAAGGCAGTTTTGCACATATTGCAATAAAAAGGAATTTAAGACAATTAAGAATTTAATTATAATCGTTGTAGTCTTTTAATTGTTATGGAACCAAACATTACATTCTTAGCCAAGGAAAATTTTAGGATTGTTGGTCACCAACGGGCATAATTTATGCTCAGTACGTAGGTTTTGCTGCGTGCAGGTACAGAAGGTCAGGAGCAGTAATGCACATTTAGAAGAAGAATAAGAGTTGAATAATTGTTTTGTATGTGGGCCATGTATATATATGTATTAGTTATGGATTTGTAAAATGTTATGTTTAGGTTTATAATGATGTAATAAGTAAAGAATTTTTATTTGTGACTTTTGTGATGAGATGGATGGATTGATGATGGTATGTGATTGAAGAATTTATTATTTATTGATTGTGGTGCCTTTGAGAGGCTGTGTTATGCTTGCTTTTTCAGGGGGCTAGTCTATTTTATAACCGTTATATTGTCGAAATTTTGTAAAATGAATAATAACTTTGAACAGTTTTAGGTTATCGGCAATATAACTTAAGAAGTTAATAATGGATTTTGAATTGAAAAATATAAGAAATTTCTTAAGATTTAAGTAAGGTTGTATGTTAGGTTCTGGCGGAAAAAAAATTTTCGACCAATAGTACTGTTCCGTTTGGTCTGTATGTTAAGGGTGTTACAATTTAATTGGTATCAGAGCAAAGGTTTAAGCAATTCTAAGATCGAAGTGAGAATTGTTAAGTGATTTATCTGTATATATATATATACATGCTAATTGATTGGAGAGAAGGTGTTTTGGAACTAATGTGCATTGCTCCTTTGTTTTATAGTCAAAAGAATGTTTGTTGAGCAAGGATACTAGGCAGGTGATAGCAGAAGTGAGGCATCAAGTAATGTAGGGCAACAAGAAGCCCCACAACAAGCTCCTCCCCCTGTTGCACCACCTCCTACTCTTTAGCCGGATTTCCTTAATTTAATGGCTAATTATATTCAACAATGACTACAGGCAACCCTAGCTCCAGTGCAACCTCAGCCAACAATAGTACAGGTTTAACTAACTCCACATAGGCGAATCTCTATTCTGGAGCAGTTAAAGAGGCTTGGGGCTGAAGACTTTGCTAGGCGAGAACCTTTGACACCAGTTGTAGCTGAAGAGTGGTTGTATAAGATAAAGAGATTTTTGAGATAACTCACAGTCCTTTGGAAGAGAAATTTGAAGGTATAGTTACTTTGCTCCAGGGTCCCACATTTATCTAGTGGGATTCAGTTAGAAGGCATACTCCAGCAGAGTAGTTGAATTGGAAGTTCTTTGTAGAGCAGTTTGAAATGAAGTATATTGAATCTGAATATAAAGATGTTATGCATGATGCTTTTTGGAGGTTAAAGCAAGGGAACAAGAATTTAGTAGACTATGATCAAGAATTTGAGAACCTAAGCGCTTATCTGGATGGAAGCCAGGCTACATAAGAGAAATTGTGCCACAGGTTTGAGAGGGGTTTACATACAGAGCTCAAGCAGATTATTGGAGCTCAGAAGTACCCCACCTTGAGAGCTATGGTTGAAGCTGCTATCAAGTTAGAAACTACTCAAGCAGAACAAGCTGACATGCAGTCTCGGTTTCAGCAAAAAAGAAAGAAGGGATAGACTAGTGGTAAAGGAGGCCAAGGAAAGAAGTAAAGGGGTTTTCAAGCACCTCAGGGTCGGTCACCCATGTCAGCAGGCAGAGTTCAGGGTAATGTATCCCATGGTAGAGGTTCAACAGCAGGTACACCTCGGGACACAGGCAGTGGAATAGCAGTAGATTGTGAGCACTATGGCAAGACACACCCGGGGGAATGTAGATTTCTGACATGAGCCTATTTCAGGTGTGGGTCCAAGGATCATCGAATTAAAGACTGCCCGGCTATACAGATAGCTTCAATCACTTCTCCAACTTCTGGTACTGGCTCTTTTATACCTAAAGGCCGAGGTAGGGGAACTACTCCTTATACTCCAGCTTACAAACTCGTTGGTTAGGCATCTCAGGGCCAGAGAAGAGCTTCAGGCCAGAATTATGTTGTTAGAGCCAGAGAAGAGGGAGATGCTCCAGATGTGATCGTAGGTAAATTTCTTATGTTATCTGATTTTGTGCATGCTTTGATTGATCCTGGCTTCATACACTCCTATATTAATACTGCTTTAGCTCGGGATAAAGGGTTAGAATAGGCATGCTTGGATCAGGATATCTTGGTAAGTAATCCTCTGGGACATAGTGTGGTAGTAAATTAGGTTTATAGACAGTGTCCTATCAGTGCCCATTGACATATTTTCCTAGAAAACTTGCATGCGCTACCCTTCCACGAGTTTGATGTGATTTTGGGGATGGATTGGCTATCTGTCCACCAAACGGCTGTTGATTGCAAAAGAAAGAGGGTCACTTTAAAGCTTCAAGATGACCGGGAGATCACAGTAGTGGGTGTGAGAATTGACTTTCCATCTGATGTGATTTCTGCTACAGCTGCTAAAAGATTGATTAGGAAAGTATGTATAACATACATGTGTTATGCAGTAGAGGTGAAGAAAGTTAGTTCAAAGATAATAGAAGTGCCCACTGTCAGAGAGTTTCAGGATGTGTTTCCTGATGAGCTGCCAGGCTTACCACCTGACAGGGAGGTAGAGTTTTCTATTGATGTCGCTCCGGGAACCGCCCCTATCTCCATTACTCCCTACAGAATGGCACCTACAGAGTTGAAAGAATTAAAGATTCAACTGCAAGAATTGTTAGAAAAGGGATTATCAAACCTAGTATTTCTCCATGGAGAGCGCCAGTCCTATTTGTAAGAAAGAAAGATGGTACTCTTAGGCTATGTATTGATTACAGATAGCTTAATAAGGTCACCATAAAGAACAAATACCCTCTTCCTCATATTGAAGATTTGTTTGATCAACTTAAGGGAGCGGGCGTTTTCTCAAAGATTGATCTGAGATCGGGTTATTATCAAATCAGAGTAAAAGAAGAAGATGTGCCCAAGACTACTTTTCGTACTAGCTATGGCCACTATGAGTTCTTAGTCATGTTTTTGGACTCACAAATGCACCGACTGCCTTTATGAACCTAACGAATAGGGTTTTTTACCCCTATTTCTACCAGTTTGTGGTGGTCTTTATTGACGACATACTAGTGTACTCCAAGACACCAGAGGAGTATGATAAGCATCTGAGAATTGTTCTGCAGATTCTGAGAGAGAAAAAATTGTATGCTAAGTTCAATAAATGTGACTTCTAGTTAAATGAAGTAACCTTTCTGGGTCATGTGATATCTACAGAAGGCATTAAAGTAGATCCTTTAAAGATTGAGGCAATTCTTCAATGGAAGCCGCATAAAAATGTCACTGAAGTGAGGAGTTTTCTGGGTTTGGCAGAGTATTATAGAAGATTCATAAATGGATTCTCTTCTATTGCCATACCATTAACTCGACTCCTGCAGAAGAATGCCAGATTTGTGTGGACTGATGCATGCCAAGAATGTTTTGAGAAGCTTAAATGTAAGTTGACAAAAGCTTCCATTCTTACTCAACCCGAATCGGGTAACGATTTTGTGGTCTACAGTGATGCTTCAAAAAATGGTTTAGGCTGCGTTTTGATGTAGGAAGGCAAGGTGATTGCCTATGCCTCCCGGTAACTTAAAACTCATGAGAAAAACTATCCTACTCATAATTTAGAGTTGGCAGCCATTGTTTTTGCATTAAAGATTTGGAGGCATTACTTATATGGAGAGAAATGCTATATCTACTCAGATCACAAGAGTTTGAAGTATTTGCTTACTCAGAGAGAGCTCAATCTTTGACAAAGACGTTGGTTGGAACTGATTAAAGATTATGATTGCTACATCGACTACCATCCTGGGAAAGATAATGTAGTAGCTAATGCGCTCAGCAGAAAATTTATATCAGGTGATATTAATATTTTTAAATGAATCAGTATAAGTGATTGTTATGTGTTAATGGGTAAATGTATTATTTGCAGCTCTTCGAGCTATGAATGCTAGTTTGAGTTTAGCATCAGGTAGAGCTTTAGTAGCTGAATTGCGTGTCAAACCTAACTTTGCGTACCAGGTTAAAGCTGCTCAAAAGGAAGATGATTGATTAATGACTATCAAGAATAGGCTTCAGAATGATATGATGAAAGACTACTCTTTGAATGTCGATGGAAGCATTTATTACAAGCAAAGGTTATGTGTTCCAGATCAAGAGGACTTAAAGAAAAATATTCTGACTAAAGCACATTATAGCAGTTGTGCTATGCATCCTGGAAGTAACAAGATGTACCAAGACTTGAAAACTTTCTACTGGTGGCCAGGCATAAAACGAGATGTAACAGAATTTGTAAGTAAATGTCTGATATGTCAGCAAGTAAAAGCTGAGCACCAGGTTCCTTCAGGATTGCTACATCCTTTACTAGTACCAGAATGGAAATGGGATCAAGTAACCATAGACTTTGTGACCGATTTACCTGTGACTCAAAAAAAGCATGATGTTATTTGGGTGATCATCGACCGACTTACCAAATCTGTTCACTTCTTGTCGGTACAGATGGATTATCCTTTGTCAAGGCTAGCTAAAATTTATATAAATGAGATAGTGAGATTGCATGGAGTGCCATCCTCCATTATTTCTGATAGGGATCCCAAGTTTACTTCTCAGTTTTGGCAAAGCTTTCAAGATGCTTTGGGTACAAGACTCCACCTCAGTACAATTTTTCACCCTCAAACCGATGGTCAGTCAGAACGGGTGATTCAGATTCTGGAAGACATGCTTAGGTGTTGTATCTTAGAGTTTGGTAGTAGTTGGGAGAAATGTTTGTCTTTAACAGAGTTTACCTATAACAATAGCTTCCAGTCCAGTTTGAAAATGGCTCATTTTGAAGCTTTATATGGTAGAAAGTGCAGAACTCCTCTTTGTTGGACTGAGCTAAGTGAGAAGAAACTGGTAGGTTATGATTTGATTCTTGATTTTAAAGAGAAAGTTAGGATTATTAAAGGTAGACTAAAGGAAGCCATGGACTGTCAGAAATCCTATGTAGACTTAAAAAGAAAAGATATAGAATTTCAGGTTGGAGACCAAGTCTTTTTGAAAGTGTCTCTGTGAAAAAAGATTCTGAGATTTGGCAAGAAAGGCAAACTAAGTCCAAGATTTATTGGCCCTCATGAAGTGCTTCAATGAGTAGGTCCCATAGCCTATCGGTTGAGATTTCCTTCAGAATTAGAAAAGATACATGATGTTTTCCATGTATTTATGCTTCGTAGATACCAGTCGAATCCTAGCCATGTAATCACACTGGAAGAAATCCAAGTAAAAGATGACATGACCTATGAAGAGAAACCGATAAAAATCTTAGCTAGAGAAACTCGCCAGCTCAAGAACAAACAGGTTCCACTAGTGAAGGTACTGTGGCACCACTATAACATTAAAGAAGCTACATGGGAATCAGAAGCAACTATGAGACAACAGTGTCCCCTTCTCTTCAATACAGGTAAATTTCGAGGATGAAATTTTTTTAGGTAGGGGAGAATTGTAATGGCCTCAACACCGGTTTAGCCGTGGATAGTAAATTTTGGTGGTAATTAGGGTTACCGGGCTATGAATAATAACCCAAAACTGAAAAATATTTTATTTGACCATCGAAAAGTATTGGTCATGGTGAGTTCGGAGTTGAAATTTGAAGTGAAATTGAGGTCAAATGGGCCTCCAAATGTTAAAAATAGAAAAAAGGTAGCTAGTCAATTTCCCTGGTAGGGAATGTGACTTAATTTTACATAAATAATTTAAAATAGTAAACGAACTCCAAAAATTGCCAGATTTGCTGTTCTTCATGAAATTTTATGTAGAATATTTTGGTATAAATAAATGAATTTTTCGACGATTTTGACATGATTGAATCGGACCAAAAATGAACTCCGATTGAGCTAAAAATTTGCATGCAACCTATTTTTTGATGTTTTAAGAATGATGAAATCAAAATTGAAGTAATTTGGAGTGAGAAAGTGGGAGATTTCTTGTTGGGCCTTTGAAAAGTGGTTATTGGGCCTTAAGTAATTAGATTAAGCCTATTGGATTTAGGCCCAACCTTTGGCCCAATTGAAGAAGTATAAAAGGGAGAAGAGTTTGCAGATTTCCAGTAGATTCCAAATCCTTCTTCATCTCCTTCTTGGCCGAGACATTCTCCCTCTCCTTATTTCTCAAATTTCTTCAAATCTTACTTAATTTCTCTTGGAATTCAAGCATCTTAACCCTAATTCCATCTCTCTAGATGAGTAATCCAGCCTCAAACTTCTTATTTGAAGGATTAAAGCAAGAATTTTTCAAGGAGAAAGATTGAGGTGTAAATTTGAGGTATGTAAAAATCTTGGTTTTAATTCGGTTTTAAGGCATCTAAAGGTATATTAGGGTTTTTAGAGCTCATTTATGTAGTTATTTTGAGAAAATAAAGTGAAAAAAATAAGGTTTCTCATAGTGGAATTTTCGGCCATCGTAGAAAACAAAGAAGATCTTCAAGCTTCCAAGGATAAAGGCAAGGAAAATGAGGCTTAGCCAAGCCAAAGCTAGGAGAAAAGGTTAGTGACCAATAGATCCTTCTATTTCCCTAAGTTTCCCATGAGTTTTCCTTTATATAATTAGGGAAAATTTTGATATATATGTGTAAAATTTAAATTGGTGTTATATTAATGCAATTAAACTTTAATTATGTATATTAGAATGCTTAAATGAATTTTTAAATGAACATATGCTAGAGTTCCCTTGGTGGCCGAATTGAACTCTTAAGGGAAACAATATGTATTTTAGGTATTTTGATGAAATTTTGTCGTTAAAAGGTATTAAAAGTGAAATAATACATGTATGAATTTTTGTAGAATTTTTTAGAAATTAAATGAATATTTTAAAGATAAGTATTTGATTATGTAAGTGATGAATTGTTGAACTAATAAGAAAAGCAAGTATAAATGACTAAAGAAATAATGAGAAAATAAAGTATAAAAAAAGGAAATTATGAAATTTATGTTAAATATTGAAAAATTCAATAAAAAAGAGGTTGATATTGATAATGTAATGTAAAAATACATAAATTGCATTAAAAGAGTTTAAATAATTTTGAATAAAAATGAAAAGTAACAGAGAAATTAAAAGAATGTGAAATTTTGAATCAAAAGAAGTCAAAAAGGTGAATTATGGTGAGATAATTCACAATTTGTGTAAAAAGGTTTGATAAATTTGATTGTCAAAGGAATTAAGTTGAAAGAGAAAAAAAGTATGTAAAGAAAAGAATAACGTCTTAAATTTATTGTTATTGTGCCCTTAGGAAATAGTCTGGCAATAAAAACTAGCTCAGGATATAAGTGGCTGGCCATAGGGATATCTGTACCGCGGTGCAAGTCATGGCGACTTGCTTTGCTATGGTAGGATCATTGATCTTCATAGTAATTATCTATATTTGTTATTTGTTCTGTGGAGAAATGGTCCATTGGGGTTATTTCTCAGTTTTTTGTGGCCCTATGGGGTCCACATCTCGTATATCCAGTTTGAGTATTTCTGTCGGCACTATACTATGGGCATTAATTGAAAAATGAAGCTAAAAGAGTGAAAAGAAGGTGAAAATAAAGGTTTAAAGTGAAAAATAACCTAAATGAAAGAAATTAAAAGTTTAGGGGTAAAATGGTAATTTTACCAATATTGTGGTTAAAAGAGTAAATTTAATAAAGGATTGAATAATAAGGGTAACATGGTAATTTGGCAACTTAATAGTTAAAAACAACCTTTTTTAAGACAAAAAGGACCAAAAGTGTAATTTTACACCAAAAATGTTAAAACAAGGTAAAATATGAAATTTGTAAGTAATTTAATGATTTAAAGACAAAATAATGCAAAGATAAGGGTATTTTTGTAATAATGTGTTAATAAGGGCAAAATTGCAATTATAGTATAACTTGGGGAACTTAATTGAAAAGTTAAATAGTTTGTATAATAAGTATTAAGAAACATTATTAAAAGGTAGTTTTACGCATATTGCAATAAAAAGGAATTTAAGACAATTAAGAATTTAATTATAATTTCTGTAGTCTTTTAATTGTTATGGAACAAAACATTACATTCTTAGCAAAGGAAAATTTTAGGATTGTTGGTCACCACTGGGCATAATTTATGCTCAGTACGTAGGTTTTGCTACGTGCAGGTACAGAAGGTCAGGAGCAGTAATGCACATTTAAAAGAAGAAGACGAGTTGAATAATTATTTTGTATGTTGGGCATGTATATATATGTATTAGTTGTGGATTTGTAAAATGCTATGTTTAGGTTTATAATGATCTAATATGTAATAAGTAAAGAATTTTTGTTTGTGACTTTTGTGATGAGATGGATGGATTGATGATGGTATGTGATTGAAGAATTTATTATTTATTGATTATGGTGCCTCTGAGAGGCTGTGTTTTGCTTGCTTTTTCAAGGGGCTAGTCTATTTTATAGTCATTATATTGCCAAAATTTTGTAAAATGAACAGTAACTTTGAACAGATTTAGGTTATCGGCAATATAACTTAAGAAGTTAATAATGGATTTTGAATAAAAAAATATAAGAAATTTCTTAAGACTTAAGTAAGGTTGTATGTTAGGTTCTGGTGGAAAAAATTTTTTTTCGACCAATAGAACTGTTTCGTTTGGTTTGTATGTTAAGGGTGTTACAAGACCACTATCAAGGAGCAAGATGGGTCGGATGGTGATCCAACAAGTTTAATGATAATGTAATTATTTAACTTTTTTGAATCATGCGTACTACCTAGGTTTGACCTTTTGATTTCCCTTTTGGCTCGTGGAAATCAATGTAGTAAAGTCCATAACTATACCATATTTGTATGCTTATATTTATTTGATAGATATAGTATGCATACCAATGTATGCCAACCATGTATGATGAGACTTAATTAACTAAAACCCTCAAATAAATACTAAGGTATATAAGCCTTCCATTAATTGGAGTACTACAAGAAAAATCCAATATACCGATGAAAATTCCCGAAGAAATTGAGTGAAATTCCATAGGAAAACAAAAATGCTGACGGAAATTAGTGATGAAAATTGGCAAAGGAGATACGGTTGTAGGAACTTTTGCCGACGAAAAATAATTCCGTTGGCAATTTTATCGATAGAATATATTTCCGTCTTTAATTCCGTCGCTAAATGAAGACCAATTATTGCCGTCGTTTGCCTTTTTTTACCAACGAAAAACTATTCCATAGGCAATATTTCCTACGGTATATATATTTCGTAGGTAAATTTGCCAACGAAAATAGCTATTCCGTAGGCAAATGTAGAGACGGAAAAGTTTTTCGTCGGCAATATTTTCCTACGGTATGATATTTTCTGTAGCTAAATTTACCGATGGAAATAGATCTTCCGTAGGAAAATTTAGCGACGAAAAAGTTTTTTGTCGCTATATTTTGGCTATATTTTGACAAAAAATCTCAAAATTATTTTATTTATTATTTAATTTTCTCTCAAATTTTAATTTATTTTCTCTATATAGTGAAATCGTAATCAACAATATAATATAAAATATATAATTTACAATAATAAATTAATAAAAATCAAATAAGAAAATTAAATTTATAATATTTAATAACATATCATTTTCTTACAAGTCTTTAAAGTATAAATATTAGCATTAACATTGCAATCAAATCGTTATTAGTCCCAAAAGTAATAAAATCTAAAACCCTATTATGTCGGCGCGGGTGGATTATCTGGATGCTGCGATGTGCTGCCTTCCCCCCTTACTTCTTTCATCTGAGTATGAAAAAGAAAACATCTACCATTTTATAGTAGTGCCTTGTATTGTTTATTGGGCCAACTATGTAGTATGACATGCATAACAGCTAAACAAAAGGAACATAAAGGATTAACTGCACAAATCCAAGAAAAAAGACGCTGCAATATACCTCCGCATTTATTCAAACACACTTACCGGTAACAGGAAGCCTAATGCTGTAAAGAAAAACAAGGTTTAGGAGATATTTTGGTTCAAGAGTACCTAAATAATAAAAAAAAAATTTAAAATTCCTATATGGAAAGTAAACCTAAATTTCATAAATATAACTTGTAATCTTAATTAAAATGTTAATTTAAATTGTCATTAAACCAAAATAATTCCTAAACTCAGTTTATCTTGACTGAATCAATGATAGTCCCGTCAATTATTGGTTTTATTATTAATTAGGACATTATTATGCTGGTTTTATATGTTTAATAAGTGACATTAAAAAGAAAATTTAGATGTAAACCCAGAGAAAGCTTCTCAATATAAAGAATAACAAGCATCAATACTGACTTCCTCATTAGTTACCACTTTAGGCTAAAACACAGCTCAATTCAATAAAAACATTGCAATAGCCTCCATTGAAAAAATTCAAATATTTTCCTATCACTCTGCTCTATTTTATAGATAAAAGGCTCCATAAAGATCATAAAATCCTTTTGTTTACAGTTCATAATATGTGATATATTGCAATATCCTTCTCCCCTGAATATCTTGAACCATATATATATATATATAGGCCTTCGTATTCTTTTGTCATACTAAACAGATTACATCAGTTTTTCTCCTATATGGAGCTTACTAATTTAAGATGAAAAATATATTAACGTTGTGTTTCCTTCAACTCTAATTTATATCACAGTAAAAATATCAATAGACTTTTTTAATTAGCACGAAAAATAATCAACCTTACTCACGTGAGCATCTTGTGAGTGTGACTAAAACTAGCATCTTGCCATTTTCAGTAGAATTAAATGTAAATTTGGTAGACTTAGACATGAGCATTAATTAAATATGGACTGAGTTGTGAAGATGAAGAAGGCACAATCCCTTGGCTGAAAGGAATAGCACAGTGGATCACATGGCTACTAGTCTCATCACCCCAGCAAAAAACACCCCTATTTTAAGCAAACAGGCCATAATTAAACTCAGCACCAGCTGAGATTGATTGAATCTTCCCATCAAACATACTATGCCACAATTCTAGTATTTCAATCAATTATATATCCTAAACCATAATAACATCAACTATAATTCATAATCTCCACATACATAAAGCATACTCAATTTATATCATCTATAATGCATGCTTATTGATTCTCAAACTCTCAACCAATTATAAACATAGCCATCATTCAATTTCAACTTAATTTGCATAGCTCTAACCATAACAAAATCAACAATAACTTACAAATTTTAACATACATAAAGCACAATCAAAAGAAAAAATAAATTTGCTTGAAAACTTACTTGCTTTGTTGATAACTCCTTAAATATTTAGCTTAAAAAGCTTTAAACCATTATTTTCCTTCTCTTTACCTCTTTCATCTACTTCATCTCTTTTCTCTACACAAACCCATAATCCCATATGAATATCTCAACAATTAATATATAAATTCATAAATTATAACAATTTTGAACAATTATTTAGCTAGATTTTCATCTAACTAGCATGGACTAAATTTTCCCTAATTAGCTAAATCCCTAGATCTGAATTTTATCACCTCTTCCTCAAATTTCTCACCATAAATCAATAATTAGAAGGAAAAGAATGCTTATCCAGCCATTAGAAGAGAAGGAACAATTAAATGGAGGGGTGAGCTGCTGATGTGAGGCTAGAATAGAAGGAAGAACAGTAGGGGATCACACCCCTATCATGTGCAAAAGAGAGGGGGAAGGAAAGGGACGACGGCAACATAATGGGAGGCGACAGCGGGAAAAGCAGCGGTGAATGGAGCTTCTAGCATGGCTGGATCGGAGAGGAGAAAGAGGAAGGAGAGAGAAGCGAAGAGAGGGGCAATGGGTTTGGTAGAGGTGAATCCCGATCAGCCAACCAAAAAAGAAAGAAGAAAATGAAGAAAAGAAGAAAGGGAAATTCTAAGGCCTTTAGGTACCCCAAGTTTTAAACCCTCAATCCTTTCTTCCTTCTATTTACATTTTGGCCCCAATTCAACTACACCTATATATATTTATTCTCTTCTCTATTTTTCATTTTTTATTACATTTTAAGGTACTCATTTATTTATATAATTAATCAATTGAGCCCAATTCTCTTTCTTTTGTGCATTTTAATCCCCAATTTAAGTAATTCAACCTATATATATATATATATATAATTTTATTTATTTACTTTCAATTTTAAGTATTCTTAATTATTTATGTCTATTTAAATTTTTAATTTAGAAAAAAAAGAGAAGTGGAGTAATTTTTTATATAGGAAAGGTTTGCCTACGAAATTTCGATTCAGTGGATAATTTACCTACAAAAAAAATTTTCCGTAGATAATTTACTCAAGACTCAATTGACAGGTCGAATTGATATCCGATCAGCTTCTGATTATAATAGTAAACATATTATTTTAAAGATTATTTCTTATCAACTTGAAGGATTAAAAGTGCAGAATAGATTAACTTACAAGTGGTGGTGAAAGTTTTATTGGTATCAATTATACATGTTATTGTTAATTAACTAATTAATTCATTTATTCACGAATGTTTTCCGATCCTTAATAACAAATTATAAAAGTATTCTAACTAAGAAGTTAATTTTTCTATAGTTGAGTTGGATAGAAACTCTCTGTTGCATTTTCAGTAAAAAATAACTAAGAAATAAAACTTTGATTGGTCAACTTTAATATATTTATTCATTAATGACTTCGAAATACATACAACTATTGTACATAGCATCATTCGTATGTATTTAAAAATTCTCATACATTTATCCAAAAATATTTAACTGTTTATAAAAATTGAGATTTTTTTAATAAAATATTTAAATAGAATTAATAGAGTGATAAAAAATTAAGTATTCTTAATTTTTGCTTAATTATTTATGTAGCAAAATTACCTACGGAATTGAATTTTGTAGGGAAAATTACCTACGAAATGGCAATTTCGAAGGTAAATTACCTACGAAAATTGAATTCCGTAGGTAATTTACCGACAGAATAAAATTCTATCAATAATTTCCCTATGGAATTCAATTTCCGTAAGGAATTTACCTACAAAATGGCGATCCTGTAGAGAAATTACCGACGGAATATTTATTCCGTCGGTAGATTTTGTGTCCAATTTTAACCGCGTAATATTGGCGCTAATTTACCGATGGAATAAACATTTCGTCGGTAATTTCCTTACGAAATTCAATTTTCATAGGGAATTTACCTATAGAATGGCGATTCCATAGGGAAATTACTGACATAATATTTATTCCGTCGGTAAATTTTGTATACAATTTTAATCGCTTAATATTGGTGCTAATTTACCTACTGAATAAACATTCCATCAGTAATTTCCCTATGGAATTCAATTGTCATAGGTAATTTACCTACTAAATGGCAATTTCATAGGGAAATTTATGACGGAATGTTTATTCCATCGGTAAATTTTGTGTATAATTTTAGCCCCGTAATATTGGTGCCAATTTAACGACGGTTTTTCTGATTTCGTCGCTAAATTTCGTTGGTAAAGTTTGGCGGGAAAATTTCTCTCCATTATTTACGATGGATTTGTTATTCCATCGCAATAACTATTTTTTCGATAATTTTCCCTACGAAAAATATTTTTTCGTCGATAATTAGTGACGAAAAATTTTCCTTAGGTAAGTTCCGTCGGGAATCAGGATTTTTCCTGTAGTGGGAGGGGAACCAGAGTTATTTATAGTGTGGGTTGTTGACCATAGTCAAGCTGACATTATATCAAATATGTTCAAATCTAATTAAATGGGTCATCTTAGCTAGCCCATTAGCTTGTTGACGTCAAGGCTAATGGTTCTAGAGGCAAGATTAGAGAATGCATATACGATATGCATATATCAAGAGTTGATAACTTAATATCCAATAGTTGTGTAGAGACACAATTGGTATAGAGATACCTACCTTTCAAGGGTATGGAGTTTGGTTTGTTGACCACAGTCAAGGTCAAATTACATATCAAGGATTGGATATTGGCCCATTAAAAAAACCATAGGATTTTCTCGGATTATATAGTGGGGGCTATTAATTTGCAATAAAATAGTGGAAGTAAATGGATTAATTAAAGACCTAATTAATGCATACATAAATGTGGACATACTCTCATATGTTTTCTTTTTCACATCTAGGTCATCATCATGAGCACATCAAACATTAATATACAATTAATCTTGGATAACAAGCTGGTTGGCAGCAACTATTCTGACTGGATCAGGCAAGTGAGAATTGTTCTCAGAGCTGAAAAGATCCATTATGTCTTGGATAAAGATCCACCATCACTTCCATTAGATGATGCCATTGATGAGATCAAAGGCACTTATCGAAAATACATGGAGGATAGTGAAGCGGCAGCATGTCTGATGCTAGGTGCTATGTCCTCGGAGCTTCAGAAGCAATATGAGATGATGGATGCTAGAACAATCATTTTATATCTAGAGGAGCTTTATTCTTCTCAGGCTAGAACTGAGCAATATGAGATTGCTCAAGCTCTATTTAGCTGCAAAATGGTGGAAGGTACTTCAGCTGCTACTCATGCATTGGAGATGTATGGGTGTATTGAGTATTTGAGTAGACTTAGCTATGTAATGGATAATGATCTATACATAGATTTAATCTTGTACTCATTGGCTCCAAGTTATGCACCTTTCGCGCTTAACTTCAACATGAACAAGATCCAAGTAACCATTCCTGAGTTAATCAACATGCTTAAAATAGCTGATGGATCCTTAAAGAAGGATCTAAAAAGTGTCATGGTCATCACTTTTGCTAAAGGCAAGAAGCAGAAGAAGAAGAAGATAACCAAGGCACAGCCAAAGAATGGTGGGATCTCCAAGAAGAAGGTTGCCAAGAAAGAGAATCCCAAAGGAACTTGCTTCCATTGTGAAAAAAGATGGTCATTGGAAGCGTAATTACAAGGCCTATATAGATTCTCTCAAAGAGAAGAAGCAAGCAGATGCTTCTACTTCAGTTATTCATATGATTGAAATTAATACTTATTCTATTGCTTCAAAACAATCTTGGGTATTAGATACTGGATGTGGATCTAATTTGTGTAATGATCTATAGGGGCTTAAAAGCATTAGAAGAGTTGGAAAGGCAAAAATATGTCTACAGTCAGCTGCTGGACAAAATATCTCTACAACGGTTATAGGGACTTACCATTTGCCTCTTCTAAGTGGATTAATACTGGAATTAAATAATCATTATTATGTTCCAGCTTTATCCAAAAGTATTATTTCTTTTAGTTGTTTATTGAACGATTATGACATTTCTTTAAAGGACAAGTGTTACATTTTTAAGAACAATATGTTTTATTCAAAAGCTATCATTGAGAATGGTATATTTGTTCTTGATTTAATTAAATAAGTGCATAATGTGGATACCAAGAGAATAAAACATGATAATCTAAATACCTCATATTTATGGCATTGTCAATTAGGCCATATAAATGAGAAACGCACGACCAAATTACACAAGTCAGGTGATTTGGGATCATTTGATTATGAATCATTTGATACATACGAATCTTGTTTATTGGAAAAAATGACAAAAGCTCCCTTTATTGGTAAAGGAGAATGAGCTAAAATGGTTTTGGACTTAATACATTCAAATGTATGTGGTCCAATGACTACACATGCCAGAGGAGGTTAATCCTACTTTATTACTTTCATAGATGATTATTCCAGGTTTGGATACATCTATCTAATGAAATATAGATCAAAAGCATTTGAAAAGTTCAAAAAATTCAGAAATGAAGTAGAGAAACAAATTGGCAAGAGTATTAAAACACTTAGATCAGATCGAGGTGGAGAATGCTTAAGCCAAGAATTTCAAGATTATCTTAGAGATAATGGGATTTTATCTCAATGGACTCCACCATATACACCACAACACAATGGTGTATCTGAGAGGAGAAATCGAACACTATTGATATGGTTCGATCCATGATGAGCCGAGCAGACTTGCCTAAGTCCTTTTTGGGATATGCACTAGAAACTATTGTTTATATGTTAAAAAGAGTTTCTAGTAAATTGGTTGATGTTACTCCATATAAGATGTGGAATAACAAGAAACCCACACTTTCTCATATGAAAGTATGGGGTTGTCCTGCTTATGTGAAGAGGACAGTGTCAAATAAACTAGATGTTAAGTCTGACAAATGTTTATTTGTGGGATATCCAAAAGAAATGTTTGGATATTATTTCTATCATCCCTTAGAACAAAAGGTATTTGTTTCAAGGTATGCTATCTTCTTGGAAAGAGAATTTCTCCTATGAAAGGACAATGGGAGTAAAATTGAACTTGGTGAAGTCCAAGACCCACAAATAGAAGTAGATCAACTAATTAAACCTGAAACTGAATTTCATAATGATGAGATTACAGTTGAGCCTGATTATACACAAAATCCTAGAAGATTTACTAGGATGCGTTCTATCCCTGTGAGATATGGATTTCACATTGATACGGATAGAGGCATAACTGTAGTAGAGGACAATGAGCCTGCAAGCTATAAAGAAGTTTTGAACAATTCAGAATGTGATTTATGGCTTAAGGCTATGCAATTTGAAATGGACTCCATGTATGAGAATAAAGTATGGACTTTAACTCAACCACCTGAAGGGATAAAACCCATAGGGTGCAAATGGGTCTTAAAAAAGAAGACCGACATGGAAGGTAATATAGTTACCTATAAAGCTCGCTTAGTAGCAAAATGCTATCATCAAAAAGAAGGTATTGACTATGATGAAACTTTTCTCTTATAGCGATGCTTAATTCTATAAGAATACTTTTAGCCATTACAGCTTATTATGATTATGAGATTTGGCAAATGGATGTGAAGATAGCTTTCCTAAATGGAAATCTGACTGAGGATGTGTATATGACACAACCAGAAGGGTTCACATCAAGAAATGGCGAAAAGGTATGCAAGCTTCAAAGATCTATTTATGGATTTAAGCAAGCCTCTAGGAGCTGGAACATACGATTCAATGAGACAATCAAAGAGTTTGGCTTCTCACAAAATGAAGATGAACCTTGTGCATATAAAAGGGTCAGTGGAAGTGCAATTATCTTCCTAGTTCTATATGTGGATGACATATTGATCATGGGAAACGACATTTATCTTCTCCAATTTGTTAAAATATGGTTATCCAAGCAATTCTTCATGAAAGACCTTGGAGAAGCATCCTATATTTTGGGAATAAGGATCTATAGAGATAGATCCAATAGGTTGCTAGGTCTTTCTCAAAGTACATATATAGATAAAGTATTGAAGAGGTTCAATATAGATCTCTCTAAGAAAGGATTTATACCCATGGTGCATGGGAAACACCTTTCTAAGTCTATGTGTCCACAGACACTAGAGGATAGAGAGAGCATGAATAGAATACCATATACATCTGTAATTAGTTCTATCATGTATGCTATGTTATGTACACGTCCAGATATAGCATTTGTTTTGAGTGTCACAAGCGGATTCCAATCCAATTTTGGAGAGGAACACTGGGCAGCTATCAAGAATATCCTTAATTACTTAAGGACTAAGGATATATTCTTGGTATATGGAGAGGACAATTTGGAAATAAATGGGTATACATATGCCAGTTTTCAATCTGACAAAGATGATTGTAAATCACAATCTAGTTATGTGTTCATAATGGGAGGAGGGGCAGTTAGTTGGAAGAGTTCTAAATAAGAAACAACTACTGATTTGACGACAAAAGCTGAGTACATTGCTGCTTCAAAAGCAGCCAAAAAAGCAGTCTGGATCAAAAAGTTCATATCTGAACTAAGAGTGGTGCCTAGCATTATTGATCTGATTCCTCTATATTGTGACAATAATGGAGCCATTGCGCAAGCAAAGGAACCGCGGTCTCATCAGCGATCCAAGCATGTTCTCAGACGCTACCATCTCATAAGGGAAATAGTAGCTAGAAATGATGTGGAAATAGAAAGGGTCCCTATAGATGATAATGTGGCGGATCCCTTCACCAAAACACTTTCCCAGATTAAGCATGATCACCATATAAATAGCATGGGTCTAAGACATATGAGTGATTGGCTCTAGTGCAAGTGGGAAATTGTTAGAGAGTATGCCTTAGAGCCCATGTAAAAGGGATGTATTTCATATGTATGAATTCATATTCTTAATAAAAGGCATCATTCATTTATTAATCTTATGTTTAAATACATGAGTTTGTAAATCTTAAATTAATAAATGAAGTCGTAGATATTATAAACACAGTGTAAAGGCAATCATGAAAGTGTTCATGATATGAGATGTATATTGCATGTAAATGTATTAATATCCAAATATCCCTAGTCATAACAAGATAGGACATTGTTAATTTGTATAGACTAGCACATGTTATGCTTCTTGAATGGTTCAAGCAGTGGTTCTCATAACTGTGATTATGGAAGATAATCAAATATAACATGTGGATGCTTGTTAGAAGAACAAGTTCATTTGAGACCTGCAAAGAGAATCCTCACATGGATATTAAATCTATTTCAGTGAGGAATCTCTTCATAGTGGTTGTGCAAGTATTATTAGACTTAAGATCACCAAAGTTATCTTAAGTAGCAAGTGGTATATTTTGACTCCATAACTGATTACTTCCAATTGGGGGTGAACATAGTTAGGAGATTGAATATATCATGACCTACTTGAAGATAGTTGAGTGATTGACAAAGGATTCACCATCCTAGATTTATTAAAGGAAGTTATCTCGCATGATTCTATAATTGCCTTATTTAGAGATCTCTGGCTAGAGTAATATGCCAAGATGGATAGATATCCATGAAGGGCATTTTGGAAACAATGGATAAATTAATAGAACATACATAATTAGATTTATATGAGTTGACAGAAATCCATACTTAGAATCTAATTGAGATAAGAGTGGTGAAAAGAGTAATTACACGGTAACTGTTTCTATGGAAGGGTATAGTCAAACCACTTGACTTTCCTGACATTTGGATAGTCATGATTTCTAACTAGAGGCCACTCATGATTTGTATAATAGTGTATCATAAATATCAATAGAGATTGATAAAATGATTTAAAGAAGTTTAAATCAAGTGAGTTTTGAATAGAACTCACAATTACATATTATACTGCCAATATGGACAGGAACCCAATAGGTCACACACATATAGAGAAAAGGAAAAAATGGTAAAATGACAAGGATAATAATATTTGCTATTATTATGGGGATAGAGAAGTGAATAAGAGAATAATTAATTAAAGAGTTTAATTAATTATGATCAAGTAAAATTGTTCGCAGAACCTTTTAGAAATGTTATGTAAAATGGACCTAATTGAAATAATATATTTTATAATTAATTATTATTAGACTATAACTTTTATAGGGCTGATATAATAATTAATAAATCCATTGGAGGAATTAAAGAGGCCCAAAGAAGTGAACTTAGCACAGAAACCCTCCAGAGGAAGGGTTACACGCCAACTACAAACAGATGGCCTTCAAGGCCTAATTCTTGGACCAAAATAAATTAAATATATTTTATAAGTGTTATGGAGCCTACATATTTAATTTGGTTGGATGTGGAATTCATTTGGGTAATTAAATCCAAGTATATGCACAAAGGGCATAGTTTGTGGGTTTTGTACATAGTCTTTTGTGAAAGGGCTTAAATTGGACTTAATTGAGCTCAAATAAATTATTAATAATTCCAGAAGCCCAATTAATATTTTTCCAGTAATTTTAAAGAGCTCAATCCTATTATAAAGTTGGATTTTTAACCTAACTATAAAAATCCAAGATATAAGGTTTTAGGGTTAAGTGTGAACAATTAAGAGAAAACATTTTTCTCTCTTTTCTCTCAACCCTAGCCGTCACACCCCTTGCTAGCATCTAGGAAATTTTGGCCAGCCCTTGTTCTATTCCTTTGTTGGTTCATTCAATCCTTCTCTAGTGTGGATTACTCATTGGAGGTGTTTGATTTTGGACACTGTGATTTGCGACAACCCGGTGAGAAGGAAAATCAACTGTACAACAAAAATCAAAGGTGATTTTTCTTATTCTCATTAATATGTATATTGTAAATTTATGGAAAGATCAGATATATTGGTTAAAAATTTTAAATTTCACTTCTGTATGAGATGCATGTAACCAATAATATCCAACAATATACTGGCAAATTTTGGTTTGCAGTAACATAGTGATTAACTGTGAGTTTGACTACTTGCATGCTGAGCAAATTAATCACTAATGCTTGATCTGTTAGGATCTTTGCAAGTGGTATCTCCAAATTAGCCTTGCTCATCTAAATCGAGACATGGGTAGAATTAACAGACAATGGTTTTACTCTTATGCTTTTGGGAATATGAGAATATTATTAAAAACTTGTAATAATTTTTAGGGAAGATTGGCAATGGATAGGATCGTGGTTAATTTTTTTACTTATGGGTGAATTTAGCAACGGAAAATGGTTTTCATTTCTAAAAATGGCAACAAAATCTAAATTTTCGTTGCTAAATTTAGCAATAGAAAATTATATTTCGTTGCTAAATTTGACCAATTCACCGAATCCTTGTATTGTCGAATTTAGCAACGGAATTCAATTTCCGTTCCTAAATTTAGCAACAAAATAAAATTTTCGTTGCTAAAAATAGCAACTGCTGAATTAGCAACCGAAATTTCCATTGCTATTTTTTATTAGCAACGAAAAATGCTAATTTCTGTTGCTAAATTGCAATTTTCTTGTAGTGCTATACAAACTGAGCTTATGCTTTTGAATGTCCTTTAAACCCATTAAGACTTTAATTACAGTTGTATAACATATTAATGAAGCTCTACATTAATTTTTAGCTGCATCCAATGCCATATAAGCTCTAGAGAAAAGTCTCTAACATATAGAAAGTTATATAAGCAAATTTGGCTTAGGCCTTTTCTACATTTGAGACATTTTCTCCTCTACTCAACCCCTGTATTTTATCTCACCAAATTATCAAATAAGTTCCCATGAAATTTCATGTCATGTTTATATATTATTTTTCACCTCAAATCTTAATTCTTATATGTTTGTAACCCTTTGGGTTCCCTATACATGTTGGTAGTACAATATGTAACTAAGAGTCCTAGTTCAATTGAGACTCTTATGATTCAAAATATTTTAAACCATTTTATCAATTCTCAATTAATATTCACCGTGCATTATTATATAAATCATGAGAGGTTTCTAGTCAAGCATTGTGACCACCCAAATGATAAGAATTTCAGTGGTTTTCACTTTCTATCCTTCCATATCAAGTTTCCATGTAATCACTCCTTTCACAATTCTTCTAGTCCCATTCATGATTTGAATATGGACAACAATTCATTTATAACATTGTTATATTTTAATACTTTAATCTTTATTCCTAAAATACCTTTGTGAATCTCATTCACCTTGCATTCAACATTGGCCAATGTTTTTTGAAGAGAGATGTTTATAAATTCTTGAGATAGAACTCCCTATTATAATTAGGGTGGTGAATCTTCTACTATTCACTCGGTTACCTCTAAATAGTTCATGTTATATCCAATCTCTGCTCTATATATACTTCTTCGAAGAGTAAAAGCATATGAGTCAAAGTATAATACTTGTTACTTGAGAGGCCTTTATGATCTTATATCCAAGGATACATGCACAACTGATATGATGAGATGCTTCACCAATATAATATAAGTATCCATGTGAAGTTTCTCATAATAGGTCTCTAATGTACTTATTATTCTAACTAGCATCCATATGTTAACTTTGATCATCTCAATGATCACTAATAAAGAGAACTAAAGCTTGAACTATTTAGAACTATTACATATGCTAGTCTATCCATATTGATAATGTCTTATCTTATTAATACTATGACTAGATATTATTTAGGTATTAACATATTTGCATACAATAGGTATCTCATATCATGAACCCTTTATGATTACTTTTGTACTGTTTTCATATACCAAAGACTACATTATATAGTTTAAGTCATATACGTGCAGTTGCCAATACACAAAGCACTAAAGAATCTAACATGTCTTATTATTATTCAAATAGAATGTTTTATACAGGGATAAAAATCCTATTATACATGGGCACTAAGGCATATTAGTAACATGTTTTGTGTTTTAGTTTTAGTTGCTTTATTGTGATTTTTTTTTGTTCTTAGGATTTAAAAAAATTCTTTAATTTTTGTGCATTGATTTTTAGTTTAAGAAGTTCTACATATTTTAATTTTTTAGATTTTGCATGAAATTAGAATGTTTAATTTGTTAGTTTCTAATTGTTACTTTTACTTATTTTTTGTTTGTTTTTGTTATAGTGGTTTATGATAGCCATGTGGAAATAACACCATAAATCCAAAAGCATTTGACACAACTGTCAAATAATTGTGATAACTGTATGATAAATACAATTAGTCCAGAAATGTTTGACATGGCTATTAGAATTTGGTGCCAGCTGTGGTATTTTTTTTTCCAATCTTATGGTGAAATACCATTCTAGTTTTTGTAATTACACAATTGTTCTTTTGTAATTGTGGTAAAAGTAGGATTTTTTTTCATAAAACATAATTATGTAGTGACAAAAGCATAGTTGTGCTTTTGTTCTAACACTTATAAAAAGTGTTATTTTCATTTTGAATTGTACTACACTCAATTTTCCTCTACCTTTGTTCTTCTAACCAAAATATTTCCAAAATTTTATCCGATCCTCCTTTGCAAAGCAAGCTTATTTCAAGTAAGTTTAAATTAATTTTTCATTCAAGAACTGTAAATCAATCTTTGGTTTATCTCATTTCCATATTTTCCCCATTTATACCCAGATTGTGATTTTTTCTCATTTTTGTAAATTTTTAGATTTGAGTATCCATGCTAGAGAAATTGAGCTTATGTCTTTATTTTTTTCTTTCTAATATCAAGGAATTCAGTAAAAGGAACACCTTGAACAACCTACACTTTTATTTTTTTTTATATACTAGTTTAGGTATGTTACATTCTCATCACTATTTTGATTTTCTTCTTTCTTAAATTTTCATTTGTATCAAGTTTGTGAATTTTGTGTTGATTGGAATTTAATATGGATTGTTATTTTTTGCATTTTTAACAGTAGTGAGATGTAGAAATTTGAATATATTCATAGAAATTTAGTTCAAATTACTGCACATAAATCATTTGATCAATTACCTAAGTGAGATTTTATTTTTACTTTTGTGCTTTTAACCTGATTTATCCAACACTTTTGTACTTTTTTCTTCTTAGAGTTAGTTTCTTCATTGAATGTGACCTGTGAAGATGTTTGTAAATCATGTTGGTAAGAATTAAGTTGCTAAAAATATAAAAATTTCTCACATTAGCACAGTCACAATTGAATTTGAATTGCTCCTATCACTGGTTTTATTTAAGCAGTGTTAGCACAAAGCAATTAAATTTTTTAGCATAATTCAATATTTATATGTGTTTGATTATTCTTAGAATAATGTTAAGTTAATAAGGCTATCATTATAATTGAACCTGAACTTATTTGTCATTATGCTAGGTAGCATATGTTCCTTGAATTTTAATTTAAAAGGATGCATGGTAGAATTAGGATTTTGGGCTTCAGATGTTTGAAGGCATTATCTTATTTTGATTGATTAATTTAGGCTAGCATTGATTTGGGAAAATGATCTTGAAAATTTGAGTTGATTTGCTTATAATTATGTTGTTACTTAAAATGCTTTATGATTTTTGCTTTTGTATTTGTTCTTTAATGTGATGAACTTGGTTATCGTACTTAAATTATATATCTCATTTTCCTTAGAGACCACCAACTTGCACACATTATTTTTGGCATTAGAACTTCAAAGAATAATTAATTATGCTTATTTTTATTTTACACCTTATGTATAACATATTAGTTTTTTGAAATTAATTACGGTGCCTTTTATTATTTTAATAAAGTTTGTGCATTAGTTTTATGCTTAATTGCTAATACTTACGCTCTATGTTTCATATTTCATATTTTTCATTTTCACATTTCGTAAAGCTTTATTCATTCTGCATTTTTCTATTGCGAAGTAGTGGTGAAATTTTTTATTCTTTCAATAAAGTGATATATGTGGTTTATTCTTAATTGAACTAAGGATGTTAGTCATACTTTTATATTTCTTTGACATGTTTTGTACCTTGAAATTAGGAGATTAAGAAACCAAACTCATATTCAGCCTCCTAAATAATTGACTCCTATACAAAGGACTATATTCAAGAAATTGGCTATAAAGACCATTATTCCAAGCATTTCATGAGCATAAAAACACTTATTAAGCTAGGAATTTATTAGAGGACCTTATCTTTACTACAAAACATTGGATTGATGGAGCTCTTTGGATTGAATGGTCCAATTTATCTTGAAATCACATCGAAATTCCTTACAAGTATACACCAAAGCTATATAAGGATGTTGTAAATACCATTTATTTCAAGGTGTGACATACCTCCTACTTTTTATTAGTATTAGATTTGGCAAGATATCTACACTTACCAGTGGATGGGGAGATCAAAATTATTAGTGATTAGATTAGGCCTTAAGCCATCATTAGGAAGTTAAATACCAACTTTAATGCCAACAACACTAAATCTACCAAGCTCATCTTACCCATATATCGGTACCTTTATTAAGTTATATCTTTTTCACTTTTTATTAGGCCAAAGTCTCCTAGTAATGTCATAATTTTAGATTTATGCTTCTTGTTCACCATGAAGAGCAGCATAAGGGTAAATGTTATACCTTGGTTATGAAAGCAACTGAGGAAGGTAATTGCTACTTTAATCAAGAAGATAGAGATTGGAGGATTCATCACACTAATCATGAGAGCCCTTCATATGCCATATCCTCTTATAGAACCAGTTTTGAGGTCAACATATTTTCTAAAAAAGGTAGTGTTGAGATATAAGATAGCCATAAAGGACACTTTTTTCAAGCATAGGTACAGATTGAGATGAGCTAATGAGATAGGTGTTCAAGATAATGATAAGGATAAAAAAGATGCCTTTGATGATGATGTGCCAAAGATCCTGTAGGTCATGATGATAAGGATGCACGATAATGATGTCCTTTCTATTTTTTAGGAAGTTACATTATCAAAATTGTTTTTGCACTTTATTTTTGTAACTAGTATAGTGGATGTAATACTAAGGCATAGCAGTTTTATTTACACTAATTTTATTTTGAAATTGTGTGGCTAAGCCATTAACGTCTAATATGATAGTTATATTTTGATTGATTAGCTATGATTGTTGTAGGTTTCAAAGTATTTTATTTTGGACAATTCTTATCATACTTCGTATAGGTTGAGTTTTCCATATTATACACCTATGTTATACATATTATACACCTATGTTAGGTAGCAATTTTGCACAAATATTACTTTTTTACAATTACTATTTGATTTTTTCCATCTTTGAGAATATTGTAAGATTTTTAATTTGCAATGAGCTAATTACACAATATTTGAGAAAAATTGGATTAAATTTATGTGTGTTTTATTTCCTTTGCAATATTTTTAGTTTAGGGTGAAATACCAATTTAACAAGATTTTTTTTGTTTTAGAATATTTTTGTGTTTTTAAAGTAATTTTTAAATTTTTTTCTTTGTTTTTATCATGTTTATGTCAATTTTGTAGCTGAATTTATGAGATGGTTGTTTTTTTGTTAATTTTCCTTTAATTTAAGTTTTCATTTCATTTTAAAAGTTCTCAACAATAAATGGTTTTGATCTTAGTTTTATAAATTTATATTTCATTTAATTTTAAGTTGAGTGGAAAGTAGTCTTGTTTGTATCTTTGTTTTCTAGACTGCATGTAAACCTTGATTATACCATGTGATTTATAAATTTTGAACACTTTAGGCCTATTTTGAAAATTGAGAAAAATATAGTTGCAATTAAGGGATTAGATGAAAACTCACTAAGAGCACTAGAACTTTTCTGATTACCCATTAAAGTAACCCTTAGATGAAATAGAATCTAGAAAATGATTTAGGCAGACTTTCTTTGTATAGCTCTCTAAATTACTTTTCCTACCATAATTTCATATCCTTTTGCTAGCCTATTGAGCCTTTACTATTTTGGTATGCTACATGTGTGCATATTTTATTATTACACTCAATAAGGTTACCTTTAGCCTAAAATGATTTTTTCCACTCTTTAGAAGAGTGGTCACTTTAATAACGTTGGATTTGTATTTTAGGTCAAAGGGAGTTCATTTTTTGTCAAACCTTAATGTAAATGTTTTCTTGAGGGTTGATTGGTGTGTGTAATAGAGAGTTGAGCCCACTTGGTGAAATAAGTTTGGGGTTATTAAGAAAAATTGGAAACGAGTTGTTTATTGGTCTTATAGAAAATAGAGCTCAATCTAGTTCTTATTGAAATCTATGTGATTGTTTAAGTACTTCATTGATTTTGGTACCTAGTTAGTTTTTGTGCAAAAAGAATGTATTATAAGTTTTTCATAGCTAACTAAGTGAAACCCAAGTTTGCGGTACAAATGTTGGTAAAAGTTGAACTATTACCTTATGATGAGTATTGTTGAATGTTATGATGCATTTATTGTTGTTTTAAGATTAGTTTACTAAGATAAGATGTTATTAAGACCAAATTTAAGAATTTTATAATGATATGCAATTGGGTTGGGAAATTTTCTTTCCTTTAACTGGGAGAGTTTAGTTTTGTCTAGGTAATAGCCATTTTTCTCTCTAGCAACTTGAAACTTCTTTGTTAATGAATTTATCTAGGACTAATGTTACAACCAAAATGTAAGCCCTCTTAATTCTCAATTTTGTCTTATCTAATTTAGCGAAGATCATCTTCTAGCAGGGTTTGATACGTAAGAAGAGAAATATAGTGTTTCTTGAGTTTCGAGCAGAAAGCTATGAGTGCATTTTTCAAGTTGAATCTTGTTTCTAACTTTGCATCTATAATTTGTTTTTAAATGATAAAAATGTTATTTTAGCCTTTTTCACATATAGATAGGAATTACTTGGTATGCTCTTTTATTTATATGTTGCTCTTATGTTTATCTATTGTTTTAGCTATCTTTTTGCTTCTTAATTAAGAATAAATCCTTGTTTTATTTTGATGTGGATTAGTTGAGAATATGGTTCTTTCAAATTATTCTAGGATGAGTATAGGTTTAAGTTTGGGGTTGTTAATAAGTTGCAATTATATTTACATTTCATAGTATTTCTTGGCATAATTATATATTTTCTTATTAGTTTTAATCTTGATTAGTTTATTTTATGTTACTTTGTTATCATAATATTTTTATGTTACTTTGTTATCATAATATTTTTATGGTTTTTAATAATTTTTAGGATGCTTTCAAACATTTTCTAACTTGTTAGAGCTTTATTGGAGGTGCAAGGTTGATTATAAGTGAAAATGCTAATGGGGGTAGATTTTCACTAAACCACAATCATTTTTATCAAAAACACAGTTGTCTTTTCTAGTCTTCAGTTGCTAAATTTCATGAACAAAAGAATCCAATACATTTTTTACCAAAACACAGTTGTGATTAATTCTGTAAACTTTTAAAGGTGCCATTTCATCTTCCAAAAAAGAGGAGTTAGACATTGGTTTTAAATAGTTTAGTTTTATTTTCTCCATCTTAGACATTGTTATGGGCTATATTTAATTTTAGTTTCATTTTTGTTTGTAATACCTTAAATTAATTTAGTTTAGATCTTTAATTTTTGAGATTCAAATATGATTTCAAGGTTGAAAAAGAATGAGCTTAAACATTCATTTTCTCTCTCACCAAGGGTGTATCAAAACTTCATTTTATTTTTTACATTTGATGATTATATTATTAATGTTAAAGTAATCTTGCTTTGGGATTCTTGAATCATATTTGGGATTTGAATATTTGGGTTTAATGAATGTTTTCATATGTTCTTTTATCTCTCTATATCTTATTCTTTGCATTTACAATGATTATTGGATTTGATTTTTTACTCTAATCAAAATGATGGTGGAATTTAAGTCTGATGATTGTTGTCATTTGTATGTGCCATGTTTTTATATTTTTTTCATCTAGATTTCTCAATGTTCTGGAATGGATATTTTGATTTTTAGATGTTAAGGATATTTGATTCATGTGTGTTTAGGAGAATGGATGGATTTTGGATGGATGGTTCCGAAATAAAGATTTATCTTAAACCTAGCATTTGTTAACCCGCGTTTATTCTAGTTTCTTAGGTTTTGCACAAAATAAGGGCCTAGTTAGCTAGAGTAGTTTATCCGTGTAAGGCCTTAAATCCTACCCTAGTAAGAATATGATACATTCATGGAAAATTGTGAAAAGTGGGCATAAATGTATGTAAAGGTAGATCAATGTGTTAATGAAAGCAACATTTTATGTTATTGATAAGAAAGAATAAGTTAGCAGATGAAAATGCAATTAGCCAAGGACTAAAAAGATTATCCAATAGAAATTGGACATATGCATAATCTAGAAGATGTCAAAAATTTCCTCACTTTTTGAGGGAGCTTTGGCTAGCCATTCAAGGCCAAGAAAAACTCAGTTTTTTCCCCTTCTTTCCCTTTTAAAATTGCTTCTAAAAATTTACTCAAATGGTTTTTAAGAAAGAGGATTAAAAATCTGGTTCACTTTTCCAGCAAAATGAGGTAAGTGAAGAAAAACTTAATCTTTCTTCTTCTCTTTTCTATTTTAAATGTGTTGTCTCAAGTTAAAAGTATGGAATTGAATTATATGAGTGTATTTATGTTGATTTTTAGTGATATAAGGCAATAAAAATATGAAAAAGAATAAGAAAGGTGTTTAAAGGATAAAAAGGGGCAAAAACAATGTATGTGAGTAATTAAATTAATTTCACATGTATGTGATTGATATAATTGTTGGAAAATGTTGTATCGGTGGTATAAATAGTATGAGGTTGTGAATTAGATGTTTAATAAGGATAAAAAAGAGTTTATGGAGAAAAGCACAAATTTGATAAATTTTGGTACAGGATCTATAGGATCTACAGAGAATGTTTTAAATATATCTTGAGTTGTATATCTCCAAAATGAATGAAACCAATGGAGAATTAAACCACAAAGATATACCTATAATTCATATGAGAGACCAAAACCTTATTCTTGCTCTAAGTATCTTGAACTTTGGTTTGAAGTGGGACTAGGTCTGCTGCCCTATCTTTTAGAGTAGCGCCTGGTAGTTTATTAATAAATCTTGATAGATAGGTCTAAATGATTTGAGATATATTGCTATGAAAAATAGAGATATAATATAATAATTGTATATAAGGAATTTTTTCCTAAAAACCATGTTTTCTATGCCATAATTGCTTTAAAATTTGAATCTGGAAAGCTATCTGTCGAAATTCTAGGTTTTAACATTAATTCGGCTGGATTGGGACCAATCTAAGTGAGTTACATGCTTTCACCCTATCTAGAATAAACCCAACTAGACTAGATTAAGTTCCAATCTAGCTGAGTATCCTGTATTCTATCCCCAGGGTTTCCAAACGTCATAAGAAAACTACCAAACATCTTCCGAACCTTTTCAAACATTAATAGAACATTGTTAGTGTATCTAAAAGAGTGTAGTGAGACTCATTATGTGTGAATTTTGTATATACCACCATAGATTCATTTATGAATCATTGTGAAATATAATTTTAAGGTATATTAGAATGAGATCATACACAATAGATGTTTTATAAACATTTTTTTATGATAATGCTAGCCAAATTGAGTGAGTGTGCATTGGGTTATCTAGTTTATTTCTAAAATTCATCCCCATGCATACTTGAATGGGTTTAATGATATATGTGTGTGTGTGTGTGTGTGTGTGTCTTCTATTTGATACCCTTGCTAACTTCTATTTAAATTTTGTTACTCATGTCTTAATACAATAGCAGCCAACATAATAATATTCTGTATTCGCTCTATTCTTTTCTGACTTGTTAAGACTTTGTTCAAGTTTTAGTTACATCAAGAAAGATTTAAGTAATTACTATGCTTCAAATCATACTTCGATGGACTATTGAATTATATGTTCAAGAACTTAATGTATCTTAAGTTATTTCATATATTTATAAAATATGTTATGTTACTGTTGTGTCTTATTATATCTAATTGCTTGGTGACTGCTGCGAGTAGTCAAAATCGGGTGTAGTTTTAGCACATACTAAACTTTATGCTTAGCATGATGGCTTTTCATCCATGAAGGTGTCAAACTTATTTAAAGTAGAGTCTAGAGTCGAGATAATTGCAATCTACCAAATTAGAAGTTAGGATGAATATTTAAAATTATTTATTTATATACCTAATAAGTGTAACTTATAAAGAATTCTTTCTAAATCTAGGCATTATATGTATAAGTTAAATTTGTAAAGATATATTATCAATGCAACCCATTAATAGCATATCTAGAAGTTATAATTATGCTATAATTGTTTTGATATTATAAGATCTAGCTAGTAGTTAGTATAAGTATAATTCTGGAAAATCACATGATACCCTCTACGTCAATTGAAAACTTTTAGGCACTGTTGCATCCTCTTAGGGGGTATTAGGGTGTGACAATCTAAATAGGGAACTTAGTTTTAGTTCAGTTAGTTCAAAGTTTCATGGAGTTTCATGGTTGCATTGTTTTATCCATAGCCAATTGCATTTATGAAGATAAAATGTCCTAAGCGCTTAATTCATCTTTGCTTGATTTCCTTGATGATTGTTTTTACATTTGTTTGCTAGTTTATAATTTTTATTTCATACTTAGCCTGAAACTCCCTTCATTCTAACTTGTGGCATTTCACATTAGCACCACTTAACCATATGTATTTAAGTTAACAATCCCTTTTTCCTTGGGTTCGATATTTGTATGTTTTTAATTATACTCGTTATATTACTTGTCGATTCAATGTACTTGCTGAACTCCGATTAGTGACTAGTTGGTTCATCATTTTATATACCCAAAGGTATAAGACTTGGACTAGTGGTTATAATTTCTAACACTTCTCAACTTGAGTAAAGATAGGTTTGTGTTTCAAAATGTCACTTAGGGTAAAATGGGGTCTAACTTATTCTAAGACTATAAGTATGATTCTAATACAATTTCAAAAAGTGATAATGATTTTAACTCAAAGATTTTGTTTAAGATTAATTATTGCGATATTTTTGGAGCGAAGTCTCATGGATCCCCTGTGGAGTCGTCATTGTTTTCTTTGCCACCTTATCCAATTTGCCTTACTTCAAAATTATCAAGAACTCAATGTAATTAGCCCAAACTCAAGGTGTACATCTTAAAAAATTATATCATATTCTCAATAAGTTAAATTGGATTAGCAATGGACAACATAAGATGTTTTTTATTTGTGAATTTGTCACCTAAATTAATCAAAAAATCTTATCTATCGATAATAGAGATGGTTCGGAATCCAATTTTTATTTATGTCCTAAATAATTAATTTTGAACCATTAATCAATTTAAGTTATAAACATTATGTCTCTTCTCATGCAATTTTACACATACATATATATCACAATACACTTTGGAAAGCAATAAAACATGTTATTTGATACATGAAAGGAAAGCATACATGGCATATTCCATATATAAACTAGGCTCATTTATTTACTTAAAAACTTTTGTCCTCCCATGCATTTGAAAGGGTTAAAGACATTAGATCCTTTTGGAAATTTACTTTAAGTGAGTTTTATTGAGAAATTCAAATCCTATTTTATTAGGAAAATACCAATTAATTTTGAATAGAAATATTTTTAATTATTTTCTATAAGTGTGTAAAAAGCGATTAACTACCTATTACAAAATTCATGGAAAACAGAGAAAATGAGTATTGAAATGTAAATGAACAATTACATGAAAAATATCAAAGCCTATACAATCCTTCTAAGGAAAGCAACAAATTGTAAAAAGAAAATAAAATATATGAAAGAAAAAAATAAGTGAAATGAAATAAATAACAAATTAAACCTTTGATTTTTATTAGGATAGAAAATCACATTTAAAATATGTTATTAGATTTGATTTTCAAAATCATGCCCTTTTAAAATTCAAATCCAATTTTAAATTGAAGGAGACAGTTATTTTAATTAATCTAATTAAATCACTTATTTACCCAAAAAAATACATTTTGAATTGACTTAATATTTAATAGCAAATAAATTAAATGAAAAAAAGAGGTAAAAAAAGGTTGAATGGGCGTCGCGGGCTTGAAGGGAAGCTTCACGATCGTGAATCCCCTCCAAACCTAAACCGAGCATATGGGACAAATACAGCAAATATGTGTATAGGGTTAATTAAAAATAAAGAGCAAAAATTTAAATTCCATAAATTAACTAAGTACAATAAAAATAAATAAATATAAAAGGGATTATTCAACTTTTTTACCGTTTGAAAAGGACCCAAAAATCCATCTTTATTGGATCAATTCGGTCATTGAAATACAATGGACTATTGGACGCGATGATGTATCCCAAAAGAAAAAATAAGAATAATTACATATAAAATAATGTGCAAAAATTTAAATAATAGAATTTAAATTGCAATAAAATAAAAGAAATAAAAAAGTACAAGAATTTAAATAATATAAATAAATTTAGAATTATAAAGTACATAAATTAAATGTTGAAATAAAATAAAGTAAGTAAATAAATAAATGTGAAAAATAAAATAATTCTACATTCATTAACACCGAATAAATCTAAATTGAACGCCCGATTTCTGCGGATTACGAACAAAAGAAATATAACAAAAATAATACTAAAGAAGAAAATTGCACAAATGTAAAAATATGATCTCAACCCCTCACCTTATTAAACCAATCCTCAGAATCACCGTAGAATCAGAAAAGAAAAGAAGAAAAAATGCTTGATAATAATAAATAATAATAATAATTAAAAAAAAATGAGTGAATGAGGAAATTAAGATGTTAAATGAAGGATCCTGATCCAATCACCTTCGGGATTGTACCTTTTGGATTGCGAGGATCAAAACTAAATCTGATTCAAAAGTATTTTTGTAGAAAATAAATTAAAAAATTTGAGAGAAAAAAAGAGCTTTTTTTTTCTTTTTTTTTTGCTGTTGGAATTTTTTAATTAGGTAATTATTTTGTATATATAAATTATTTTATTTTCAGTTGTAAATTATATGAGTAAATTTATCAATTATTAATATCTATTTTTATTAATAATTTGGAATTTTGAAGATTGCATTGAAGGTCGATGCAATGAAAAAATTTATTCAACAGTTTTTGTTTCATTATTTATTATATATTTTGAGATTTTATCTTTAATTTGGACTTATATTTTGTATAATTTGTATGTTTTTACTTTAGTATATTATAATTTGTAATTTTGTATAATTTTTAGACATAATTTTTTATTTTTTTTAAAAATGGTATTAATTTCGATTTTTCGGTTAACCGAACTAAAATAATTGAAAATTTTGGTTCGGTTGACTTAATTTTCAAAAGATTGATTTTTGATTATTTTAGTTCGGTTATTGAACCGAATCGATCATTGCACACTCCCACTTCAAACAAGGTTGATCCTTTTTCAAGTTTTGTCTAATACCATCAAAAATTTTTAGGCTCCTAATAAAGGACAAAATATCTGAAAAATTTTTTATTATTTTATTGTCTTTAACTCAATTTCTCTTGGATCAAAAAAAGCCCATTTCTCCTACATAGAATATCTTTTTTCATCATTAGGTGATTTCTATAGTTTATAGGGAAGTCATAAGACAAACGAACTAAGAAGATACTACAACTAGCTATGGGATTCATATGTCGTCTCTCTCTCTACATTTTGTGTTAGAGTCGAACTTTACATAGAGTGCTCTATCACCCATGTTGTTAGCTCAATAGCATGAGGCTTTTCTGATTTCAATTTGTTGCTAAACTCTAAAGTAGCATGTTTTTAGTGTTAAAGTTGGTCAATGATTTGCAATTAATGGTTTGGTGTCAACTCCTATAGTTCAGCAATGTAATTTCTATAAATTTAAGAAAGTGAAGCTAATACATTGGCCATATATTTTTTCTATATTGAGGAGCTTTTGAATTGGTAATTTCATTTATATTTGATTAATTATTTTTGAATCTAATTAGAACTCAGCAATGCTAAAGTGAATTTATTTGTGGCTTGGGTGGATCTTTAAAAAATTGAGAATGTGCAAATTTGAAAAATTTTCTTGGGTTGTAGTTTTAGTGGAACACATTAATGTCCCTGAAGGAAAATATACCACGATATATTACGAGAAGTAAACATAAATAGCTCTCGAAGCGAAAATCGATTGTTTCACGTTACCAACAAAGCCTTTCACCCACATGTCACAAACTACAAGATGAAAGTATAAATCCACGAATTAAAAGCCCTTTAGACAAAAAGAGAATAAGCAGAAAGATAAACCGACAGAGTTTTAGTATCTCATATTTTTCTCCCTTTCTCAAATGAAGAATTTTAGCCCTTATATAGGGCTCCAATAAGGTAACATAAATTACCTTAATAATGATGAATTAAATTTGTATTTACAATATTAAGTAAAGGAAATAATGCTATATTAAATATGTCAGTTACAAAACTAATATATATACCTGTCATATTAATATATACATAAATGGTAGATTCTCTAATTAAGAAAAAATCCAATATGGAACTAATCTCATATAAATTATTTCCTATTCCGATATTATCTCTATTATATTGGGAAAAATTTATCATCTCGTGAGTCATTGGCGTATCCCAAACTCCTTCATCTCCAACTCACACATGACGAAATGATTTTCAGTCATTCTCTCCTATCATACAGGTAGATAGTTCATGTGACCGGCATACTTCGAGAACACTAATGCTATACACCTATTAGGGATATATAGCATCTCAATAAATAATATCTTCTCACAATTGTATGTGAAACCCTAGATAATTTTCTCATTTTTGTTGTTTCATCGCATGATAGTTACGTTTCACTTATTATGGGATTACACTTAATCCAATTTGGATCTCAATCCAAAGCATACAACCTCATGTATATCTTTATCTTGCATCTTAACAAGACTAATCTTGTATTTTTTGCGAGATAGCACTTTGATTTTGAACAAGTTCTCGAGTTCATCATATGTTCAAAAATTGCCTCATCTTAGTCTTTGTCAACCCATTGTCAAAACTAAGATAAATACATAGAAATACTCAATTACAGCTTAGATTTTAGTTCAAGTTTTAGTTTTGAATCAAGTTCCAATTGGAGGAGAAGGAAGAATACCTCATCAACTTTAGATCTTTAACTCTAAATGGATTTTATAGTTTTTTCTCTCTCTTTAATTGTTATTTACATTATGAATAGTGAGTGGTCTCTTGTTGTTTGGAGATCTTTGAATTCCCTAGACCATGTAAGGAGTATGAACTCATTTATTTAATATATATTTCAGATGTTTCTTTTCCCTCATGCTAATCTTAGTTTGAATATTTTACAAGTGTTTATGATATTAATCTTATTCAAGTTAATAGTTGCATGCTTGTTTATTGTTTATGCCATGAATGCTTTGTTTTTCCTCATATTTGTTGTAGTTTTGATGGCATTTCTAGAATATAAGCTGTTAAACCTAGGGTTTATTGTGTTGTAAACTCAGAAATAAAGAGGAAAATGAATAGGGGTTGAACTAGTAAGCTCCAAAATGGGATATTAATTCACTTTTAGGTCTTAGAACTTTTGCTTATGTTGGCTGTTGGGTAAGCTCCTGAATGGGATACTGAGTAGTTAGAATAGTAGGCTCTAAAATGGGATACCAGGGGTTTAGAAGGGTTGACCACATCTGAATTTTATGAAATCTTTTGTTAAAATGAACCTTGCATGGGATAAGGGTGGATTAGATCCCTAACAAAGTCTTTACCTTTGTTGATTTATCCATAGTTTATCTTTGTTTCTTGTTATTGTCTTGCCTATTCATCATTTACATTTTATATTTTCTTTTTGTTTATTGTCATTATAGTTCGAGATAACCAAAGAAAGGAAAATTCATCAAACATTTGGGAATTCTTTAATCACATATTGCAATCAATCAAAAATTTCATATTGCACCATTTCACTTCCCTTGGGTTCAATATTCAGAGGTCTTAATTATATTCCTCTATATTACTTGTCGATCTAGTGCACTTACTAGGATTGCAACAAGTTTTTGGCACCGTTACTGTGGAGGTGGCATGTTTTATGAGTTTTAATTATTGTTTTTATGTGTTTTCTTTTTCAATTTTTATTTCTTAAATTATTTTCAGGTACTTATAGTTCATGAATTGAGTGAGACATAAGCAATTAGCATAGTACAATCCTAAAATCGAAAGAACCATTCATCAAAGAAGAAGAGCTAATAGGGAAAACAATATGGACCAACCGAATCATCCTTCCATTAATGGAGTTCCTCCTTAAGAATTAACAAATTCTTGTGGCATAAGAAGAAATTTAGGTTAGACAAAGAGAGGAGGTGTCTAGGAAAAGGACGATTAGGGACTATGCAATGCCTAGGTGGAATCAGGATCATAGAATGATTGTATTGCCAAGACATGTATAGTTCAAGCTCAAGCCAGCCACCATCACTATGGTGCAAAGGAATTAGTTCTCCAATTCTGAACTAGAAGATCCTGCTCAACACCTTGGCATATTCTTAGAAGTGAGTGACACCATTCAAATTCTAAGAGTTGCATCAAATGGAATTCAGTTAAAATTGTTCCCTTTCACTTTAATTGAAAAAGAAAAAGAATGGCTCCAAATGTTATCGAGTCAGTCAATTTAGATATGGGAGCAATTACAAGAGAAGTTTCTAATGAAGTTTTTCCCACCTATAAAAATAGCAAGCATTCGCAACAACATCATGGGATTGCATCAATTAAATGAAAATCCTTTTCATGAGTTATTGGAGAGGTACAGAAGACTGTTAAGAAACTATCCACACCATGAGGTGGCTGTCCAACAACTCATGACAATCTTTTATGTTAAAGCAAATCAACCCAATAGATCACTCTTGGATGCAGCATCAGGTGGCTCATTTTTTAACAAAATAACAGAAGAAGCTTTTCATATGGCTGCTAATGATTCGCAATGGAAAAATCCAAGAGCAGTCCTAAGGAAGCTAGGTGTGCATAATGTGGACGAAGTTGCAATGCTAAAGGAAAAAATAGAGGTGATGAGGAAGGAACTAAATGGATTAAAGGTGCAAAATGTAGCTATTATTTTTTAAGATTATGTAGCATATGAGAGTGGACTATATGGATAAGATAGTGGAGTTATGGGACATGTTAATATAGTGGGAAATTATTAGAGAATTGACCCTTTCAACAATATGTATAATTCGGGTTGGATGAACCACCTAAATTATTCATGTAAAGAGGGAAATCATGGGGCTTCATCTTCTCAACCTCAATTAAAAGCCCCATTCAACCAAAATGTCCACCATAACCATAGTCAATCACTACAAGAAAACTAAATTATAATGACCAAAATTTAGCGAAGGGATAACGATCCGGTCAAAAAAGTTACAATTAATGAAGGTAAATTAATTCGATCATTAGAACTTAAATTTTATTATTATTTAATGAAGGGTTTAATTTCGGCCATTAAAGGACTCAAAATCCGAACGTTATTACATTAAAACAAAATGACAAGACTTCAAAACCATTTACCCTAAAATAATTCTCAATTATTTTATTAAAATAAAACAAAAAAATATATAAAAGGTGGAAAAAAAGAGAAAACGCAAACCCAGAATACCAATTTTTTATTTTTTTTACCCCTTTCTCTGCTTCATTAATTGGTTCCTTTGCAATTGCTTCATCGTCTTCTACAATATTCAGTTGCCGGCCATAAATGAGTCTCAATCTCCCTCTTCTTTGGCTCAATTTTTTTCTAATAAATTACCTTTAATTTTAGTTTTTCTAATTTTCTGTTCGTTTTGTTTAACTTTCATATATTTTTTGTTAACAAAATATTAAAAACTCCCAAATCCCTAATTTTCTTTTTCTGCTCTGCATCCCTTTCTCGCAGCTTGCTCTCTTCCATTTTATAAATCCATCCCAAGTTCCAGGTAAGCTCTCTCTCTTCCATTAGGATGCTATGACTTATTTCTGTGGATTTAGGAAAATAATTTTAGTAGGCTTTAGTTTTGATTATTTCTATGGATTGGAAAATAAATCTATGAAATTGCAATACCATTGTTGGTAATGATATTTGTAAAACTATTGCTCAAATAATATATTTTATTTTTTACAAGCCCACAAGAACTGTAAGCTAGAGTGAGAGATAGAAGCAGAAGTTAATGGCTATCTTAGCATTAGCGCCGACACAAAAGGGAATATTCATTCTAATTCATGTTCTAGTATTATCGGTCTCTGTGGCTGCTGTTATGCTTTTCTTTCTTTTTTATGCTCTATCTTCTTGTGATTGTTTGGATTTTTGTGTTTCTATACAACGCCATGGAGGAGAATTTAAAAAAGAGAGAATGTTGCCAACGAAAGAGGATATTGATTGGGTTAAGGATCAGATCTGTGTGAATGGATTGCATATGTAGGATAATGTTCTACACAAGGGCATTAATCCTTACACTAGGGCTCAACAACTTCAAGATCTTGTCCAGTAAGAGCTCTTTCTCTTTTATTTTTTTCTTTAAGTTTTTTCCGTTGGGGTGTCAAAAAAGTTTAGTTTTTTACAAGAGTTTTCCATATTTCCTGGATAATTTTCTTATTTAGTCTCCATGGATAATTCTTGTTGTGTTTAGGAGATAGGTGATTTATCTTATATTGGAATAATTCTGATTTGGTTTTCTTTTTGCATAAAGACCCTGTAGCTTTATTTGTTCCAAATTGGAGAAGAAATACATCATTGAATAATTCAAAAATGCTTTTATTTTTTTTACATAACACTTACAATGTGGTTCCATTTCTCCGTCATGTAGGTTGAACTGATCTCTACTCTATTTTAGTACCTAACTGTGTTTGATAAGTTAAAACAACACAATTGTTGGATAATTTTTTAAATTTTTTCTTTCATTTTTTCACTATCAATATTCAATACAAAGGGGTAGAAATAAGATCTTTAGGAATCTGTATGCATGTAATTGATTGTTAACATATTCAGGATTTTGGTGCTATAATGTTCTATACCATTTGCGGGTAAGATAAAGAGTATCAAAATTTATAATTTTGTTTGCAGTCGCAATTGTAAACAGTGTGACATCTAGAGTTCTAATTTTTTTCCAATTATATTTTGAGCTATGATCTATTAATTGACCAAAGTTTAGTGCTGGGGAAACTATGATTACATTTATGGTTAATTCTTTTGGTCAATTCTCAGGATTTAGCAAAGCTCCTGGGATCCACTGGCCTTTTCCCAGTAAGGTATCTACCCTTTCTCATTTTATGTCTTTTAAGGTTGCTTAGGATGATAAGAACAAAATTATTTTATTTGATTCCTTGGTGTCTCCTGGATTGTTATCTTTGTCAACTTCCGATGCATTTGAGATTAACTAAAAGCCACTGATCACCAAAACCCAGGTATTTAATTGTTCTATTGCTATTGTTTGTGTTCTTGTTTGCAATTTTCTGAGGTGGTTTTAACAAGATTACTGTATTCCATCACTATTTTTTCTCCAAATCTCACCCCTACAACTGGCAAACTTAACTTTGGAATTTATTCCTAATACAACATATATGCTATCTTTATTTATCTTATTCCATAATCAAAGGGAGTTAGAGCATATGGTTGTTCCAACTTAAGTGATGAAATTGGTAGGCAACTGAGTGTAAAAAGTGATATAGCTGGTCTAAGGTAATGCATGTTTTGCTCATGTGTGTTACTATTTTCAGTTGTAAGAAGTATTCTTGATATTAGTTTTAAAATTCCTTGATTTTGGGCACAAGTATATCCAAATAGTTTAATGTTTGAGCAAAGACCTGAATTACATCTAAAATAAAAATTTTGATAGCTTTAGATGTTAGCTTGGATATTTATCATCCATAAACTTGCTACTTTGCTGCAGTATGTTGTTAGTTGGTACATCATATTTGTTAATTATTGTTGAGCTGAGTGTTAATTTTGCCATAATTCAGCATTACTTATGGTGTATGCCTTGGCATCTTTAGGCCCATAGGAGCTGTTGTCTACATGCAAAGAAATAATCTTAAAATGTACTTGAGGAGTACAGATAGTGCTACTGACACCTTGGAAGTTGCCAAGATATGCTTCATGAAAAATAATGATATTGTATCTTTTTCTATTATTGCTATTATTTTGGTTGAAATCATTAAAGCAAATTTCCTTTTGATTTCTAAACATGAAGGCATATGGTGGAGGTAGTTTACCAAGCTCCAGTTCATTTGTTATACGGATGGATGAGTACAGTCAATGGCTTTTAGATAATTCACAATGATTGCGGTGGGGGATCAGCATCATTAACAGGCTAATAGTTAAGTTTGCTAACTTTTGGGTGTATGTGATTCTCTACACATATTGTTGCATGACTAAAAAAATGATGACATTGTTCTCTCTCTTTTTTAATCAATTGAAGAAAAAGACATTATGGTTCTGTGAATCTCATTGCAAATATTGGTCCTGTTTTTAGGGTAAATAAGTTTGTAAAATGCAAGTCATGTTGACTTTAACCTCTCTTTAGAGGCCAAAATATGGGATACATAATACCTCGTAGCTGCTCTAAAGAAAGGGAAATCACATGGGATTGTAAGATTTGATAAGAAGATAGTTCTGATGCATCATATTAATTGTGTCTATCTTGTTTTTCTCTTAATAAACAATTATTTTAGCATAGTTATTACATTCTATAGAACTTTTTTGCAACACTGACAACAATAAGCAACTCCTCTGCCATAATTCCAAATACCAAGTTAAAAAAAGAGACTCCATTAATAGGTAAGTAAATATGTTCCAGAGTATAAAAAATTCTATAATATTTTTTAAGTATATGGCAGCATATATATGGTTCTTTCAAATATTAATAATTTCTTATTTTATGATTGTGATTGCATTTTACATATATTTTTTGTAGTCTTTTTACATAAATTTTCATCCTATTTCATTTGCAATATGATAATATGTTGTTAATATATTATTAAACTTTTTTTTTACTTTCTTAGCCATTTGATCTACTGCCTTTATAAATGAATATTAATTATAAATTTATATTTACAGGTTTTTTTTATCAAAGGACAACAAAGATTTGATGCTCATTATTCATTTTTTTTGAAAATTCTAGCTAGATAAATGTTGGTATAGCAATGAGCTATTTTTCTAAACAAATTTATATGAGACAAATAGAATGTTAAATAATTTTAAAATATTGGTATACTTTGTAATTGATTTTTTTGTAATTTATGAAAAGAGTATTTATTATATTTTTAGATATTTATATATGTGTGGGAGTGTGAATGGGGTGTACGTGAAATATTTAAATAAAATTATTTATAATGATCGGATTTACATTTAACGATGGAAAATCCGATCGCCATTTGTAATCATTAACGATCGAATTTCCTTTCATTAAAAGATATAAACAATCCACGAAGGGAAATTTTGGTCGTTATAAGTTAATTTTTACGATTAAATTTCCCTTCGCTGAAAGTGAAAAACAATTAACGAAGGGAAAAATCGGCCATTAAAAGGATTTTTTAACGACCGAAATTTCCTTCTTTAAAAGTATAACACAATTAGCGAAGGAAAATCCCATCGCTAAAAATTTATATTTAACATCCGAATTTGTGCTGGTCGTTAATACCTTTAATGACTGGATATCAATCCGGTCGTCTATACTATTAACAACGGGGCTTTTAACGATCGATGACGACCGAATTTTTTTGATCGTTATAGTGTTTTAACGACTATATTTTAACTTTTAACGATCGGATTTTTCTTCGTTAAAGAGCATTTTTCTTATAGTGAATCTTACCAACCACAAGCAACAACTTATTATTAGACTCCATATCCATCACACCACCACCAAACTAAGGTTCAATTCAAAATCCAAATTTTAACCAAGCCTAGCATCCATTGGGGTTCCAACTAAGACCACCAATTTAAGAAAAGAAACTAAATCTGGAAGATATATTTGCGAGCTTCATAAATAGCCAGCAAAAATTTATGTCAGGCTAAGAAATAAGATGGAAATTTTAAGAGCAGTGGAATAGAAACCAAAACACCCTGATGAGGATCTTGGAGTTGCAAATTGGGCAATTGGCAAATTCTTTATCCACAAGGTCAACTAGAACTTTTTTATCAAATGTTGATTGGAACCCAAAGGAGGAAGCCAAAAAAATCACTCTAAAGAGTGGCAAAGAGGTAGTTAAAGAGGAAGAAAAAGGTTAAACATCTTCACCATTATCATCATCAAGAAAGGAGAAGCCGACACGGAAGGTAAGTATCTCTAACTCTAGGGTAGAGGAGAATGTAGATTCTCTTACCATTGGTAAAGGTAAAAGCACAGTGAATCCCAATGTAGAGGATCTTGATATAAATAGGCTACCATTTTCTGTTGTAGCTACGAAAGAAAATAAGAATGAACAATTGGCTAGGTTTTTAGAAATATTTAAGAAATTACATATCAATTTATTTTTTATTGAAGCCCTAGCTCACATGCCCAATTATGCTAAATTCATAAAAGAACTTTATTCTAAGAAAAATAAATTAGAAACGTGTGGGACTATATGACTAATAAAAATTTATAGTGCCATTATCATATAAAAGATTCAAAAAAAATTTTGAAGATCCAGGTAGTTTCACTTTAGCTTGTGAAATTGGTGAAACTTTTGTTGGAAATGCCTGGTATGACCTTAGAGCTAGTATTAACTCAATGCCATATTCTAATATGTTGGAAATTAAATCTAAGAGATCTCAAAAAGATGGAAATGAGACACCAACTAGCTGATAGATCTATGAGAAAGCCAAAGGGGATAATTGAAAACCTATTGGTGAAGGATGGAAATTTTATTTTTTTCCCGTGGATTTTATAGTGATGGAAATAGAGGAGGATAGAAAAGTTCAACTAATTGTAAAGAGATTGTTTCTAAATGCGATAAATGCCTTAATTGACATTCATGGTTAAAAGGTCACCCTAAGGTTTAATAACAAAGAAATGATAATAGATATGAACAAAGACCAAAATTATCCATCGAATAATATAGAGGAGTCTATTTATTTTATGGATAGGGTATAAGAGTGTGTAGAGGAAAATCAAGAACAAGTGTTGATGAAGGACTCACTAAATTTTAGCTTAATGCACTCTTTATAAGATAAGGAGTTGGATTAAGTGGAGGGAGAGATGATAGCAGAGATAGAGAAGAGAAGTGAGGAAGTTATAGGAGAGATTAAGGAAGAGTTTAAAGATGAGGAATCAAGTGAAGAAAATGATGAACCAAAAATGGAAGACTCTAAAACTGAGCTAAAAGACCTCCAACCTTACTTGAAATATGTGTTCTTAGAAAATGAATCAAAGTCGATGATAATTTCTTCTATTTTGATAGGATTTGAAGAGGAGATGCTGATTGAAGTGTTAAAAAGGCATAAGAAGGAAATAAGTTAGGAGAAATAAGACTTTTAGGGAATCAAACCGAGCTATTACATTCACCGAATCCCAATGAAAGAAGAATGCAAACTAGTGGTTCAACCTTAAAGGAGGCTTAATCCAGCAATGCAAAAGGTAGTTAAGAAGGAGGTAATCAAACTCCTCGATTCAAGTATTATCTATCCCATCTCAGATAGTAAGTGGGTGAACCAATGCAATATGTTCCCAAGAAGGGAGGATAACAGTGGCCAAGAATGAGTCAGATGAGCTTATTCCAACTTGTACGGTTATGGGTTAGAGAGTTTGTATAGACTGTAAGAGGTTGAATAGCTCCATTAGGAAAGATCATTTCCCTTTGTCATTTATTAATCAAATGCTAGAAATGCTAGCGAGTAATACACTTTATTATTTCTTATATGGGTATTTAGAATATTTACAAATCCCCATTGAACCCGAGGACCAAGAGAACACTACATTCACCTGCCCTTATGGTATTTTTGCCTATAGGAGAATGCCTTTTGGATTATGCAATGCACTGGCTACGTTTCAGTGGTGTATGATGGAAATATTCGATGACTTCATAGAGAAATTTATAGAGAACTTTATAGATGAATTCACCATTTATGGGAGAGATTTCAAGATCTATCTTAAGCATCTTGATTTGGTGCTAGAGAGGTGTGAGAAAACCAATCTAGTGTTGAATTTGGAGAAATGCCACTTCATGGTGAAGGAGGGAATAGTATAGAGGCTTAAAGTTATTAAAAAAGGGATCGAGGTTGATAGAGCCAAAGTAGTGGTGATAGAGAAACTTCTATCCCTGACCAATGTCAAAGGGATTAGAAGCTTTTTATGGCATGCAGGTTTTTACCGTAGATTTATCAAAGATTTTTCAAAGATTGCAAAACCTCGTCTAATTTGTTAATGAAAGATGTTTTTTTTTTATTTTCACTACTGAATGTTTGCATGCATTTGAGCTATTGAAATAAAGGCTTATTTCAACTCCGATTATTGTCTCTCCTTATTGGAATTTGCCTTTTGAACTAATGTGTGATGTAAGAGATTTTACAGTAGCGGTAGTGTTTGGACAAAGATGAGAGGTGTTTTGAGCAATGTATTATACAAGCCATACCTTGACTGGAGCTCAGGTCAATTACAGCATAACTAAAAAGGAACTCCTTGCAATTGTTTTTGTATTTGAGAAGTTCAAGCCTTACTTGCTAGGATCAAAAATTTTAAAGTGGATTGATCATGTGATATTGAGACATCTCTTTGCTAACAAGGAGTTAAAATCGAGACTGATTAGATGGGTAGTCCTTCTACAAGAGTTTGACCTAGAGATTAAGGACAGAAAGGGGATGGAGAACTTTATGGCAGATCACTTATCTAAACTCGAGCATGGCTACATTGAGAAAGGGGAGATCCTTAATTCGTTTCCAAATGAGCATATATGTACTTTATTTATGTGTGATGTTGTTGTTCCTTGGTTTGCTGATTTAGTCAATTTTCTTGCAGGAGGTTACTTGCTAAAAGACTACACTTGGCAACAAAGGAAGAAATTAAAAGCTGATGCGAAACATTACATATGGGATGACCCTTACCTCTTTAAACTATATGTAGATCAAGTGTTAAGAAGGTTTATCCATAAGGAAAAGCAAGGAGACATTGTCAAGGCATGTCATAATGGAGAAGCCAACAGCCATCATATGATAAATCGAATGGTATCAAAAATTCTTTCTTCTAGTTTTTATTGGCTACTCTATTTAATGATGTGAAATCTTTCATTCAATCGTACGATAGATGTCAAAAGGTAGGGAATATCACTAGGAGAGATGAAATGTCATTAACCAACATGTTTGAGGTAGAGTTATTTGATGTATGGGGTATATATTTTATGGGGTCTTTCCTAGTATCCTACGGGTTTGAATATATCTTAGTGGTCGTAGATTGTGTAAGCAAGTGGGTAGAAGTTGTAGCCACTAGGACTTATGATGCTAAGGTAGTGCTTAAATTCTTAAGAAAAAATATAATCACCCAGTATGGAACCCCTAGAGCTATAATTAGTGATGTGGCAAGCATTTTGTTAACTACCAATTTAAAGCTTTGCTAAAACAATTTGAAGTTAGGCAAAAAGTCACTACCCCATACCATGCCCAAGCTAATGGCCAAGTTGAGGTATCCAACCAAGAACTTAAAGCAATTTTGGAGAAAACGGTCAATACATCCAAGAAATACTGGTACCTTAAGCTAAATGAGGCATGGTGGGCATATAGGATAGCCTTTAAGACACCTATAGGGATGTCTCCTTTTAGGTTATTTTTTAGAAAGTCTTGTCACCTACCAATTGAATTAGAACATAAAACTTATAAAGCCATAAAAATTTTAAATTTTGACCTTAAAGTTGCATGAAAGTGCAGGGCTTTGAAATTGAACGAACTGCAAGAGCTAAGATTTTAAGCATACAATCATTCTGAGAGATACAAGAATAAGACAAAAAGGTGGCATGATAATAGGCTGATCTCCAAGTACTTTACCTCGGGAATAAAGGTGCTAATATATGATAGTCGACTGCAGTTATTTCGAGGGAAGTTGAAATCCAGATGGAAGGGACCATATGAAGTTGTAGAGGTTACTAACTATAGAGCTATAACCATCAAGCATTAGAGAGATGGCCACGAATTTAAAGTCAATGGCCACCACCCGAAGCCTTACTTCGATTCCAAATTTGAAGTTGTATCAATGGTCACCACCTTGGAAGATGTGCCTTGAGAGCTTTAAAACTCGAGCTGGCGACTTGTTAAACCATAACTTTTTTCGACTTATGAACCCTAATTTTTTTTTAAACTATGTTGTTAATTTGTGTTTGATGGTTATTTGTATTTTTATTTTTAGTGTAATAAGTGGTATTAGTTGTAGTGATGTTTGATTGAAAAAAAGTGTCATGATCATGTGCATAAAGTTTACAGTAATTTTGTTAGACTCAGTTGAGACCATTAGTGCCAGTTGTGTCCTCTTTAAGAATTGAGTTATAAAATAGGTCACTCGACTGAAACCATATGGTCTTTACCATATGCAAGGCAATTAGTTTGGGGTAGAATGCATCACTTGGCTGAGACCCATAGTCCCAGCCGTGTCCAGTAAATAGGGAAATTTTGAAAAAATGAAGGCCACTTGGTCAAAACCTTTGGCCTCGGTGTGTGCATAGTGAACCTTTAGTCAAGTAGAGGTCACTTAACTAAGACATTATGGTCTCAGCTGAGTGTTATCAAAAAATTAAAACTTTATTTAAGGGGCACTTGGCTGAGACCAAAGCCAAGACCTGTGGTCTCATTTGTGTTTAAGTTACAGCAGAGGTCACTCGATTAGGACCAATTGGTCTCAGCCAAGTGTAATCAAGATTTTTCAAACATTAGGAATGGACTCGATCGAAATCGTATAGTCCCAGCCATGTCCATTCATTTTTTAAAACTATACGTTTCACATTATATGTCTGACTCGACCGAGACATTCTGGTCTTAGTCAAGTCCCTAGGGCATTCAATCATGTCCCCCGATAAATAACCCCTAATGTTACACCCCGTCATTTCCATTTAGTTTCTCTTCTCCCCTATAGAGATTTCTGGCATTCTCACCCCCAACTCCCTACTTTTTCTTGCATCTTTTCTTGATTAAGCATCACAATCAAGCAAGTTTTCCTCTTTTTACTTTATTTTTCTATTTTATGTTTGTTTTTTGTTGTTGTTTTACTTTAAAGATTTTTTCTTGTGAATTCTTTGTACTTAATGTAATTTTTGTGGTAAATTTTTAGTTAAACATGCCTTTTATCTTTTCTTATACTTGTTGTGTTGTAATGTGGTGTTTGTGCTTCTTTGATCTTAAATTTAGGCTTATTGCATTTAAAAAAAGAGAAATCACATGATTATGGTTTGATTACAAGTTAAGTGTTTTCCTAATTGCATGTTGATTGCAGTTTTAGATCATGCACACCTAATGCTCAATAAAATGCCGGAAAGAAGCAAAAATCACATTTTTGTTTAGTTATTTTGACTAGTTCGCATGTTTTTTCTCTTTAGTTATGTTTATATTGATTTTATTTATGATGTTGTTAACCCCATATATTGAGTGTTGTTTCTATAAGTTTGTTTAGTTTATTTATTACTTATGTTGTTTGAACATTGATTTTTCTTTTGTTTAGCAACCCTTGTAGACATCTTTTTTTCTTTTTTGCGAAACATGGTTCATGCATGCTTTATAAGTTTACTTGTTCATTTGTGCATCATGATTTTTGCTTGCTTTTAATTCATTGCAACAATTTATATAGGTTGAAAAGATTCAACCTATGAGCTACTATTTTCCAAAGGATAACTCGGTTATCATGGTTGAGTGCCACATACCTTGTGCAACTCTTTTTGTTGTCATTTGTGTGTTTATTTGCCTTTGTATACTTTTTATTTATTTTCCATTTCAAGTATTTATTTATGCGGCATACTTGTGCTTTTTGGTGTTAAATTTTATCTCTTATCTCTTTTATTGTGTATCTTATGTTGAGTTTTTCTTATTTATTTTGCTAGTGGCACCTAAACGCACCTGAACTGAGGGTGGGTAATCTTCTTCTACTTAACAAGATCCTACAAAGCTGAAGACTTCAATTGGGTTCCAAATGAATTCAAGGATGATTAGGTCCTTTTTAACAGGCAAGAGTATCTAGCTACTTCGATCATAGACATGGATTTAATGGTGGATCTTCACCTGAAGAATGAGCTTGACAGGCTAATTGATGGAGTGGGATGGAGAGTGTTCATTGAGCAATAAGAGATGGTCTTTCCACATCTTGTTAAAGATTTTTTGGCTACTGTTAAGTTTAGGATTGGCAAAGATAGTCACTTGGATGAGGGCAATGTGAGTTTCTGGCTTAATGGCTCCCCCTATCAAATTTCTTTCAATGCTTTTGATGAAGTGCTGGGCTTTGACCAACAAGCTGCACGGGGGCTAGAGATCATGAACAAATAGGAGGTGTGGATGGGAATTTATGATGAAAAGGACCCCACCACTTTCCATGCAAGCAACACCAAGGCTCATTATTTAGGCAATCACCCACTAAGGATCATGCATAGATATCTAGCTTTGGCATTCTTCAGCCATAGTGGAGGCATCGACAATATCAATGCCAATTAAGCCATAATCTTATATGCCATAAAGCATGGAATTCGCCTTAATGGAGCAATTTTTCTTGCCCAGAAGATTACTGCCTTATGCACTTATAAAAAGAGGGACTCTAAGATGGCCTTAGGCAGATTTGTGACTACTTTAGCTCGTCATCACAACCACCCTAACCTAGGAAAACCTATGGGTAACCCGATCATGATTGATAGGAAAATGTTAAAGAATATGTCAATTCTGATTAATGACCCACATTTTTAAGGGTAAGGGCAGGCAATGGTGTCGAGCAGGGAGTTGTATAGATAAGCCATATAGGGGTAGGTGGGCACCATTACTTTACCCACTGAACAGTAAATCACCACCAACAACCATCTCAACCACATCACCGAAAGGATGGACTCCAAATTTACCACCAGTAGATGGATGAGATAGTAACTGCTATCAGGATGTTGCAATCTTGGTTTGATGCCAAGTATCCTCCTCCTCCATCTTCTTAGGAGCCACTATTTCAAGAATTTTCCTTAACCCATCCAACTTATTGAACATTATTTTGTATTTTGTTGAGGGCAACAAAAATTTAATTGTGGGGTAAGGGTTTGAAGAGTTAATGTTGTGTTTTTTTAGTTTGTGCTTGTTTTATTTAACACCATAATAACTTTATGTTTATTTTTATGTATTTGTGGTTTGCTTTAATCTTTTATGTTTTAGCCTTTTTTCTATGTTTTTTTTTGTAGTTTTCTTTAATTTACGCATCTTTTTTATTTTTGTTTAAATTTTAGTTTATTGTGTCACTTTTTTTTAGTTTGGTTATATTTTTTTATCTTTACTTAGTTGTGATTTTTAATTGTCCTTTAATTTCTATTTTATTTCCTTTTTAAGGTATATTTTATTCGGTTGTTCTTAAAAATCTGTACATGTTCGCTTAGTTTGCCTTTACTTATTCCCGTTGTGGATGTTTCAAACTCAAGTTTAGAAAAGCTTGTTTAGGGGAGTTGAATAATCGGAGAGTAGTTCATTGTTGAGTGTTTACATTTTTCATTCAAGTTCAATTAGTTTAATACCAATAGGTCTCTTAAAATTTCTTGCACATTAGGCCCATTTTATAAAAAAAATCCAATGTGTGACACCCTAATTCTCTTATCCTAACGACATCAATGATTCAACTATTTAATCATGCATCACTATTCTGTCAAATAGAAAACCTTAATATAAGGATTATCTTATACAAAAGATTAACTCAACACATATATAAAAACTTTAAGGTATAATACTTAATTATATAAGAGTCCTTTAACAACATTACAATTCTACATATACAAAACAACTGTACTTATACATGATTTCCGATAAAAAATAAAAACCTCAAAATACAAAATGAAACCAAAAAGAATACTATATACTTTTCAATATTCACTATCTTGTGTTGGCCAACACACTATAGATATTGTTAGAGAGTATGCCCTAGAGCCCATGTAATAGGGATGTATTTCATATGTATGAGTTTATATTCTTAATAAAAGGCATCATTCATTTATTAATGCTATGTTTACATACATGAGTTTGTAAATCTTAAATTAATAAATGAAGTTCTAGATATTATGAACACAGTGCAAAGGCAATCATGAAAATGTTCATGATATGAGATGTCTATTGCATGCAAATGTGTTAATATCTAAATATCCCTAGTTATAGAATTAACAAGATAGGGCATTATTAATACGGACAGACTAGCACATGTTATACTTCTTGAATGGTTCAAGCAATGGTTCTCATAACTGTGATTATGAAAGATAATCAAAGCTAACATATGGATGCTTGTTAGAAGAACAAGTTCATTGGAGACCTGCATAGAGAATCCTCACATGGATATTAAATCTATGTCAGTGAGGAATCTCTTCATAGCGATTGTGCAAGTATCCTTAGACTTGAGATCAACAAAGTTATCTTAAGTAGCAAGTGGTATACTTTGACTCCATAACTGATTACTTCCAACTAGGAGTGAACATAGTTAGGATATTAGGTATATCATAACCTACTTAAAGATAGTTGAGTGATTGACAAAGGATTCACCATCCCAGATTTAACAAGGGAAGTTATCTCTCATGATTCTATAATTGCCTTGTTCAGAGAATCTCTGGCCAGAGTAATATGCCGAGATGGATGGAGATCCATGAAGGGCATTTTAGGAACAATGGTTAAATTAATAGAACATACATAATTAGATTTATATGAGTTGACAGAAATCCATACTCAGAATCTAATTGAGATAAGAGTGATGAAATGAGTAATTGCATGGTAACTATTTTTATGGAAGGGTATAGTCAAACCACTTGACTTTCCTGACATTTAGGTAGTCATATTATCTAGCTAGAGGCCAATCATGACTTGTATAATAAAATATCGAGAATATCAATGGGGATTGATAAAATGATTTAAAGGAGTTTAAATCATGTGAGTTTTGAATAGAACTCACAATTACATATTATACTGCTAATATGGACAGGAACCCAATAGGTCACGTACATATAAAGAAAAAGGATAAAATGGTAAAATGACAAGGATAATAATATTTGATATTATTATGGGGATAGACAAGTGAATAAGATAATAATTAATGAAAGATTTTAATTAATTATGATCAAGTAAAATTATTCGCAGAAATTTTATGATATGTTCTGTAAAATTGGACCTAATTAAAATAATTTATTTTATAATTGATTATTATTGAACTATAAGTGTTATAGGGATGATATAATAATTAATAAGTCCATTGGAAGGATTATAAAGGCCCAAATAAGTGAAGTTAGCATAGAAGCCCTTTTAAAGAAGGGCCACACGCCAACTCCAAAACAGAAGGCCTTAGAGACCTATTTCTTGGATCAAAATAAATTAAATATGTTACATAAATATTATGGAGCCTACATATTTAATTTGGTTGGATTTGGAATTTATTTGGGTAATTAAATCCAAGTATATGTACAAAGGGCCTAATTTGTAGGTTTTGTGCATAGTCTTTTGTGAAAGGGCTTAAATTGGATTTAATTGAGCCCAAATAATTATAAATAATTCCAGAAGCCCAATTAATAATTCTCCAGAAATTTTAAAGAGGCCAATCCCATTATGAAATTGGATTTTTAATCTAACTATAAAAATCCAAGTGATGGGGAATTAGGGTTAAGAGTGTATAAACACTTAAGAAAAGTTTCTTCTCTTTTTCTCTCTACCCTAGCCACCACTCCCAAAGCTAGATTCTACGGTTTTTGGCCGGCCCTTGTTTTCTACCAATTGTTGGTTCATTCTATTATTCTCTAGTATGGATTTCTCATTGGAGGTGTTCGATTTTGGACACTGTGGTTTGCGACAACTCGGTGCAAAGGAAAATCAATTGTACAACAAAAATCAAAGGTGATTTTTCTTATTCTAATTAATATGTATATTGTAAATTCATGGCAAGATCAGATTTATTGGTTAAAAATTTTAAATTCCGCTTATGTATGAGATGCATGTAACCGATAATTCCCAATAGATATCAACCCTAAGATGAACTTTTATCTTTGCAACCTAAACGAATGAAACACTCATTCTATACTATAAAGTTTAGTGGGGAACTTAAATTATGATAAATGACCACTCACATCATGCCTCAATTATAACAATGATTTATTTTAAGAAATGAATAAAATTCAACATTTATATCCACTTATGGAAATCATAAAGTTCATTGTAAAAATTTACATTAATGCTACATTCACCATATATAATCGTGTAAGCTCTAACATCCTATGGTCTTAAATTCAACTATGTATCATATGATTAGTTTCTTAATTGATGCTAAACCATAAAAGCATAATTATCTATTATCGAACTCATTTACAGTCTCCACCTATATTGAAATTATCTTTTCGTCCATTCTTGTCTATCTTTGTTATACACACATTAGAATTATCTATCAAATCGACACATCTAATACCATGAGATTATTATATTATTTAAGACTTATTTTATAATGTATAAAATTATGCATGTTTCAACGTATTAGGTGTATCATAAAAATAAGCATATTAATCAAGCATATCAATTATACCTCATCACCAAACTATTCTTATATACCAAGGTTATGGATCTTAGATTTGCATACTTTGAACCACAATAAAAAATATATATCATTAGATATGCGCATACCAACATTACGACCACATATGGATATAACCATATAAAATCATTACAAGGAATGGGTGTTACTTTATAACCTTTATATTCCTTAATATGGAAAAATGCTTATGTAATTATGACAATTATTGTGTTCATTCAATAATATAATACCCTTTACCCTAACACATGTTTCTTCACAAATCATACATTGAAATCAAAGCATTATTACAATGCAAGTTCATAATTTAACAAGCTAGCATGTATTTTTTATACTAATAATATTGCTTACATATTTTTACTATGTGGTCTTCTTGTAGATGCACGTTCTATTTACAATAAAATGAATTATATACATAGAATAGTATGAAGTCAATTAAGAACTTTCATGCTTTATGAAACTTTAAATTCATCATTAAACTTTTCTAAACCTTTGTAATTCAGCCTATACTATTCTAAAGAGGTGGATAAATAGGGTCAATATAAAGGTCCCGAAGGACAATCAATAAACCCAAAAAGGTCAATATAGAGGTCCCGAAGGACAAACAATAAACCCAAAATGGTCAATATAGAGGTCCCGAAAGACAAACAATGAACACAAAAGGGTCTAACAGAATATGGGACCCAAACGGGGTCAAACAAATAACTTGGACCGATCAAACAGACCCAAATAGGATTGGATACAACCTAAAGGGGGTTGTTCAAATCAACGCTAACTTTTAAACCCAAACAGGTTTGTAATAACTTTTAATTTCAAATTAACCCAAATGGGTCAAAACTATTCTAAAGGAACTGCAAGGTACCCTTATAGGCATGCCTATCTATCCACATCTTAGAATTAATGCAGGCAATTAAATCCTTTTGATTTATCTTTCTAATCACATACATATATTTATGTATATATGTACAACTATGTGCAGAGTTCCATATACCTGTTCATGTATAGACTTTATGTGAACATGATATCACAAACAAGTATGAGCATAAATAAGTTATACTCTTGATTAATTCAAATGCGTGTAGTTCATTCACATGTATGTGATAATGATACTTTTCATTATGCTATCTTAAATTCCAATATTCAATTATTATATACATACATACCAATATTTCCCATTACTTTAAGATATACAATAATGATTAGAATCATATATTGAGTATGCATATCTTTTTACACATTTTTCTATCATACTCATATAACACATTCATAGGAATCATATTTATATGGAGATAAATGTACACATGTATGTTATCATTATATAATTGTGTATTTATATAGTTCACTATGAAAATATGCTTTATATCATTACTCTTAAACATATTTCACCTGACAAGCACAGTCAATCAACATAATATAATCATGTAAAATTAATCATCCATATTTACATTTCAAGGTTGATGTCTAATACTAGAGTGTGTTAGTAAATGCATGAAATCAATATTAATTAGGTATATTCCTAAGCATATAATTATTTAGGCATATATATATATATATATATATATATATATATATATATATATATATATATATATATATATATATATATATATATATATATATATATATATATATATATATATATATATACACACACACACACACACTATCTTGTTTTAGCATCTTAATTATGTCATGCATGATGGTATCAGCATTTATACGTATTTTACTATCCCAATTCAGCATATAGCATAATTATATATGCAGTGGTTCATATATAAATATATAACAGTGCCATATCTCTCAGTATATATTTTCAATGTTTTAAACATACATATACATGCACATTTAATTTGAGATAATATAAATCATATGCATCCATATGGATAATTATGTATGTTCATATATACAACTTACAATATTCATGTATTTGTATTTATATATATTCATATTTTCTTCTTCAATTATTGTACTCTATATACATTTTATGGCATCAAATTTCATTTATCATGCTTTAACATTTCATTATCAATTTCATAGTTGAATAATTATATAAAAATATACATTATAATTTGATTAAATATATATAAGCATAATTTCACATAACCATCCATGTAAATGTTTTTGAACATACATGTATATACATAACACTTCAATCACTTATTTTACATGCTATTTGTAAATTAATGTATTTCCATGTATACATAAATTTAACATAACAATTTTTAACATTAACCAATAAAAATTCTGCATTTAGAATTTTGTACAGTGGCAGAATTTCAAATCCAACTTATATGCCATGTTTAACCTGGAAAACGTCATTTTTTGCAAAAATTACCTAATACAAATATGGTCCCCTATGTTTCTAATTTCTACAACATCAAAAAAAAAATTCAATATTATCTCCAAAACTCAAAATATTATCATTTAACTGAATACTGTTTCTATTTAGAGTGTTATGTATAGGTCCAAAATCGAGCTAAAATTTGACAAGCTTAAGGACAGAATTAAGCTTTGCTTTCTTCATAAAAATTATAGATGTAGAAGTATAATTTTCAAATAATTTAACCTCATAGAATTTTGTTCACTATACAAGAAAATATATCATATTTTCTACATTATGTTCCAGAACCAAAATCAATAGCTCTTTTAAATTTTCAAGTAAATATTTCGATGACTTATAGGCATATTTAGCTCCAGGTTCCTTCTACAAACTTGTTTCCCTATCTCTCTAGTTTACACTGAAGCAAACCTCTTAATTAAGACTTAAATTCAAGGAGTTATGGTTAAACATTGGGAACTGGTTAAAACTACATACACACTCAAAACAGTTCACTTGTACGAATTTTCGGGGTTCCTTAACAAAAGAATCAAGCCATAACTCCTTCTAATGAATTGTAGATAATTGAATATATTTTACCTATATTTTTTAAGCACCTCAATCTAAGATCTATAACTCTAGATATAGGCAAAACAAGCAGCCTAGTTCATAAGAATCACACCCAGTTTTTCCTCAACATTCAAAAACATGATTTTCCTATTTAAATCTCTCATTAATCCTAAAAAACTAATAAATTACCATTAAAATTAAGTAATCCAAGCATAAACAATGATATTCAGACACATGCATAAGAAGAATTAAGAAATAAAAATCCCAAACCTGAAATTTACTCCTTCTTCTACAAATATCTTCTCCTTGTTCTTCACGTTACTACTCCTAGCCTTGATACTTGCTAACCATCCATGCATCTAACTTAAAATGAGAGGATTTTACTCAACTACAGTGGCTAAATTTGTAAGAGAGAATAGAAAGAGGGATTCGAGAGATGGAAGTGGCAGATTTTTATTTAAGAGAGAGAAGTGAAAGTAAAAATGAAGCTTTTCCTTCTTTTATTGATGGCATGGCCGGCTCCCACTTCCAATTCCTCCTTTTATACAAATCTTGCATGGTGACTTAAGTCGAAAATTGTTAGAGAGTATGCCCTAGAGCCCATGTAATAGGGATGTATTTCATATGTATGAAATTTATATTCTTAATAAAAGGCATCATTCATTTATTAATGCTATGTTTGAATACATGAGTTTGTAAATCTTAAATTAATAAATGAAGTCCTAGATATTATAAACACAGTGCAAAGGCAATCATGAAGGTGTTCATGATGTGAGATGTCTATCGCATGCAAATGTGTTAATATCTAAATATCCCTAGTCATAGAATTAACAAGATAGGACATTGTTAATTCGGACAGACTAGCACATGTTATGCTTCTTGAATGGTTCAAGCAGTGGTTTCATGACTGTGATTATGGATGATAATCAAAGCTAACATGTGGATGCTTGTTAGAAGAACAAGTTCATTAGAGACCTGCAAAGAGAATCCTCATATGGATATTAAATCTATGTCAGTGAGGAATCTCTTCATAGCAGTTGTGCAGTATCCTTAGACTTGAGATCACCAAAGTTATCTTAAGTAGCAAGTGGTATACTTTGACTCCATAACTGATTACTTCCAACTGGGAGTGAACATAGTTAGGAGATTGGATATATCATGACCTACTTAAAGATAGTTGAGTGATTGATAAAGGATTCACCATCCTAGATTTAACAAGGGAAGTTATCTCGCATGATTCTATAATTGCCTTGTTCAGAGAATCTCTGGCCAGAGTAATATGCCGAGATGGATGGAGATCCATGAAGGGCATTTTAGGAACAATGGTTAAATTAATAGAACATACATAGTTATATTTATATGAGTTGATAGAAATCCATACTCAGAATCTAATAGAGATAAGAGTGGTGAAAGGAGTAATTGCATGGTAACTGTTTCTATGGAAGGGTACAGTCAAACCACATGACTTTCCTGATATTTGGGTAGTCATGGTGCCTAGCTAGAGGCCAATCATGACTTGTATAATGATTTATCAAAATATCAATAGAGATTGATAAAATGATTTAAAGGAGTTTAAATCATGTGAGTTTTGAATAGAACTCACAATTACATATTATACTGCCAACATGGACAGGAACCCAATAGGTCACACACATATAGAGAAAGGGTAAAATGGTAAAATGATAAGGATAATAATATTTGATATTATTATGAAGGTAGAGAATAGAATATAATAATAATTAATTAAAGAGTTTAATTAATTATGATCAAATAAAATTGTCCGCGGAACTTTTGAGAAATATTCTGCAAAATTGGACCTAATTGAAATAATGTATTTCATGATTAATTATTTTTATCTTATAAGTTTTGTAGGACTACTATAAGTGTTATAAGACTGGTATAATAATTAATAAGTCCATTGGAGCAATTATTAAGGGCCAGAGGAATGAAGCAGTTGGCGAAAGCCCTTTTGTAAGGGCCACACATCTACCTCAGAAAAGAAGGCCTTAATGGCCTATTTAATGGACCAAATTAATTTATATATGTTACATAAGTGTTATGGAACCCAAATATTTAATTTGGTTGGATTTAGAATCCATTTAAGTATTTAAATCAAATTAGTTGCACAAAGGGCCTAGTTGTGGGTTTTGTGCATAGACTTTTATGAAAAGGTTTAAATTGGATTTAATTAAGCCCAAATGATTATAATTAATTCCAGAGGCCCAATTAATAATTCTCCAGCAATTTTAAAGAGCCCAATCTCATTAAGGAGTTGGAATTTTAACCTAACTATAAAAGGCCAACTAATGAGAATTTGGGTTAAGTGATTAAAACAAAAAGAAAGTCTTTTTTCTTCATCTCTCTCTCCCTTTTTGCGCCACTTCCATTGCTAGCCTCTTGGATTTCAGCCACTCCTTGTATTACACCAATTTTTTGGTTCAATTTATCCCTCTCTAGTGTGGATTACTCGTTGGAGGTGTTCGATTTTGGACACTGTGGTTTGCGACAACCCGGTGCGAAGTAAAATCAACTGTTCAACAAAAATCAAAGGTGATTTTTCTTATTCTCATATAGTTATATTGTGTATTCATGGCAAGATCAGATCTAATGGTTAAAAAATTTTAAAATTCCGCTCATGTATGTGATGCATGTAACCGTTAAAATCAAACATGGTATCAGAGCCACGGTTTTGCCATGGATATACAATTCTATATTTTTCTGCGGAATAAGTTTTGTTTTGTTTTGAGTTATTTATTTCATGAACTTTAAAATATTAGATTTGATTGTTCATGAATGAGAAATATTGATTTCTGGTTGTATGTGTCATCAAATAAATTTGGTGGAAACAAAAACGAAACTTTTGAAGGATTTTGATTAGGGTTTGGCGTGAAACCCATTAGGGTTTGGCATGAAACCCTAGGTAATGTAGGGGCTGTTCTAATTTAATTTCTTATGGATCCATTTAAAAATCATTTAGATGATATTTTATGTGTTTAATATGTGATATTAAGCCGTAGGATCGAACAGAATTAAAATCGAATAAGTTTTGCATGAAAACTAGTTTTGTCGAAAAGTTCGATAAATTGGTGTTCTTCATGTGTTCTTTATGTGTTCTTGTTTAGAACGACTTTTGATCTTATAAATCTGATATATATGATATATTAAAGTGTTTTTAATTAATTGGATTAATTAAAATGGGCCTTAAATTAATTTGATTAATTTTAATTTATTAAAACCACTTAATGGACTTAATTATGTTTACGGACTTGGTTTAAATTAGTGAATGACTTGGTGGACCCAAGGAGCTGATTTAAATTAAACATTATAAACATTAATTAAGTTTATTAATGGGTTTTAAGGGCTGGAGTGGGCTTGGCTCATTCCAAAAGGCCCAAATGATCCAAAAGACATAAAACTAGTTTGTGTGTGAACACAGTTAGGGTTTTTCTTCTGTGGGTTTCGGCCTACATTTGTTTTAAGCCCAAAATTGATTCTTTTAATTATTTAATATGATTAATTAATTAAATAATCAATTTATAATTAATTAATAATCAATTGGATTGATTATTAAGAAAATAACACATGCATGCAAAAGGTTTCCTAAAATGAAAGTTTCCAAAATGGAAAAAGTTTTCTAATTTGATCACATCATTAAAATAACTCAAAATATAGTTTCAAAGGTTGAAAAAAAGTTAGTAATCCATTTCTTTATGCATTAGAAAGGCATATAAGGGTGTATGATTGGCATGATGGATAGTTATGGACAAAGCCCAATGTGATTGAGCATTATGCATGTTTTGGCCCAATGAGGACTTTCATGTCCCGGCCACTTGTTTTTGGTTTGTATTTCATTTCAAATTGTAATATGTAATTAGATTACTTAGATTAGAATTAGAAATAGAGATGGAGACCATTTTCAAGGAGCAAGATGGGCCGGATGGAGATCCAACAAGCTTGAAGATAATGTAATTATTTTTCTTGTTTGAATCATGCATACTACCTAGGTGTGACCTTTTGATTTTCCTCTTGGCTCGGGGAAATCAATGTAGTGAAGTCCATAACTATACCATATTTGTATGCTTATATTTATGTGATAGATATAGGATGCATACCAATGTATGCCAACCATGTATGATGAGACTTAATTAACTAAAACCCTCAAACAAATACTAAGGTATATAAGCCTTCCATTAATTTGAGGAGAACCAGAGTTCTTTATAGTGTGGGTTGTTGACCACAGTCAAGCTCACATTATATCGAATATGTTCAAATCTAATTAAATGGGTCATCTTAGCTAGCCCATTAGTTTGTTGACCACAGTCAAGGCTAATGGTTCTAGAGGCAAGATTAGGGAATGCATATATGATATGCATGCATTAAGAGTTGATAACCAAATGATCCAATAGTTGTGTAGAGACACAATTGGTATAAAGATACCTACCTTTCAAGGGTATGAAATTTTGCTTGTTGACCACAGTCAAGGTCAAATTACATATCAAGGATTGGATATTGGTCCACTAAGAAAACCATCGGGTTTTCTCAGATTATATAGTGAGGGCTATTAATTCGCAATAAAATAGTGGGAGTAAATGGATTAATTAAAGACCTTATTAATGCATACATATATATGAACATACTCTCATATCTTTTCTTTTTCACATCTATGTCATCATTATGAGCACGTCAAATATACGATCAATCTTGGATAACAAACTGGTTGGCAGCAACTATTCTGACTGGATCAAACAAGTGAGAATTGTTCTCAGAGTTGAAAAGATCCATTATGTCTTGGATAAAGATCCACCACCACTTCCATCAGATGATCCCATTGATGAGATCAAAGGTATTTATCGAAAATACATGGAGGATAGTGAAGCAGCAAGCATGTCTGATGTTGGGTGCTATGTCCTCAGAGCTTCATAAGCAATATGAGATAATGGATGGTGGGGTTTCCAAGAAGAAGGTTGCCAAGAAAGAGAATCCCAAAGGAACTTGCTTCTATTGTGGAAAAGATGGTCATTGGAAGCGTAACTGCAAGGCCTATCTATATTCTCTCAAGGAGAAGAAGCATGCTGATGCCTCTAGCTCAGGTATTCATATGATTGAAATTAATACTTATTCTATTGCTTCAAAATAATCTTGGGTATTAGATACCGAATGTGGATCACATTTGTGTAATGATCTACATGGGCTTAGAAGCTTTAGAAGAATTGAAAAGGCAGAGATATGTTTGCAGTCAACTACTGGATAGAACATCTCTACAACAGTTATGGGGACTTACTATTTGCCTCTTCCTAGTGGATTAGTACTGGAATTAAGTAATTGTTATTATGTTCCAGCTTTATCAAAAAGTATTATTTCTTTCAGTCGTTTGATGAACGATTATGATATTTCTTTAAAGGACAAATGTTGTTACATTTTTAAGAACAATATGTTTTATGCAAAAGCTATCATTGAGAATGGTATATTTGTTCTTGATTTAATTAAAAAAGTACATAATGTGGATACCAAGAGAATGAAACATGATAATCTAAATACCTCATACTTATGGCATTGTCGTTTAGGCCATATAAATGAAAAATGCATGACCAAATTACACAAGTCAGGTGATTTGGGATCATTTGATTATGAATCATTTGATACATGTGAATCTTGTTTATTGGGAAAAATGACAAAAGCTCCCTTTATTGGTAAAGGAGAATGAGCTAAAATGGTTTTGGACTTAATACATTCAAATGTATGTGGTCCAATGACTACACATGCCAGAGGAGGTTACTCCTACTTCATTACTTTCATAGATGATTATTCCAGGTTTGGATATATCTATCTAATGAAATATAAATCAGAAGCATTTGAAAAGTTCAAAGAATTCAGAAATGAAGTAGAGAAACAACTTGGCAAAAGTATTAAAACACTTAGATCAGATCGAGGTGGAGAATACTTAAGTCAAGAGTTTCAGGATTATCTTAGAGATAATGGGATTTTATCTCAATGGACTCCTCCATATACACCACAACACAATGGTGTATCTGAAACGAGAAATCGAACACTATTAGATATGGTTCGATCAATGATGAGCCGAGCGGACTTGCCTAAGTCCTTTTAGGGATATGCACTAGAAACTGTTGTTTATGTGTTAAACAGAGTTCCTAGTAAATCGGTTGATGTTACTCCATATGAGATGTGGAATAACAAAAAACCCACGCTTTCTTATATGAAAGTATGGGGTTGTCCTGCTTATGTGAAGAGGACAATGTCAGACAAACTTGATGTTAAGTCTGACAAATGTTTATTTGTGGGATATCCAAAAGAAATGTTTGGATATTATTTCTATCATCCCTTAGAACAAAAGGTGTTTGTTTCAAGGTATGTTGTCTTCTTCGAAAGAGAATTTCTCCTACGAGAGGACAATGGGAGTAAAATTGAACTTGGTGAAGTTCAAGACCCACAAATAGAAGATGATCAATCGATTGAACTCGAAACTGAATTTTATAATGATGAGATTACAGTTGAACCTGATTATATAAAAAATCCTAGAAGATCTACTAGGATGCATTTTATCCCTATGAGATATGGATTTCACGTTGATTCGGATAGAGGCATAACTGTAGTAGAGGACAATTAGCCTACAAGCTATCAAGAAGTTTTGAACAGTTCAAAACGTGATTTATGGCTTAAGGCTATGCAGTCCGAAATGGACTCCATGTATGAGAATAAAGTATGGATTTTAACTCAACCACCTGAAGGGATAAAACCCATAGGGTGCAAATGGATCTTCAAAAAGAAGACTGACATGGAAGGTAATATAGTTACCTATAAAGCTCGCTTAGTAGCAAAAGGTTATCGTCAAAAAGAAGGTATTGACTATGACGAAACTTTTTCTCCTGTAGCAATGCTTAATTCTATAAGAATACATTTAGCCATTGTAGCTCATTATGATTATGAGATTTGGCAAATGGATGTGAAGACAGCTTTCCTTAATAGAAATCTTTCTGAGGATGTGTATATGACACAACCAAAAGGATTCACATCAGGAAATGGCGAAAAGGTATGCAAGCTTCAAAGATCCATTTATGGATTGAAGCAAGCCTCTAGGAGCTGGAACATATGATTCAATGAGACAATCAAAGAATTTGGTTTCTCACAGAATGAATATGAACCTTATGTGTATAAAAGGGTCAGTGGGAGTGCAATTGTCTTTCTAGTTCTATATGTAGATGACATATTGATCATGGGAAATGACATTTCTCTTCTCCAATCTATTAAAATATGGTTATCCAAGCAATTCTCCATGAAAGACCTTGGAGAAGCATCCTATATTCTGGGAATAAGGATCTATAGAGATAGATCCAATAGGTTGCTAGGTCTTTCTCAGAGTACATATATAGATAAAGTATTGAAGAGGTTCAATATGGATCTCTCAAAGAAAGGGTTTATACCCATGGTGCATGGAAAACACCTTTCTAAGTCTATGTGTCCGCAGACACTAGAGGATAGAGAGAGCATGAATAGAATACCATATGCATCTGCAATTGGTTCTACCATGTATGTTATGTTATGTTATGTACACGTCCAGATGTAGCATTTGCTTTGAGTGTCACAAGCAGATTCCAATCCAATTTTGGAGAGGAACACTGGGCAGCTGTCAAGAATATTCTTAAGTACTTGAGAAGGACTAAGGATATATTCTTGGTATATGGAGAGGGCAGTTTGGAAGTAAATGGGTATACAGATGCCAGCTTCCAATCTGACAAAGATGATTGTAAATCACAATCTGGTTATGTGTTCATAATGGGAGGAGGAGCAGTTAGTTGGAAAAGTTCCAAACAAGAAACAACTGCTAATTCCACGACGAAAGCTGAGTACATTGCTGCTTCAGAAGCAGCCAAAGAAGCAGTCTGGATCAAAAAGTTCATAACCGAACTAGGAGTGGTGCCTAGCATTGTTGATCCGATTCCTTTATATTGTGACAACAATGGAGCCATTGCACAAGCAAAGGAACCACAGTCTCATCAGCGATCCAAACATGTTCTCAGACGCTACCATCTCATAAGGGAAATAGTAGCTAGAAATGATGTGAAAATAGAAAGGGTTCCCACAGATGACAATGTGGCGGATCCCCTCACTAAAGCACTTTCACAGATAAAGCATGATCACCATATAAATAGCATGGGTCTGAGACATATGAGTGATTGGCTCTAGTGCAAGTGGGTATTATTAGAGAGTATGCCCTAGAGCCCATGTAATAGGGATGTTTTTCATATGTATGAAATTTATATTCTTAATAAAAGGCATCATTCATTTATTAATGCTATGTTTGAATACATGAGTTTGTAAATCTTAAATTAATAAATGAAGTCCTAGATATTATAAACACAGTGCAAAGGCAATCATGAAGGTGTTCATGATGTGAGATGTCTATCACATGCAAATGTGTTAATATCTAAATATCCCTAGTCATAGAATTAACAAGATAGGACATTGTTAATTCGGACAGACTAGCACATGTTATGCTTCTTGAATGGTTCAAGCAATGGTTCTCATGACTGTGATTATGGATGATAATCAAAGCTAACATGTGGGTGCTTATTAGAAGAACAAGTTCATTGGAGACCTGCAAAGAGAATCCTCATATGGATATTAAATCTATGTTAGTGAGGAATCTCTTCATAGCGGTTGTGCAAGTATCCTTAGACTTGAGATCAACAAAGTTATCTTAAGTAGCAAGTGGTATACTTTGACTCCATAACTGATTACTTCCAACTAGGAGTGAACATAGTTAGGATATTAGGTATATCATAACCTACTTAAAGATAGTTGAGTGATTGACAAAGGATTCACCATCCCAGATTTAACAAGGGAAGTTATCTCGCATGATTCTATAATTGCCTTGTTCAGAGAATCTCTGGCAAGAGTAATATGCCGAGATGGATGGAGATCCATGAAGGGCATTTTAGGAACAATGGTTAAATTAATAGAACATACATAATTAGATTTATATGAGTTGACAGAAATCCATACTCAGAATCTAATAGAGATAAGAGTGGTGAAAGGAGTAATTGCACGGTAACTGTTTCTATGGAAGGGTACAGTCAAACCACATGACTTTCCTGACATTTGGGTAGTCATGATACCTAGCTAGAGGCCAATCATGACTTGTATAATAATTTATCAAAATATCAATAGAGATTGATAAAATGATTTAAAGGAGTTTAAATCATGTGAGTTTTGAATAGAACTCACAATTACATATTATACTGCCAACATGGACAGGAACCCAATAGGTCACACACATATAGAGAAAGGATAAAATGGTAAAATGACAAGGATAATAATATTTGATATTATTATGAAGGTAGAGAAGAGAATATGATAATAATTAATTAAAGAGTTTAATTAATTATGATCAAATAAAATTGTCCGCGAAACTTTTGAGAAATGTTCTGCAAAATTGGACCTAACTGAAATAATGTATTTCATGATTAATTATTATTATCTTATAAGTGTTTTAGGACTACTATAACTGTTATAGGACTGGTATAATAATTAATAAGTCCATTGGAGCAATTATTAAGGGCCAGAGGAATGAAGCAGTTGGCGGAAGCCCTTCTATAAGGGCCACACGCCTACCTCAGAACAGAAGGCCTTAATGGCCTTTTTAATGGACCAAATTAATTTATATATGTTACATAAGTGTTATGGAACTCACATATTTAATTTGGTTGGATTTGGAATCCATTTGGGTATTTAAATCTAATTAGTTGCACAAAGGGCCTAGTTTGTGGGTTTTGTGCATAGACTTTTATGAAAAGGTTTAAATTGGATTTAATTAAACCCAAATAATTATAATTAATTCCAGAGGCCCAATTAATAATTCTCCAGAAATTTAAATAGCCCAATCTCATTAAGGAGTTGGAATTTTAACCTAACTATAAATGGCCAACTAATGAGAATTAGGGTTAAGTGATTAAAACAAAAAGAAAGTCTTTTCTCTTCATCTCTCTCTCTCCCTTTTTGCGCCACTTCCATTGCTAGCCTCTTGGATTTCAGCCACTCCTTGTATTACACCAATTTTTTGGTTCAATTTATTCCTCTCTAGTGTGGATTACTCTTTGGAGGTGTTCGATTTTGGACACTGTGGTTTGCGACAACTCGATGCGAAGTAAAATCAACTGTTCAACAAAAATCAAAGGTGATTTTTCTTATTCTCATATAGTTATATTGTGTATTCATGGCAAGATCAGATCTAATGGTTAAAAAATTTTAAAATTTCGCTCATGTATGTGATGCATGTAACTGTTAAAATCCAACAAAAATGACATCATCATATCCCACGCAAATATCTTTTTTAATCCTCCAACTAATTGCATGTTATAAATTGACCCCACTCACCTTCTTTTTTCAATTTCAACCCCATAATATTCTATCTCTTTTAAAATTAACCTCATTTAATCATTATTCAAACATTGGCATCTAAATATCCTTTTTTAATTTGGTGTTCAACTATTTTTTCCCTTTTTAATTATAACCTTACATTTCTTTATTTTCAAAAGCACCACATCTGATTTTTCTTATGTTATAATTGTACCCCAATTAACTTTTCTTATATTATAATTGACCCTTGAAATAAAATTTTATTTCAATTACACAAATAAATAAATAAATAATTTATCCTTCCTTACAATAACTTATAATAATTCATCTAATTAATCTTGATTAAACATTAATGATCATGATAATGCCCTTGAATTCTACTAGGGCCTATTTTGGGTCCTTATAAATCTCTCCCCCTTAAGAAATTTCATCCTCAAAATTCAAACCTGTATTATTTACTCAAATAAATCACTATCATTCTTATACTTCTGTGTCTAACACTATAAACTTTTATTACCTTGATGCTTACTTTAATTTAATCTCTTCTCTTATAACTCTATATCCCTATAAAAGCAATCTTATCATACAATTACATCAATACTATGCTCACATATATCCTGTCAGCTTCCTTTTTCAATTAGGGGTACATGTAATATGATGCTTGATGTTATGATATGCATGAATGATGCTTTCATGTATGCAGTAAGATGCAAATGTATATTCTCATGTGCTATATATGTTTTTACCCCATCACATGTGTAATGTTTCATCAATTGCTCGTACTCAATGAGGAAACATTGACAGGTATATAGAGCCTTATAATGAATCCTCAAATTATCATCTCAAAAGCCTCAACTATAGATCTTCTCATCAACTTAGCATAGCTCTATCTCATGTTTCATAATTAAATAATCACTATGTCTTCTACTAACACACTTATACCATAATCCCATATACTTTTCATTTGCATAAATCATGTACTATTCGATTCAAAATTAAGATCCCCAAAAAAATACTATCACACATATCGTCCATTTTTGAAACTTTAATCATAAACATTTACCCACATATACAGTTATTCATGCTTCCTCATTATCAGATTCTATCGAATCATCTCACTTCAGTATAACCATAGCAAAATAAGGATATCTGCATTGGCCAACACTATATAGCTTCCTATGACAACAACTCTAGACGCCTATAGCCTAGAAATGACTAAACCTAAGCTCTAATACCGCTTAATTATGACACCCTAATTCTCTTATGCTAACGATATCAATAATTCAACTATTTAATCAGGCATCGCTATACTGTCAAATAGAAAATCTTACTATATGGATTGTCTTATACAAAAGGTTAACTCAACACATATATAAAATCTTTAAGGTATAATACTTAATTATATAAGAGTCCTTTAACAACATTACAATTTTACATATACAAAACAACTATACTTATACAAGATTTCCAATACAAAATAAAAACCTCGAAATACAAAAAGAAATAAAAAAGAAGACTATATACTTTTCAATCTTCATTGACTTGTGTTGGCCAACGCATTGCAGATATCAACCCTAAGATGAACTTTTATCTCCACAACCTACACGGATGAAACACCCGTGCTAAGCTATAAAGCTTAGTGGGGAACTGAAATCATGATAAATGACCACTCACAGTGATCATCAACAAATACACATCATGCCTCAATTATAATAATGATTTATTTCAAGAAATTAATAAAATTCAATATTTATATCCACTTATGGAAATCATAAAGTTCACTATAAAAATTTACATTTATGGTACATTCATCATATATAATCATGTAAGCTCCAACATTCTATGGTCTTAAATTCAACTATGTATCATATGATTAGTTTCTTAATTGATGCTAAACTATAAAAGCATGATTATCTATTATCGAACTCATATACAATCTCCACCTATATTGAAATTATCTTTTCATCTATTCTTATATGTCTTTGTTATACACACATTAGAATTATCTATCAAATCGACACATCCAATACCATGAGATTAGTATATTATTTAAGGCTTACATTATAATGTATAAAATTACTCATGTTTCAACGTATTAGGTGTATCATAAAAACAAGCCTATTAATCAAGCATATCAATTATACCTCATCACCAGACTATTCTTATATACCAAGGTCATGGGTCTTAGATTTATATACTTTGAACCACAATAACAAATACATATCATTAGATATGCACATACCAACATTATGACCACATATGGATATAACCATATAAAATCATTACAAGGAATGGGTGTTAGTGTATAATTCTTATATTCCTTAAAATGGAAAAACACTTTTGTAATTATGATAATTATTGTGTTCATTCAATAATATAATACCCTTTACCCTAACACATATTTCTTCATTAATACCCTTTACCATAATACACTTTTGTAATATACATTGTCATCAAAGCATTATTACAATGCAAGTTCATCATTTAACAAGCTAGCATGTATTTTTGATGCTAATAATATTGCTTACATATTTTTACTGTGTGGTCTTCTTGTAAATGCAAGTTCTATTTACAATAAAATGAATTAAACACGTAAAATAGTATGCAGTCAATTAAGAACTTTCATGCTTTATGAAACTTTAAATTCATCATTAAACTTTTCTTAACCTTTGTAATTCAGCCTGCACTATTCTAAAGAAATGGATAAATGGGGTCAATATAAAGGTCCCAAAGGACAATCAATGAACCCAAAAGGGTCAATATAGAGGTCCCGAAAGATAAAACAATGAACCTAAAAGGGTCAATATAGAGGTTTCGAAGGACAAAAAATGAACCCAAGAGGGTAAATATAGAGGTCTCAAAGGACAAACAATGAATCCAAAAGGGTCCATATAGACATCCCGAAGGACAAACAATGAACCCAAAAGGCTCTAACAGAATATGGGGCCCAAACAAGGTCAAAAAAATAACTTGGACAGATCAAATAGACCCAAATGGGGTCGGCTACAACCCAAATGGGGTTGTTCAAATCAATGCTAACTTTTAAATCCAAACAGGGTCGTAATAACTTTTAATTTCAAATTGACCCAAACAGGTCAAAACTATTTGGAAGCAGCTGTAAGGTACCCTTATAGACATGCCTATCTATCCACATCCTAGACTCAATGCAGGCAATTAAATCCCTTTGATTTATCTTTGTAATCACATACATATATTTATGTATATATGTACAACTATGTGCAGAATTTCATATACCTATTCATGTATAGACTTTATGTGAACATGATATCACAAACATGTATGAGCATAAATAAGTTGTACTCTTGATCAATTCAAATGCATGTAGTTCATTCACATGCATGTGATAACGATACTTATCATCATGTTATCTTAAATTCCAATATTTAATTATTATATACATACATACCAATATTTCCCATTACTTCAAGATATACAGTAAAGTTTAGAATCATATATTGAGTATGCATATCTTTTTACACAGTTTTTTATCATACTCATATAACACATTTATAAGAATCATAGTTATATAGAGATAAATGTACACATGTATGTTATCATTATATAATTGCGTATTTATACAGTTCAGTATGAAAATATGCTTTATATCATTACTCTTAAACATATTTCACCTGACAAGTACAGTCAATCAGTATAATATAACCAAGTAAAATTCATCATCCATATTTACATTTCAAGGTTGATATCTAATACCAGAGTGTGTTAGTAAATCCATGAAATCGATATTAATTAGGTATATTCCTAACCATATAATTGTTTGGGCATATATATATACTATCTCATTTCAGCATCTTAATTTTGTTCATGCATGATGGTATCAGCATTTATACGTATTTTACTATCCCGATTCAGCATATAGCATAATTATATATGCAGTGGCTTATATATAAATATATAATAGTGCCATATCTATTAGCAAATATTTTTAATGTTTTAAACATACATATACATGCTCATTTAATTTGAGGTAATATAAATCATATGCATCCATATGGACAATTATGTATGTTCATATATACAACTTCCAGCATTCATGTATATGTATTTATATATATTCATGTTTTCTTCTTGAATTACTGTACTCTATATACATTTTATGGCATCAAATTTCATTTATCATGCTTTAACATTTCATTATCAATTTCATAGTTGAATAATTGTATAAAAATATAGACTATCATTTGATTAAATATATATATATATAAGCATAATTTCATATAACAAGCCATGTACATATTTTTTAACTTACATGTATATACATAACACTTCAATCAATTATTTTACATGCTATTTGTATATCAATGTATTTTCATATATACATAAATTTAACATAACAACATTTAACATTAAACATTAAAAATTTTTCATTTAGAATTATGCACGGTGGCAGAATTTCAAATCCAACTTATATGCCATTTTTTACCTGGAAAAAGTCATTTTTCGCAAAATGTCCTTCTATAAACATGTTCCCCTATGTTTCCAATTTCTGTAACATCAAAAATAATTTCAATATCATCTCTATAACTCAAGATATTATCATTTAAGTGAATACTATTTCTATTTATAGTGTTGTGTATAGGTCCAAAATTAAGCTAAATTTTGACAAGTTTAAGAAGAGAATTAAGCTTTAATTTCTTCATACAAATTATAGATTTAGAAGTATATTTTTCATAGAATTTAACTCCATAGCATTTTTTTCACTATACAAGGAGATATATCATAGTTTCTATATTTTGTTCCAGAACCGAAATCAACAGCTCTCTTAAATTTTCAAGTAAATATTTCGATGACTTATAGGCATATTTAGCTCTAGGTGCTTTTATAAACTTTTTTCCCTATCTCTCTAGTTTACACAGAATCAAACTTCACTCAATTATGACTTAAATTCAATGAGTTATGGTTAAACATTGGGAACTGGTCAAAACTACCAACACACTCAAATAGTTCACTTGTACGAATTTTGGGGTTCCTTAACAACAAAATCAAGCCACGAATCCTTCTAATAAATTATAAAAAATTTAATATGTTTTACCTATATTATTGAATCACCTTAATCTGAGGTCTACAACTCCAGATATAGGCTAAACAAGCATCCTGGTTCTCAAGAACCACACCTAGTTTTCCCTCAACATTCAAAAACACGATTTTCCTATTTAAATATCTCATTAACCCTAAACAAACTAATCAATTACCATTAAAATTCAGTAATCCAAGCATAAACAATGATATCCACACACATGCATAAGAAGAATTAGGAAAGAAAAATCGCAAACCTAAAATTTGCTCCTTCTTCTACAAATTTCTTCTCTTGGTTCTTCACATTACTACTCCTAGCCTTGATCCTTGCTAACCATCCATGCATGTAACTTAAAATGAGAGAATTTTACTAAAGTATAGTGTCTGAATTTGCAAGAGAGAATAGAAAGAGGGATTTGAGAGATAAAAGTGGCAGATTTTTTATTAAGAGAGAGAAGTGAAAGTAAAAATAAAGCTTTTCCATCTTTTATTGATGGCATGGCCAGCTCCCACTTCCAACTCTCCCTTGTATACAAATATTGCATGGTGACTTAAGTGGAAAATGACATTATCATATCCCATAAAAATATCTCATTTAATCCTCCAACTAATTGAATGTTATAAATTGACCCCACTCACCTTTTTATTTCAATTTCAACCCCATCATATTCAAACTCTTTTAAAAGTAACCCCACTTAATCATTATTTAAACATCGGCCTCTAAATATATATCCTCTTTTAATTTAGCCTTTAACTTTTTTTCCTTTTTTATTATACCCTTACATTTCTTTATTTATAAAAGCACCACATCTGATTTTTCTTATGTTACAATTGTACCCCAATTAACTTTTCTTATATTATAATCGACCCTTGAAATAAAATTTTATTTCAATTGCACACATAAATAAATAACTAATTTATCCTTCATTACAATAGCTTATAATAATTCATCTAATTAAGCTTGATTAAACATTAATGATCATGATTATGCCCTTGAATTCTACTAGAGCCTATTTTGGGTCCATACACAATGCATGAAGGTAATCAAATACAAATTTTAGGGCATTAGAACCTTCCTCTTCACCATCCAAAGCATTTACAACAATTTGAATTCAGAGCTTGAAGTGATTTAGGCAAATTTTCTTCATAGCCTTTTAAAGACCTTAGACTTACCTAGTATTAAAATTCTTCTCCCTAGCATAGCCCCGTTGAGCCTATTGAAGTATGCTAATTGCATACTAAATTTTGAAATTACTTTGGAACCCATGTAATTGTTCTAAATCTATAAGCCCTTTTCCAACCCCTTTAAGAACTGGCCATTCTTGAAGTAAGTAGGAGAAAGCTTTACTTTTGGTCCATATGAATTAAGATAAGCATGTTTTGTCAATAAGAACCCTAGGTTGGGATTAATTAGTAAATGTAAGGATTACCTCCAAAGCATAATTTTGTAATTGTCTTGATAGCAAGCCCCTTTTCTTTTCTATTAAAAAAAAAGAAAATAAAACTTGATCATATTTTGAAATAAGTGTGGGGTAGTTTGTTGGAATTAAAGAATGAATTTTAGAGCTTGAATTTGATCAAGCAATAGTGTTATCAAGTGGCACATTGGTGTAGTCCTTCTCTTAGAAGAACCAAACTTTTGAAAGACCATTATCCATTTTAGGTAGTCTAGCATATAAAGTATCTTTTGAACCAAGAAAAGGGTAGAATGTGAACTGAAAATTATAGAGTGTTCTTAGGGTGGAGGGAGCTTTGAAATGGATATTCTACTTTGCATATCCTACTTATTTTTTGTTAGCCATACCCCAGCCTCATTACAACCCATTTAAGTCCTAATGATCTTGTTCTATTTAGAATTATTTACGAAGATAACCTTCAAGTTTTGGTGCTAAAAAGAGAGGCTTATGGTGTTTCTCGAGTTTCAAGAGCGAACTTGCATGTGCAGTTTCTGCATACGAATTCTTTTCTCGATTATCGGATTGCATTGGAGTTTTATCATTCAAAAGTTATCTTCAGGCCTTACACACACACACTGGAGACTAGCTAGTATGAATTAAGCTAATTTTTTTTAATTTGGGTAGACAGTTAGTGACTTCTGTTGTAGTGTTTTTTAGCTTTCCGTAAACTTGTATTTTCTTCATCTGAGTTTGGGTTTGCAGGAATTTGGTTGACCAGTTGTTCAAGGGTGAGCAAAAGCTAAGTGTGGGATAGTTGATAACTCCGATTTTATTATTTATTTTTTAGTGTTTTTGTTTAGTATTTGTGTCTCGTGTTGCATGTTTTTCGTGTTCTTAGTGTCAAAATTATCTTTTTATGCAATTTAGGTTTATTTTGATTTTTGTGAAGTTTTTAAGTGATTTTAGTGAATATTTTTTATTTGTGTACAGAGAAAAGGGTAACACCTAGCCGAGACCATTGGTCCTAGCTAAGTATTGTGTAAGATCTCAAAATACAATGTTTCATCAAGAGACTTGACTGAGACCAAAGTATCTTAGCTGAGTGCTATGCAACCTTCAAGTGTGTTTTGAACCAGAATGGTACACTTGGTTGAGACTAAAGTGTCTCAATTGTGTCCTATGTTATAGTACTATTTTATCTCTTTAGACTCGGTCGAGACCAAAGTGTATCAGCCATATCCATCTGAAGACCTCTATAAAAGCTATAAGTTTTATCTAGAAAGAGAGATCTTTTAGGGTTTTGAGCCACCACCTTCTTCTCTGTAGGCTTAGCTCTTGTTTTCTTCATACTTAGCTTTTCATAGGTTTTACTTGTAAAAATTACTCTTTTAATATAGTTACTTCGTAAATACATAGAAATACTCAATTACATCTTAGATTTTAGTTCAAGTTTTAGTTTTGAATTAAGTTCCAGCTGAAGGAGAAGGAAGAAGATCTCATCAACTTTAGATCTTCAACTCTAAATGGGTTTTATAATTTTTTCTCACTCTTTACTTGTTATTTACATTATGAATAGTGAGTGGCCTCTTATTGTTTAGGGATCTTTAAATCCCCTATACCATGTAATGAGTATGAACTCATTTATTTAATATATGTTTCAGATGTTTCTTTTCCCTTATGATAATCTTGGTTTGAATGTTTTATAAGTGTTTATGTTATTAATCTTATTCATGTTAATAGTTGGATGCTTGTTTAATTTTTATGCAATGAATGCTTTATTTTTCCTCACATTTGTTATAGTTTTGATGTCATTTCCGAAATGGAAGCTATTAAACCTAGGGTTTATTGTGTTATAAACTCAAAAATAAAGAGTAAAATGAATAGGTGTTGGACTAGTAAGCTCCGAAATGGGATATTAGTTTGCATTTAGATCTTAGAACCCGTGCTTATATTGGCTATAAGGTAAACTCCATAATAAGATACCGAGTAGTTAGAATAGTAGGCTCTAGAATAGGATACTGGGGGTTTTGAAGGGTTGACCATATCTGAATTGTATGAAATCTTTTGTTAAAATGAACCTTGCATAGGATAAGGGTGGATTAAATCCCTAACATCATCTTTACCTTTGTTGATTTATCCATAGTTTATCTTTGTTTCTTATTATTGTCTTGCCTAATCATCATTTACATTTTATATTTTCTTTTTGTTTATTGTCATTATAGTTCAAGATAATAAAAGAAACGAAAATTCATCAAACAATTGGTAATTCTTTAAGCATATATCGTAATCAATCAAAAATTTCATATTGCACCATTTCACTTCCCTTTGGTTTGCTATTTGGAGGTCTTAATTATATTCCTCTTTATTACTTGTCGATCTAGTACACTTGCTAGGATTGCAACATATTGCCAAATAATGAACTTTATTATTATTCATAAATAATAATATTAAGGGATTACATAAATAATACAAATCAAATCCTATGCAAACCTTGAGGTCTAATGTGTCTCTCAAAACATATCTCTTAATACAGGTTTTTTTGTTAATGGATCTGCAATCATATCCAGCGAGGAAATGTATTATAAGTTCAATTCTCCTAGTTTAACAATATTTTTAACTTATTGATACTTAATATCGATACATCCATCGACGACTGACTATCACCATAAACTATCATTTATCCTCTAAGACAGTTACTCCCAAATGGTTCGTAAACCATTTCAGCCAAAACTGCCTCATGTACTGCAGCAAAGGAAGCTACAAATTCAACTTCCAATGTTGATGAGGCTTTTTACTACTCCACAAAATGGCACACTTGCTAACCAAGAATACATATTCTGAAGTGGATTTCCTCTCATCCACATCACTTCCCCAATCAACATCTGACTATGCTCTAAATTACATATCCTTTCTTTAATAATAAAGAGAATAGTATGCAGTACCTTTGAGGTATATAACTATCTTCTTCATAACTTTTCAATGTGCTTTACCTGGGTTAGACTGATATCCACTTACTATGCCCACCATATAGCATATATCAAATCTTGTACTGATGCGAAACCCCAGCCTATATGCCAAACTAGAATGCCAACATACCATGAATATTGAACATAAATAAGATAATAAACCCCCAAACAAGATTGATTGGAAACACTTATGATAGATTGATTTAGAAAACAAGAAGAAGAAGAATCAAGCATACATTAATCATGCAAATAGCCTAAGTCTAATTCTTCATGCAATAGCAGGAATCAATAATAAATTAACTCTCACAAATTCGGCCAAGCCAAAGAAAATTCTCATCAATCAAAATTCAAGTGTCTTATAAATGAAGAATTCAGCCCTTTATATAGGCTAGGCAGCCACCCCTCCCTAGATGAATTAAAATCAAACACTAACTCTAAGAGATAAATAATAAAATAAATAACAAAGATAATTCCTAACCTTTATCTACATGTATTTGGCCATAATATGGACTAAGTACATGAAGAAATAAAGATAAATACAATTTCAGATTAATCCTAACAGAAAGTGATAAATATGCTTATTATCCTAAGAAAATGAATGAATGAATGAATGAATGTAGACTTAATGTTGGCTACAAGTGAATTTTGGCCAGCCCTTTAAAGATATGGTCAAGCTATTATTTCTTCCTCAAACTCTACTTAATAATATCCCAAAATAATAAGTATTTATCAAGGAAAATCCATTCCTAAAATTTAGGACCTTAAGTTCACCAATGTAGGCCTAAACCTAAATCTGACCCAAACCCATTAAAATTCAATTCTCCCATGTAAAATTCGGCCCCCTTAGGTATTCTAAGCCTCAAATAGTTATTTTGGCCCAACTCTTTAGAAGAGATAAGCCCAACTTTAGCCTACCCACTTAAACTACCCAAAACAGTAAAATAAGCCCAAAATAAAGCAAACCTATTATAATAAAGCCCAATTCCTTTTTCTAGGTTTTAGGCTGCCCAAATATACTTAATTAAATGTTACATAAAGAATAGAAACTAAATAAAGTAGATTGAAGGCCCATTGTACCATTCGGCCTAAACTTGTCTTCATAGTCCAATTTAGCTTCTTTCTCTTCTTGAACTTGCATCTTCTCTACATAAGGTCTCATGAATGCTTGTAGGACTTCTTTAAGCTTCTTTGACCTTGCTCTTATTATTGGTCCTTGAGAAAGTGCTAGTTCATCTCTCTTGTTGTCGGCGTGCTTGGTCGTGCTCATACCATCCCCTCCCTCTTCGGTAAAGATTCGTCCTCGAATCTTCGTCTTGTTCAAGTTGGGAATTGAAACTTGAGGAATAAATTCATCTTTATAAATGAACTTTAGGATAGGTGGAAATAATATGAACGCTTCTTCAGCAAAAAACTCATCATGTTCCTGCAATTTGACAAAGAAACTAGGCAAAACATGGTTAGTCATTGTTACATCTTTGCGAATGTCATTATTATTTCCTTCGTTTCCCGTGTACAATTCCTCCACCTTAAGCAATAGAGGAGCAATTGTAACTTGTTGATCTTCCATCTTAACTAAACAAACTTCTTCATTCTCATTCAAACAATCAACAACATCTTTTCTTTCAATTATTTCTTCATCACTCATAACATCACTATCAAAGAAAACTATATCAATAGTGTCCCCTTCAGCTTCACATTTTTTTCTTCTAGGATAACTTCCTCTTCCTTTCTCTTTTCTTTGCTATTTTCCAATCTGCTTAGTTGTTTGAACCATTGTTTAAATTGCAATTCTATATCATTAAGGTCTTGCCTTAACAACTTCACACTTTCCTTTATCCCATTCATTCTTATTTTTCTCTCAACTTATAAATTGATATCTCACAATTGCACTTCAGAAACAACTCAAACAAATATGCACAATTAAGTAATTTGATTGAGGGAACGATGAAAAAACCTAACAAGAACAGCAAATATACTAATTCTAGAGGCAAATTGACCTATTTGAACAAAAATCAGAAATTAGTACACAAGAAGAAGATTTCGTGCACTATAATATATATAGATGTTCAACAATGTGCAATATGTCAAACTAGTGTAATTGGAACCAAAAATAGCTTAGACACACAAATTAGAAACTTAGAATGAAGAAAATGGACAAGACGGATGCACTTAAATGCGATATTTAACTAAACCTAATGATTAGTTTAAACAGATTTGATGTAAGACTCAACAAAAAAAATCAAAGAAAGCATGCAATAAACACAACCCAAATCCAAAATTAGGAGTACTAACCTGGTCTTCAAGAAATCAAACCAATTATGAAACTTCTAACTCCAATCTTGCTTGATTGATCAAAACTTACTCTAAGTGGTGTAAGGCACTTTGTAGATCAAAATTATATCCAAACCAAGTTCAACCACTCAAAGATTGCAAATTATATGCTTGATATATTCAATGGCAAATTCGAATTCAACAAGAACACAAGATTCATCAATTGATCAAATATGATCTTAACAAGATAGTAAATCCGAACTGATAACAAGGTTGTTTCTAATTGATTTTTTTTCTTCTTTTTTTTCGTAACTTTAATCAAACTAATGATCAAATACTTAAAGATAGGTAATTAACACAATAGAGTAAGAACCAAATAAGGAACTAGATGCAAGATCCTATTCGGCTAAAATAGAAAATTAAAGTTTAAAAGCAAAAATTAAAGGATAGTTAAGAATTTACCCCTTAGCCTATGCTCTGATACCAATTGATGCGGAACCCCAGCCTATATGCCAAACTAGAACGCCAACATACCATGAATATTGAACATAAATAAGATAATAAACCCCCAATCTAAAGAACCCCCAAGCAAGATTGATTGGAAACGCTTATGATAGATTGATTTAGAAAACAAGAAAAAGAAGAATCAAGCATACATTAATCATGCAAATAGCCTAAGTCTAATTCTTCATGCAATAGCAGGAATCAATAATAAATTAACTCTCACAAATTTGGCCAAGCCAAAGAAAACTCTCATTAATCAAAATTCAAGTGTCTTACAAATGAAGAATTCAACCCTTTATATAGGCTAGGCAGCCACCCCTCCCTAGATGAATTAAAATCAAACACTAACTCTAAGAGATAAATAATAAAATAAATAACAAAGATAATTCCTAACCTTTATCTACATGTATTTGGCCATAATATGGACTAAGTACATGAAGAAATAAAGATAAATACAATTTCAGATTAATCCTAACAGAAAGTGATAAATATGCTTATTATCCTAAGAAAATGAATGAATGAATGTAGACTTAATGTTGGCTACAAGTGAATTTCGGCCAGCCCTTTAAAGATATGGTCAAGCTATTACTTCTTCCTCAAACCCTACTTAATAATATCCCAAAATAATAAGTATTTATCAAGGAAAATCCATTCCTAAAATTTAGGACCCTAAGTTCACCAATGTAGGCCTAAACCTAAATCTGACCCAAACCCATTAAAATTCAATTCTCCCATGTAAAATTCGGCCCCCTTAGGTATTCTAAACCTCAAATAGTTATTTTGGCCCAACTCTTTAGAAGAGATAAGCCCAACTTTAGCCTACCCACTTAAACTACCCAAAACAGTAAAATAAGCCCAAAATAAAACAAACCTATTCTAATAAAGCCCAATTCGTTTTCCTAGGTTTTAGGCTGCCCAAATATACTTAATTAAATGTTACATAAAGAATAGAAACTAAATAAAGTAGATTGAAGGCCCATTGTACCATTCGGCCTAAACTTGTCTTCATAGTCCAATTTAGCTTCTTTCTCTTCTTGAACTTGCATCTTCTCCACATAAGGTCTCATGAATGCTTGTAGGACTTCTTTAAGCTTCTTTGACCTTGCTCTTATTATTGGTCCTTGAGAAAGTGCTAGTTCATCTCTCTTGTTGTCAGCGTGCTTGGTCGTGCTCATACCATGTACACAACATTGCATACATTATACTACCCATAGCAATGGCATATGGAACATTCCTCATGCGTTCCATTTCATCGGCATCTCAGGACATATACTTTTGTTAAGAAACTAATTCTTAACAATAGGGTTATCTATGGGTTTAAATTTTCCATATTAAATCATTCAAGAACCTTATTATTGTATGTCTATTATGACAGTGATAATAACCTTCTTGAGTCATCCCTTGAAATCTTAACTCCAAGGATATAAATTGCTCATATCTTTCATCTTAAAGTTGGATGACAACCAATCTTTGATTTGATTTATGTATTCTTTATCATTTCTAGCTATAAATATGTCATTTATATACAATGTTAAAATGACAAATTTATTTTTAGAGCTTTTTGAGTAAACACAATGACCTTCATCAATCATGTTGAACTCATTCGACATAATTGTTTCATGAAATCTCAAATGCCATTGTATCGAAGATTGCTTTAGGCCATAGATCCATCTCATTAATTGGCAAACCTTATGTTCACTATTTTCTTCAATAAAACATATAGGCTACTCCATATAGATTTCTTATTTTAATCTCCATTAAGAAAAGCAGTCTTTACATTCATTTGATGTAGCTCTAGATCCAAACTAGCCACTAAGGCTAGAATCAACCTTATCGATGTAAATTTAACAATAGGTGAAAAAAAATCCTCCTTATAGTCAATTTCTTTATGTTGTGTAAATCCCTTAGTAACTAGTCTAGCCTTGTATCTTTCAATACTGTATCAACTTTTTGATTTATTTTAAGAATCCACTTACTCCCAATTAGTTTGTGTCCTTGAGGTACATCAACCAGTTCTCAAACATGGTTCAATCTCAAAGCTATCATTTCTTCTTTCATCGCTTTAATCCATTTATCTTTAGCTGGACATTCTTATGGGATAACTAAAAAATTATCATCATGGAGCACTTTACTTTTAGATTTTTGTAATTCTAATTCTTGATAAACATGTCTCATATATTCATCATAGTTCAGAATGCTCTCACTGGAATTAAGCTTTACGCTCCCAAGAACATCTTGTGGTTCAAATTCTATTACTGAACCATTTGCTTGCTTACCCAAGAACACATACCCTTTTAATACATCAGAATATCATACAAATATACTCTTTTTACCTCTTGGTCCTTATTTACCAAATTTACTTGAGGCATCATAGATATAAGCAGCACAATCCCAAGGTCATAAAATGACTTAGGTCAAATTTTGAAAAGTTCATAACTCGTAAGAAATGAAAGCAACGAACTTGGAGGGCACACGGTTTAGAACATATGTGGCTATTGACAAAGCATCTTCCCAATAGGAGATAGGAAAATTTTCTTGAGCCATCATACAACTGATGTTCAATCCCTTTTTCATCAAATAAAGCTTTAAATTCTTCATAAAGATTTTCTTGACCACGGTCGGTTCTTAAAGCTTTAATTTTCTTATCCAAATTATTCTCAACAAGATTCATAAAAGTTTTAAAGCAACTCAATGCTTCGGATTTATGAGTAACCAAATAGATGTGACCATACCCAGTATAGTCATCTACATAAGTGATGAAAAATAATAGGTCCCATGCCTTGTCCTAACATTCATTAGATCATAGACATCAAAATGGATTAATTTCAATGGAGTTTTCTATCCTAGTTCCTTTTTTTGGATGATTTCCTTACTAGTTTTCTTTTCGGGCAATGCTCATAGGTAGATAATTCAAGCTTATTCAAATCACCTTTCAATCTTACTTTGGCTAATCGACTCATTCAGTCTAGTCCAATGTTATATAATTTAGCATGCCATAATTTTACATTATTCTCATAACAATGTGAAGTATAGAATGATTTTAGAAATTAAGGAAAAACTAGTAATATTCCAAGAATTAGGATCAATATCCATAATAATGAAATAGTTCAAAACAAAACTAGAACCATATTAAGCATCATCTATACATAGTATGTGTTGTTATCCTTAAAATGAAAATGAAATCAAGTTTCATTAAAGCAAAAATAGAAACTAACTAGACAAAAGTATCTCGATCCTTCATCACGTGGTCCATTACACCTAAATCTATCATCCATAAAGGATGAAATTCAATAAAAATATATGACTAGATACATAGATTTTTACTCACTCATGAGTCAAGTAGTGTACCTATTTAGAACACATTGCAATCTCTTGCATAATGTTCTTTCTTTTGGCAGTTAAAGAAATATTTTACATATTAAATATTTATCCTTTTATTGCCTTTAGACCTTATGTAATTCTTTTGATCTTTTATCTTTTAAGCTCTCGAGCCTTTTTCTTACCCTTCCTATTGAGGTTTCTTTTCTTGTTTTGGTTAGAAATCATTCTACCAGAATGGGACTGTGCCATATGTACTTCGACATTGATCTTAATCACCACTATATGGTCTTCTTCAAGTTCTAAATAACAAGCGACATTCCTATATGTCTTTATATTATCCATATGAGTTAATTGCATCTTTATATGCTCCTTGTTAGTGTAAGCCCTAGCCCTAATACATTGTTATAAAGCATTTAATTTAATAAATGAGGCATTTGTTTTATCTATTGTATTCCTGTGCATATCAATTGATAGAACTATCCACGAATGTTGTTTCAGTTTAAGTTATCACGTGTGAGGCACATGGCTGTAAGACCTTGAAACAATAGAGACTTCATTCTAAATATCCCTAATCAGTCATTGTTATGGGAATAACAAATGAATTAAGACTAGTATGCTCTCTCTGATAAGATGAATTCTGTCTTACAGGTTATAAGACAAGAGTGTCAATCAGAGATCATAGATACATGTTTAGAACATGGTATCTGGATTTAATTCGTTCATGAGAACACTACATGGTACAAGTCATAAGTGTTTCTCATATGCAAGTTTTGCATCAGAGTTCTTAGACCTAAAATCTCTATGAAACGCTTTATGAATTACTGTATGCTTTGACATACACTTAACGTACTCGTAACAGAGTGACAAGTATGGGTATGCACTGATTCATGTTAGAGAGCATGAGAGAAGTGAAGGGATTACCCCGCTCAATAAGAGAGAAAATATCATCGGCCACTTGATCAGTGAACTGAGAAGTGTATGGCCATACCGAGATGAAATAATGAGAAATCATTATTTATCTGAGAGTTTAGTGTCACTGGAATATCAAGAAAGGAATTAATATATATAAGGATGACTAGTTTCATGCCTTATATTAATTATGATATTTAAGGATAAGGGACTATGCAAAATTGTATTAGGTCACTAAATGCCATTTGCATTTTCATTTAATTTGGAATGCTATATTATCTTGCTAGAGAATATATATAGCCTTTGAATTAATTCGTTAATTCATTGCCAATATTAAATGGACCTATAGGATCGCACACAAAGTATTGGGCTTAAAATATTTAAATAGAAGATTGGACATTAATTTGGGCTTTTAATTAAATTCAAATTAATGTATGTAATGGGTATTAAAATTGCTATTAGACCTTGGTCCATGAGAGAGAAAGATTCGGCCCAATAGGATTAATTTCAATTAATTAATTATCTCGGATTAATTAAGTTAATTGAGTATTAAATCTTAATGGCATTTAAATCAAAATAAATTAATTAAATGGAGATAAGGTGATCGAAAATCCAAAGATAAATTCAATGGGAATTTCGGCAACTACTTATCCTAAATAAGTGATGGTTTTGATTTAAATGTCTTATGTTTATTTTAAATTAATTTAAATTTAAAATTTAAAGGAGTTTGAGTTAATGTATGTCACTTAATTAGGAAGTGATGAAGGCTGAATTTACTAGCTAAAAGATAGTAAAATTCGGAATTAACACTTACTTAAATGAGTGAGATATATTAATGAACTAAAACTAAAAACCCTAGGCATGAATTGATTTCTGTCACACTCTTGGCCGAAATACACAAGGGGCAAGGATTTTTTCTTGTTCTCTTGTGTTCTTATGCAGTAATATCAACCTAAAGAAAGTACAATATCAGATCTTGTAGCTTCAATCTATTACCATTGCCAATTACTTTACACATAGAGCTAGCACTCTCAATTTTAAGCCTTCATTGCAATTGTGTGTGTGAATATAGAGAGGAGTGGCGTAAAGGCTATTTCTTTGGCACTGGTGATCAATACTTGAATCATATATGTTCATCCTAATTTCTGGTCATCATCAAAATCAAGTCTTGAAGTGCATCTAAAGATGTAAGTTTTAAAACCCTAAAATTGCATGTTTTCGATTCTTGTTTATGGATTGCATGGTATGTATGATTAATTTTATTATTTTTCCGCTGTGTCATCATCATATATATACCATGTCATATTCCATAAGTGGTATCAGAGCCTAAACATGTTTATTTTAGTGCTTTATATGCATGAAATAATTATTCAAAAATTGTTCGTTTAAAAACATGCAATGCTGAAATTTTCTGTTTTGAGTTTTTTGAATTGTTTTGGTGTAAAACAATTTTAAATGATTAGATAGGTATTATAATTATTATGATATGTTAATATACTATCCTAATATATTCTTATAGCTATTCACGGTCAGATTTAATTATAAATACCTGATAGTACATGTTAATCTTGAAACTATGTGCTAGTTGACATGTTAAGTGTTTGTTTAACAACTAGTTTTCAAAATTAAATGTAAAAAATATTTTGACATGTTTGTAAGTGATTTTTAAAGATTAAATATCAGGTATGGACATATTTTAAATTTGGTTTTAATTCTGGTCCATGACAATTTAATTGATTAATTTTAAAATCACTTAAAACTATGACTAGTTTGTGTTTGTTACATGTTTAATCGACATTGTTTGTTTTGTTTTGATTAAAATGGTAAAAACACATTTAGATCATATCAGTACAGAACATTAAATCAATATTTATGACCTTATTTAAATTATTAAATGACTCATAAAATTGTTTTAAGTGTTTGTGCCTTTTTGTGGCATTATATGAGCATTAAACAACTAGCTTCATTATTGATTGTTTGTTTTAGTATGAATGTTGTGTATGATATATGTTCTTCATGATTTTATATTTTAATTCATGTTGGTACATATATATATATATATATATATATATATATATATATATATATATATATATATATATATATATATATATATATATATATATATATATATATATATATATATATATATATATATATATATATATATATGTGTGTGTATGTATTTTTAATGTTTATGGGCTATATGACATAAAATTAAAAATGGCAAAATTGAAAATTATACTAGAGTTGATTTATGGAACAAATCTAACTAGTTTGTTTTTTGGGCTTTTAAGAGAACTTATTCAATAAGAGGATTTAGTCCATTGGGCTTTGGTCCAGGCCCATCCTCTTAAAAGTTCAAGTACACAATTTCCATTAATGGGCTTGGCTAAATTAATTAAAATTGGACTTTGTTTTATCCATAAATGTTATGTATATTTATTTGCTTGTTTTGTGTGATGAATGGATATGCATGGTGCATTCATGGGCCCTGGGTTTTTGTAATTAAATATGGCATGCGAGCCATTATGTATTATTGTAAAAGTTTCATTTATTTCTTAGAATAGAATTTATTTGAAGACTTTGTAAATCAAGACGAAGCCCACCAGAGTGGAGAAGCCCAACTCGAAGATTCTTATGTAATAGTATAGAATCTTAGTTGTAGGTTTTTGGGCCCATATTTGTCATGCTTTACTTTATACAATTATATATATATGCATGCTATGAATGGATGACAAAGCGTATGCCATGTAATCCGTAATAAAATGAATCCCTAAAATAGTAAGTCACAAAGTTGCCCTCCTAATTCAAAACATGTCAAGGCATCGATCATTGGTCACGTAGACTAGGAGTCCTAGATGCATCAGATTATCTTTGTGAGGCATGGGTTGTGAATGTAAGTTAGACTTAACATGGAAAGGGATGCCCGAACCTAGGCAACTAATAAATGGATTTGTGCTATAACATCTTAAGATGTTAGCCCATTTGATTCAAGAGTCATGTACGAGACATGATTGGAATTTTCCTACCTAAGTAACTTAACTTTTTAGGTGTACAAGCTCAGCTTGACTAATAAGTTGTTGTGAAAAGTGGATCTTGGCCCACATTAAATCACTAACGTGAATTATTTAAAGGGATATTAATTCAGTTTGTGGGATTATAAATAAGACCTCATATAATCTTGCTAAGTTTTATTGTAGATTGAAAATGGCTTCTTTAAATAATAACTTTTCATTGCGATCAGTCCTGGAAAAGGACAAACTGAATGGCACCAATTTTATAGACTGGTCTTGAAACTTAAGAATAGTTCTTAAGCAAGAGAAAAAGTCATATATTTTGGATGCACCCTTGCCTGAAGAACCTGGTAGGAACGCCTCTGCGGTTCAAAAGGAAACTTTTGAAACCAAGAAGAGCGACTCCAATGATGTGACCTGTTTGATGCTGGCCACTATAGTGCCTGACTTGCAAAAGCAATTCATAGACGAAGAGGCTTATGCAATCATGATGCATCTCAAGGAGATGTTCCAAAAGCAAGCTCGTCAAGAGAGGTTCGTGACAACAAAGACCTTAATTTCTTGTAAGATGGTTGTGGGTACTCCTGTTAGTATCCATGTACTCAAGATGAGAGGGCATCTTGATACTCTTGAGAAGCTTGAGGTACAAGTCCAGAAGGAATTGGCTACTGACTTGATCTTAGGTTCATTGACTGATGATTATGATCAATTTGTTATGAATTATAACATCATGCAATGAACAAGACAGTCACCGAGCTTCATGGGATGCTTAAGAATGATGAAGAGAACATTCGAAAGACCAATCCCATACTTATGGTTCAAGGGGGCATTAAGAAGGGACCTGCTAAGGGAAAGGGAAAGGCAAAACCCAAGAATGACCTGGCTCGATTCAAGTCAAATGGGAGTGCACCTCAGGCCCAATCCAAGCTCAAGGCATAAAAGCTCAAGGAGAGTGAGAGCACATGCTTTCATTGCAATAAGATAGGGCATTGGAGGAAGAATTGCGCTCTTTTCAAGGAAGAACAAAAGAAAAATGGAGCCAAGGCATCTAGTTCTGGTATTTTTATTGTTGAAATTAACCTTTTTATTTCTACAACTTGGGTATTGGATACCGGATGTGGTTCTCACATTTGTTCAAATGTGTAGGGGCTAAGAAATAGGCGGTTACTTGGGAAGAATGAAGTGGACCTCCATATGGGGAATGGAGCACGAGTTGCTACCATGGAGATAGGCGACTATCAACTCACTTTACCTTCCAGACTTTGTTTAGTTTTGAAAAATTGTTATTATGTGCCTGCTATAAGCAGAAATATTATTTCAGTTTCTTGTTTGGATTTGGATGGATTTGATTTTGTTATTAATAATGGCAATGCTCATATTCGTCGCTAAGGCATTTCATATGGCAATGCCATGTTGCAAAATGGCCTTTATATCCTTGATTTACAAAACAAAGAGTCTATATACAACATTAATATAAAGAGGGTTAAATTAAATGAATTGAACCCTACTTACTTCTGGCATTATCGTTTAGGGCATGAAAACGAAAAATGCATTTCAAGACTCCACAAATTTGGAGTGCTTGGGTCATTCGACTTAGAATTTTATGACATATGTGAGCCATGTTTGCATGGAAAAATAACAAAGAGTCCTTTTAACAAGGAAGGCGAGAGAACTAAAAACTTATTAAAGCTAATACATATCGATGTATATGGACCATTAAGTACACAAGCTAGAGGTGGTTTTAGCTACTTCGTGACGTTCACAGATGACTTCAATAGATATGGCTACGTCTATCTAATAAAGTACAAGTCTAAAACTTTTAAGAAATTCAAAGAGTTTAAGAACGAAGTAGAGAAACAACTTGGCAAAAGCTTAAAAGCCATTCAATCAGATCGAGGTGGCGAATACTTCAGCCAAGAGTTTGACAGTCATCTGAAGGAGTGTGCAATCATTTCACAGCTCACTCCTCTTGGAATGCCACAATGGAATAGTGTATCCGAAAGGAGAAATCGAACTCTGTTGGACATGGTTCGATCAATGATGAGTCAAACAAATCTTCCTGTCTCTTTTTGGGATTATACATTAGAAACTGTTGTATTTCTACTAAACCGTACTCCAACTAAAGCAGTTGAGAAGACACCATATGAAGTATGGACTGGGAAAGAACCCAATATGTCATTTCTCAGGATTTGGGGCTGTGAAGCACATGTTAAGAAATTAACATCTGACAAACTAGAGTCCAAATCCACTGTCTGCTTGTTTGTGGGTTATCCTAAAGAAACAAAGGGATACTACTTTTACGCACAAGCCGAGAATAAAGTATTTATTGCTCACAAAGCCATATTTTTAGAAAAGGAGTTCCTTCTCAAGATAGATGGTGGGAGTAAAGTAGAACTTGGAGAAATTCAAACGCCACAAACTCCTATAGAGGATGAGTTGGAAATGGGATCAAGTTCACAACCAGTTATGGAACAAGAATCCATTACATAAGAACCTAGAAGGTTTGGTAAGGTACGTCGGGAGATTGAGAGATATGAATTTCTAATCACCGATAGTGACAATATTGAGTTAGTAGAATGTGAGGATCCTACTACCTACCGAGAAGCTATTGAGAGTCCAGACTCAAAAAATTGGCTTGAAGCCATAAAATCCGAGATACAATCAATGTACGATAACCAGTTTTGGACCTTGGTTGATCCACCGGAAGGTGCTAAGGTAATTGAATGCAAGTGGCTATTTAAACTCAAAGCTGATAAGACCTATAAAGGTAGACTAGTAGCAAAAGGTTTTCGACAAACTCATGGTGTAGACTATGATGAGACCTTTTCGCTTGTAGTCATGCTCGAGTCCATTAGGATCTTGCTTGCCATAGCTACATATCATGATTATGAGAAATGGCAAATGGATGTCAAAACTGCTTTCCTCAATGAAAATTTACTTGAGGATGTGTATATGACACAACCTGAGGGTTTGTCAATCCCAAACATCTTAAGAAGGTTTGCAAGCTTCAAAAATCCATTTATGGATTGAAGCAAGCATCCCAAAGTTGGAATCTTCATTTTGATGAGGCAGTCAAATAATTTGACTTCGTCAAGAATGAAGATGAGCCTTGCATGTACAAGAAGGTTAGTGGGAGCATAATAGTATTTATGGTCCTATATGTGGACGACATCCTTCTCATTGGGAATGACATTCCAACATTGCAAAAGGGTAAGCAATGGTTGGGGAAGTGTTTCTTAATGAAAGACTTAGGTGAAGCTGAGACAATACTTGGTATTCGGATCTATAGAGATAGATCGAATCGGCTTTTAGGACTAAGTCAAGAAAAGTACATAGACAAAGTACTAAAGCATTTTAGTATGGGAGACTTAAAGAAAGGGTACATACCTTTGGCTTTAGGAGTTCCTTTAACTAAAGAACAGTGCCCTAAAACTAAAGAAGAAAGGAACAACATGAGTAGAATCCCATATGCATCTGCTATTGAATCTATCATGTACATTATATTATGTACTAGGTTGGATGTTGCTCATGCACTGAGTATAACCAGTAGGTTTTAGCAAGACCCTAGTGAGAAGCACTGATCTACTGTAAAGGGGATTCTAAAGTACCTGCGAAGGACTAAGGATCACTTCTTGGTGTATGGTGATCAAGAAGAGCTCGTCATACAAGGTTATGTCGATGCTGCTTTTTAGACCAACATTCAGGATTCAAGATTGCAATCTGGGTTTGTTTTTGTTTTGAACGGTGGTGCTGTCAACTGGAGAAGCTCGAAGCAAGAGACCGTTGTCGACTCAACTATAGAATCTGAGTATATTGCAGCAAGCGAGGCTGCAAAAGAGGCTGTTTGGATTAGAAATTTCATTTCTGGATTAGGAGTGGTCCCAAGCATCCTAGATCCATTAGAAATTTTCTGTGACAACAACAGAGCCATTGCACAGGCCAAGGAGCTCCGGTCACACCAGAAATCCAAACACATACTCAGGAGGTACCACCTGATCAGAGAGATCATTGATCGTGGGGACGTCAAGGTTAGCAAGATAGAAAGTGAAGACAATGTAGCAGATCCTTTGACGAAACAACTGCGTCCAAATCTGCACGAAGCTTATTTGAGAGCATTCGGTCTTAGGGCTATGCCAAATTGAGACTAGTACTAGTGGGAGATTGTTAGTGTAAGCCTTAGCCCCAATATATTATTATAAAGCATTTAATTTAATAAATGAGGCATTTGTTTTATCTGTTGTATTCTTGTGCATATTAATTGATAGAACTATCCAAGAATGTTATTTCAGTTTAAGTTATCATGTGTGAGGCATATGGTTGTAAGACCTTGAAACAATAGAGACTTCATTCTAAATATCCCTAGTCAGTCATTGTTATAGGAATAACAAATGAATTAAGACTAGTATGCTCTCTCTGATAAGATGAATTCTGTCTTACGGATTATAAGGACAAGAGTGACAATCAAAGATCATAGATACATGCTTAGAACATGGTATCTGATTCGATCCATTCATGAGAACACTACATGGTACAAGTCATAAGTGTTTCTCATATACAAGTTTTGCATTAGAGTTCTTAGACATAAAATCTCTATGAAACTCGTTATGAATTATTGTATGCTTTGACATACACCTAACGTACTCGTAACAGAGTGACAAGTATGTGTATGCTTGGGTATGCACTAATTCATGTTAGAGAGCATGAGAGAAGTGAAGGGATTACCCCGCTCATAAGAGAGAAAATATCATCAGTCACTTGATCAGTGAACTAAGAAGTGTATGGCCATACCGAGATGAAATAATGAGAAATCATTATTTATCTGAGAGTTCAGTGTCACTGGAATATCAAGAAAGGAATTAATATATATAAGGATGACTAGTTTCATGCCTTATATTAATTCTGATATTTAAGGGTAAGGAACTATGCAAAATTGCATTAGGTCACTAAATGCCATTTTCATTTTCATTTAATTTGGAATGCTATAATATCTTGCTAGAGAATATATATAGCCTTTGAATTAATTCATTAATTCATTGCCAATATTAAATGGACCTATAGGATCGCACACAAAGCATTGGGCTTAAAATATTTAAATAGAAGATTGGCATTAATTTGGACTTTTAATTAAAGTCAAATTAATGTATGTAATGGGTATTAAAATTGCTATTGGACCTTGGTCCATGAGAGAGAAAGATTCGGCCCAATAGGATTAATTTCAATTAATTAATTATCTTGGATTAATTAAGTTAATTGAGTATTAAATCCTAATGGCATTTAAATCAAAATAAATTAATTAAATGGAGATAAGGTGACCAAAAATCCAAAGATAAATTCAATGGGAATTTCGGCAACTACATATCCTAAATAAGTGATGGTTTTGATTTAAATGTCTTTTGTTTATTTTAAATTAATTTGAATTTAAAATTTAAAGGAGTTTGATTTAATGTATGTCACTTAATTAGGAAGTGATGGAAGCTGAATTTACTAGCTAAAAGATAGTAAAATTTGGAATTAACACTTACCTAAATGAGTGAGATATATTAATGAACTAAAACTAAAAACCCTAGGCATGAATTGATCTCTCTCACACTCTTGGCCAAAATACACAAGAGTAAAGGATATTTTCTTTTTCTCTTGTGTTCTTGGGCAGCAATAGCAACCTAAAGGAAGTACAAGATTAGATCTTATAGCTTCAATCCATTACCATTGCCACATAATCTTATAGCTCACACATAATCTTATCCATCTCCCTTAGATGTTTTCGTATTATATGATCAGACTTTTCTGATTAGTATTAAAAATTTGATCACTAATGATCGAAATTGAGTTAAAACACACCTCCAAACTTTTTTCCTACAATGCGATCCATAGATTCAATTCATTTTAACACTTGTGAAATTGCTTAGTGATGTCATAATCTATTTGCACTTAGCAATATGATACGAGCAGTGAAATATCTCTTTTTCATACCATATAGCGATTTTGATCCCGCTTATACTAAACTTTGGTGCCATCCTAAGATTCAATCATAATCAAACTTAAGGTTTCCAAAGCCTCTTGCTCTTCAAGCACATATTGAATTTACATTTTTCATTTAGATCCTCTAATCACTAGTGGAACATATATTGCACAATTTTAAAGGAGATCAGGCAATACATGTTATTTACTATGCATCTAAAAAATTAACCTAATAAAGCTACCTATTAGGCCCAAATTCGAAAAGGTTACTTAACGTTACCAATTACCCTCGAAGTCCTAATGTCTAACATCACAGGTTAAAAATTCATGCATAGTAAATGTCGATTGTTGAGCATTAAGTTCTTAAAATTAATACATGATATTATATATAATATAATCAAAGTCTAAACTCATCTATCATGCAATCATTTTACTCATAAAATATTGCTCGGCAATTAACAATAAAATAAACACATTAATAATAAATGCTAAAAACTAACATAATATCCAAAAAATAGATAAACTCATTTATTTAATCAATTATTAAATATCCAACAATCTAAAAAAACTTATAAAATAAGATAAGACACACTTATCTTTAATCTAGTACTAGAAAACATAGATCCTAACCAAAAAATCCACTAACCAATAATAACTTGACACTCATATCAACAACTCAGGGAACCTAGAATGTGACAAAACTAGTCTCGTCACTGTAAATGTTTTCTTAACCTTTTCGAACAAATTGAGAGGTATGCCATAAAATTGATGATGAAGCCATTGATGATACACACATCGTCCACTTCTGAGCACCATCTCAGATTTAGTGTTGCTTCTCAACACTCCTTTTTTGGTCACCAAATACAAAAATTGGATAATGGATTTCCTATAAATTCCATTTTTCATGATCTAAGTATCAACCAACTAGTTTCTCATATCTGGATGGTGATAAAAAAAAAAGTCTTTCATCACCTTAAACAATGTCCTGTCATCATGTCCTCTATCCAAATGACAATCACAAATGCACTTTTGCATTTGTTCATGCATACATAGAATATGATGCATTATTGCATCAATGTCATCAGCTCAGACCTTCTTATGCATCCTCATTTTGCAAATCCTTTACACTTTTGCTTAAGTTTCTACAATACCTTGAGGAATCTATGGACATATATGAGTCATTATTTTCACTATTTCTATCATATATAATAGAAAATTAAATAGTACATACACTCATGCACAAATATGTATGACTGAAACTCATTTCAATTCAAAAATAAAGATAAACTATTACTCATAACAAAATATAAATAGTTAGTACACTTATGTATAAACACACATATGATTGAAACTCATTGCAATTAACAAATAAAGAAATATCCACAAAATATAATTTTCAAACAAATTTGAAAATTTAAGAAGGCATTAAAAATAATTTTCTCAATTTTTATCAATTTTAAAATAATTTTTATTGGAATAAAATCCAAAATATATTTTTGGTCCTCAAAAAAATGACCAAAAAATCATAAAAAATAAGAAAATCAAATTAGTAAAAAATTTTGAGCTCATTTGGAGGTCAAAGGATGGCTCACATGCCTTCACACATCAGCGAGGGTGGGCCTCATGTGCCACACACACCACGTACTAGCTAAGGCACTCTGTCATGTGGTGTGACCCCATTGGGGCATATGTCACCACATCAAACAAAAATATGATATGTGGCAACCACACATTGGTCCAATTAGACAACATATGTCATCCAGGTGGATTGACAGGTGCTACGTGGCACGACCACAATCTGCCATATGGCAATCAACCATTGGTCCACATGGCATCTAAGGTGGACTCACATGTGCCACATGGTAGGACCATAATCTACCATATAGACCATATGTTAACACATGGCTTGACTCATTAAGCCACGTGTCTAGAAGCACCTATCATGTGTCATCACCATATAATGCCACATGGATGCCATACAACATGACACGTCAAGCCATATGGCAGGACCCTTACCACATGTTAGATCTACAGGGCAATATGGTAACATTTAGTTGGTCCACATGGTGACATATGGCATGATTTGAACCCACCCTGTCACGTCAGCTTACATGTGGCTCTTCACCATTGGGTCACGTGTCATGCTATGATTGGGCCACATCGTTGAGTGACTCATCACTTAGACACGTAGGCCTAGTGCGTGCCTTGGACATGCACATGCCTCCTTTTCGATGGTTTCAGGCCATCGAATTTTTTCTAGGGTGGGGTTTTCAAGACTCTTTAGTCCAATGGTGTGATCAAAAATTAAAAATTTTCTCATGAAATTTTAATTATGGATTTTTAAATTATTTTTTTCATATACAAATACACAAAAAATATACATACCAAAAAATATACATACATGCATCTACAGTATCAATATGCATATTATTCAGTCTGAAATCATATCTAAATTTTCACAAAAAATAGATCTAAAAAATAAACGAGCCAAAACGTAAAAATATGGGCTCTGATACCAATGAAGAAAAATATACCACGATATATTACGAGAAGTAAACATAAATACCTCTCAAAGCGTAGATCGTTGAAGCGAAAATCGATTGTTTCACGTTACTGGCAAAGTGTTTCACCCACGTATCACGAACTACGGGATGAAAATATAGATTCATGAACTAAAATCCCTTTAGACAAAGAGAGAATATGTGATGAGATAAACTGATAAAGTTTTGGTATCTCAGATTTTTCTCCCCTTCTCAAATGAAGAATTATAGCCCTTATATAGGGGTCAGATTAAGGTAACATAAATTACCTTAATAATGGTAAATTAAATTGGCAGTTACAATATTAAGTAAAGGAAATAATATTGTATTAAATATGTCAATTACAAAACTAATATATATAATTGCCATATTAATATATACATAAATAGTAGATTCCTTAATTAAGGAAAAATCCAACATGGAACTAATCTCACATAAATTATTTCCTATTTCGACATTATCTCTATTATATCAAGGCCAATTTATCATCTCGTGTGTCATAGACGTATCTCAAACTCCTTCAGTCCCTATGACTTTATCTCTATGCATGCATGTTATGTGTGAATGTGTTATTTCTTTAATAGAATAGCGTTGAGTTTCTAATTTTTCTCTCCAAAATTCGATTGAAATAGCAAATGGAATTTCAACCTTGAGGATTTGAAGGGGCAAGTTGCTCTTATGAGTAATTTCAATCTCAAGTTTGTTGTGTATATTATATTTCTTAATAAATTATTTCATTGGTATCCAAAACTTGCCTCATCATTTTGTTTTGGACCATGTCATGACTTGGTGCTACCTGCAGATTCAGGATTATGATGACATGCCAAATTCAAAAGATCTGGCTGGGAGTACAAAGCAAAGAGACAGAGATAATAGTGTTTAGCTTCCAACTGAGAGGCGGTCCCATGAAATGCTTAATCTTTCAACTGTTGCTCCTGGTCAAGAGGTATTTAAACACAAATGAGGCTCCCAATAAACTGATAAGTATACAAACACAAATAAGCCTATCAAAAATCATCAATAAATATCAACATCGCTATTCCACTTCATTCTTTGATCATAATTGAAATCCACTCTAAATTAATTAGCTGCCAATTTCGTTTCTCACATAATATGCTATGCTTAGTTGTTGCACAAATTATGAGTATAAATTTTCAAGTTATATGAAATTCAACCTTAAGAAATATAAGATACCAAAAAATCATTTACAATTAACAGTTCCAGGGAAAAAAAAAAAAAAGGATTCCAATGCCCTATTCCACAACTGGTATAGAGTCATTCACAATTTCAGGTACTACAAATCTGTTTTTTTTTATACTAACACAACTCTGATTTATAAGAAAATCTTAGTTTAGACTTCAAAAAACAGTGATATTTACCATGTAATATATGTGGAATTCTCAAAAGCTGCCTTTATTTCATTATAGCTTCTTATAATGATCATGAAGCCAAATATAGACCTTACATCTTCGTGAGACAGCTTGTGCAACAAGCATGGCAGCATATGGTGAAGATTCATCCCTATCCGTTTTGACCTTCATCCCGTATGTACTTACAAAAAACAATAATTCATAATTTCAAACAACACTTTTTAAAGTACATGCAGTAACTTAGTAAGTACATACACTAGTTAGGACTGTGTACATAAAGTTCTCAGCATAAAAGATATTGATGTACGGAATGACTCGTATAAATTCACTTTTTGATAAATCACTCAAACAAATTGTTTGCTCAAGCTACAACATAACACTTGTCCACCCATAAAGTGCCAATTTTTTTGTGTATTCTTCTTTCGCAATGTACACGGGAGAAAGATAATGATAAACACATACAGATGAGCAAAGATTATAAGCATTTAGAGTACTATTATGTTTACAGAGCAGTGATATCTAATTACAACATTACGATGCAATGGGAAGCATACTAGTAATGCGAACCATAGTTTATCTTCCAGACAAATTAGCGACATGCTGCAGTCACAAGGAAGTAAATCAGAATAAGCCCAACCTCCAAAGTGTACAAAAAGTCTTAGTCATTTATACAACCAAACAATAACACTTAGAATGGATGTATCTGTAACCATTATTGTTGGTGTAGAAACTTTCCTCTTCCCTTGCATCATTTATAGAGCTGAATCAATTTAAAGAGAATAAAATCTATTTATAGCACAAAGGTGAGGAAAACAGTCTCACCAGATTGCAACCCAGCTATGAACCGGATAAAAATCAATTGCAAAAAGAAATCAGATATTTATTCTCGGTGCATGGTAGATTATCCATTTCTTTTTGCTTCTTTTTTTTTTTTTTTTGTAATAGAAAGGATAAACTGTTGTCATACAGCCTTTCATTTGGTTAAGACTTCAGTCCACAATTCTTCTTTTTGTAGATGTCATTTTCATTTTACTTTTCCGAAGGGCCGTTAACGCATTGATCAGTTGAGCTAGAATGTCCCTTTTACGTAATTGTTCCTGATAATAATTCGATTTTATCAGACTGTTATTGTGATCCGACTTAAGAGATAACACTCTTTAAAGCTTTTTGGCTACCTGAAAATAAAGAGCTCCGGCGGTATTACCAACGAAAAAATTTTCGACAATCAAATCAGTAAAAAATTTAAAAATATATTTAGAGAAAAATTGGTTAAGAGAAAAAAAAATACATGATACTCTACTTATTTACAGGAATAAAAATTCTACTTTAGTTAAGATTTTTAGTATTCATAGGAATCTCATTGAGGAAAATATATAGTCGAATCAAAAAACTAAACTATATTTTCAAAATATAAATTTTACCTTCTTTAGATAACTATGAGTTTTTATCCAAATATAACTTCCTAAAACGACATTACTGAGCTACCTATTCGGATCCAGGGCTGACCAAATGTCATGTGATCTAAACTGATCGAGAAAGTTTGGGTACACAGTCCGGTTATCAATTCTTATGATAAGTTCAGCACTGATTGACAAGTTTATCGAGAACAAATTTCATCCATCTTATTTTAGATATATTATTTTTTGAAGTACAAGCAGTGACAAGAAGATAACTAATAGCAAGGTTTGAGTAACCCAAAACAGGCATTAATAAAGCCACTAACAAGGTTTGTTCTATTATATTATTGAAGCCCTTATCCAAATTATTGAACTTAATAACGGATCATGGATATTTTTAAAAATAGATGATAGCAATGACAGCAAGAGAGAGCGAGAATTTTTAGAAACTCAAACTCACATTTTTTTTTCTTTACTCATGTTATCCTTATCTTATTTTGTATAAAGTAGTGTGTACGTGTCGTCTGTATTTTCCTCCACTCTTTTTAAGAAGGAATCTAATTTCTTTATCTTTGTTATAGGGTATGATGTAACCAACGAAGTTTACGTATTATCTATTATGCTTTGTATTTCCTATATAAGAATGCTTGTTGTATAGTTGTGGTGCAATCCAATTTACAAATACTCCTTGGTAAAGAAATAAACTATGAGTTTGAATTCCTAAAAATCCTCGCTCTCTCTTGATCATTACTGTTATCCATTTTTAAGAGTATCCATTATTAAATTTAATCATTTGGAGAAGGTCCTCAATAGCATAAGAGGACAGATCTTGTTAATGGTTTTAATTAATTATAAATCTGAACCAAGTATTTTAAACGTAAAAAAATTAAAATTAAAAAAATAAAGTTATATATGAGATATCTCAAAACAATGCATGCATTAAAAACCTAAAGAGGTGTTCTCAAAAAAATTTTTTCTTTTGATAGCTTAACTGCTGCCTTACGCAATCTAATCTACTCAATTTACTACTCAAGAAATTTAAATGATAAACCCTAAAGTAATTTATCTGTGAAAGAAGGAGTGAAAGCTGCAGTAAATAATTAGATATTGAATTATCTAAAAGAGGAGAGCTGACAGTTGAAAGGTCGGTCGAATGGCTGAATCTACAAAAAGAAGTGTCCGATCGGACCCGAACGTTAATACTCCGAAACTTAAGTTAGTATCTTTAGAGAAAGTGCTTAAAGAGTGAAAAAGTCTCAGGAGTTCAATACCTGTTGCCATCATGCTTTGGACTATTTATAGAAGTTATTTGGAAAGGTACTTGAGTACCTTGGGGAGTGATATTTGGAGAGGTACTTGAGTACCTTGGGGGGCGATAACCGACAATCAGAGTGGGTGAGCGGCGATGTGATAGGAAGTAGATGGAGAGTATGGGCGATGGCTTGTATCCGTGGACTGATAGGACGGGCTGTCCCATCAGTCCGATCGAACACCACGCTTCCCTGTGTTTCTTCTAGCTCACGCTTTGTCTTTTTGCTAATAGACTTTAGGCCGTCCCAAATGTTATTGGGCCAGACTAACTGGGCCTTTAAGAATATATTTTTTATAGTTATCACTTGTCCCTCCCTCAACAGGTCCGACCGGGCGAGGAGCTATTCGGTTCTAATGACGGAATTTTTGAATTTTCGGGAAGTATCCAATTTGAGGAGTTACATCCGTTAATTTTGGATAACTGTTACACATTTAATGCCTGCACATACGCCAAGGATAATGCTTCGTTTTCTGTTGCGCATTTAACACTTGCTCTTGCGTCGAGGGCTACGCCTTCACTCTCTGCTATGCATTTTGTTGATTAGAGTCATATGGCGATTATTCAACAGAGAGGTGATTGGAGAATTTTAGCAGTTTGGAGCCTATAAATAGGTGGCTTTGGGGTGATTTTGTTTTATTTTTCAGCCATTCCCGACGAAAGTACGAAATTCTTATCATGCTTTTTCAGCAAGATTAACTAATGATTCGTCATCTATAATATATCCTGCCTCCTCTTCTTTTTTATCAAAGATGACTTTAAGCAACATAAAGCAGATTGGTGTTTTCTTGAGGCTTATGAAGACCATGGGATCATGGCTCGTCCTCTAAAACTCACGGAGGAGAAAGTGATTGGAGTCCCTTTACGATATGATCTTCCCGCAAAGGTATCTGCAATGGCTCGCCTTAATTTCATGGTGAAGAATAAGGGAACGCTTGGAGGCGAAAGTAGTAAACCATTCACTCGTCATTTGCAAGCATGGTTGTAGTGGCAGTATATCATAAGTTTTTCCCTTGTTATGGGAAGTCAAAACAACTTTTTGGACCATGCCTCTTTCAGTGTACTTCAATTTTATACTATGATCTTGGCCAGATTTTGTGCACTTTTCATTACTTCATCGCCAGTCAGCCAATTGCACCAATGTAAGAAAAATCATCATCATCAAGGCTTTCTACATGTCCGATTTTGCGCGAGATTAGCTTCAAAATTTATATTGTCATCAAATTGTTACCTCTGACTGATCGGGCTCCGGCAAAGTTGTTGAAACATAGTTCTTCTTTTTTTTTTTAAGAACCCTTCATATATGATAGAACCCTTCATATATGAAAGTCAATTTGTCTTCTAAGTACGTCTTTGTACTGCAATTCTCCTTTTAAGTGAAATTTGTCATGAAAATAACTGATGAGAAAAATATTATTGACAATATATGAAGATCCTATGTGGAGAATGCATAAATTTGATTAATGGAGAATACTTCCTGCATTTTGATGTGTTTTTCAAGCATCCTAGTGCCCAACCATCTTAGGTCGGTGATCGCTTTATCCGACTAAAGTTTTAAGTTAAACATGCCTTCTATTTAAACGAGAGTTGTACCTTAGATTTATCACGTCGAACGCAATGGGCGATTGTCAATTTTTTAATTTAACTAAAATACCATTTGATCGATCATTCGTTAGAGAATCATACATGGTGAATGACCTTTCGGTTTTTATATTACTCTGAGGATTCGATGACTCACGCTCGTAGCCCAAAATGGACATCGAGCCTAACAGGAGGGCTTATCTTGCAAGCAAGTGGGTTCCAACTTTCGCATTTTCAATTATCGCAGGCCTTAGCAAACTTTGACAATACGAGTTGATCGGTCAGAACTCTTAGTTATTTCATGGAGATTGCCTTTTTAGGATATATTGTAGTAGATTATAGGCGATGGATTGCTCTCCAGCCGATCAGTACGAGATCTTGTCTCATATTCTTAACAGTAGGAGATCTGATCGGACTTGGATTACTCATCAGTCGAGATTTTAGTTGATTGGAGTAAGATAAATAACCTGCAAACAAAAACAAGGTCTAAAAACAAATAAACGAAATGTACCTTTTTTCCAGAGACGAAGAAAAAATAGGGAACATCCACTTTATTGAATATCAATCATTGCATGATTATACTCAGTAATTCTCTGGCCTTACGAAGGTTTCGAGTTTACAAAAAATTTGAAGACTTTGTAGGGGGTTTTCTTAATTTGATGTGAGCTTCCCAATTTCGTCGCCTTCCTGTGCCTACACCTGCCTTTTTGGCGGGAATTTTCAAATTGGCTTGAATCCGATAAGTCACACATGTTTCCTGAATCTGATAAGTCGCGCCTGTTCATATCAACTGTTATGTATTTATTACCGAAGGCGACGCCTCTTTTCCAGAACCATCATGATGGTTTGGAGATGTGTGGCGGTTATCCGACTTTTGAGGCATTTGGAGAATTCTAGAAGTTTTTTGCGGCTATAAATAGGTGATATTTATACGACCTCTCCATTATTCTTAACAAAATTCTACCGAATTATCCTTGCAAAGTCCCCCTTCTTCATACTCCGAGGATTTAAGGATTTCAGCATTTCCCACAAGGATATCAAATTACTCAAGTAAGTGGGTAACTCCTGCTGTTTAATTTTTTTCATCTTTCATAACATCATCATATTATATTATTCATTATCCCTCCCCTTCCATAACAAATGATTTCGAGCTACATTATTCTTCAACCAAAGGGTTTTTTAGAGCTCAAAAAGATTATGGGATCCCCACTTGTCCTGCCGGATTCACATAGGAGAGGATGACGAAGGTAATGAGCAATTTATTGGCCATCCAAGAAGTGGGGTGTGGTAGCGAGACTTCCCCTAAACATCTTCGAAATTGTGATTCTCAGGTGTTATAGAATTGCCCCTTAGCTTCTAAATGGATGGAGATCAATGCTTTGCTCAAAACCCGATCATAAAAGAAGCCGTGCGTCATATTATCTTCCCATAAGGCGTTGAAGAAAGACTTCTTCTTCTTCTCTTTTTTTTAAGGATAACTAGAGGATTTGTCGCACATAATTCGATGGGTTGTAGCCATTGCTTTTGGGGAATCAGTATTCCGATTGATCGCTCACTGACCGATCGATAGGAGATCTTGTCTCACATTTTTTATGGTGGGAGGATCCGATCGGAGAGGAGGATTCGATCGGGCTCTGTGTATATTATCCGCTTTGGCCGGAGCCCTTACGATTTTATTTTTTGGGTGCTGCCCCAAAAGGCCTACGCAGGGAGAAGGTGTCTATGGCCTTATAAGGTCTACTTCGAGCGCATATCCAGCCGATGTGAGATAGGAGATAACATCAGGTGTTATCACATATAATTCTAATCATCTTTTTGTTACTTTGATCGGATCCTCATACCCTGACATCGATATTGACGCAGATCATGAATGTCAAAGCTAAATTCATATTGAATCATCATGTATTGCATGTATATAAGGTCTACGTTAACTAGAGAAAGTACTTATCTTTTACTTTTATGACGCAGTTGTAGGTGTGATGGCTAAGGGAGACGATATTGTCAAACGGCTGGCCGATCGAGCTAAAGCAAAAATGGAAGCAGAACACACAGCCAGGGAAGAGAAGAGATTAAAAAAGAGAAGACTTATGTCTTCTTTAGAAGCACAGGCATCTGCACCTTTTGCCAGCGCTGTAGTCTCCTATCCCCATCAGCCTCTTCCAATTCCTACTGTTGATCAGCCTTTATTAGGGGGTCAACGCTCCTTAACGCATCCCTTATTAATGGACAAAACTGATGCAAAAAAGGAGCATCCCGTACTACCTCAGACGGGGTCAGTTAAAATCAGTGCGCCCCCAGAAGATAAAAGTACACAAAGGAGATCTGAAGAAGGAGGTAAGGAAAAAATTATTAAATTAGCGGCTATTATGGGCGCTAGGGTCGCTACCAAGGGCAATGAGCCACTTCAAGACGAGTCCCTCTGGAGCGTTACTGTAAAAATTTTTGAAAGGCGTGCCGCATCACTAGGAGAAATTATAAAAGGTCAGGTTGGCGATGGCTAGTTTGTTGAAAACAGGGCAGTCACAAGCTTTTTATGCCGAGGCATGCTCCAAGAGGATGATTTTAAGGCAATGGGAGATCCCGACATATTGCCCCAAGAACGTAGCCTTTTTCAACAGCAAAGCTTAGAAGTATTATTTCAAAATGTTCATTCCTAAACAAACATTCGTCTTGTAGTCTGCTATCCTTTTGACTCCCTGACCTGTCTCCTCTTACAAATTTTCAGTTGATAAAAAGGGATATGCGTTTGTATGGCATGGCTGATCTTTGTAAAAGAAAATGGGAAGATTCCAATCGGGCTAAGGGGGAAGTGGAGGCCAAATACAATTTGGCGAGAAAAGAGTCTCTGCTTGCCCGATCGAAAGTTGAAACGTCTTTCTCAGGATCTGAAAGCTCGGTAAAAAGAGGTGGACCACCTCAAAGGTGATATAGCCCGTCTATTGGTTGAATGTTCTGAGGCTAAGTCCGAGTGTGACGTTCTATGCGAGGAGTGGGATTCATTACAGGCTGCCTTGGAAAAGGAGGTGGCGCATAGAAAGAAGATTGAGGAAGGGCTTTCTTCCTAAAAGGGAGATATCACGGGTCAACTAAGAGATGTTCTGAGAAAGTTACGGTCTTGACTAATCTATGAGGCCGGCAAGCATTTTCCCAAGGCTGATCTCAGCCAGATAGATGACCCGAGTATTTCATTCAACCCTCTTTCTAGCTACGACGGTTATAGAATCTCTTAGAACTCTGTATCCTCTTCGATCGAACGCCGATGCAAAGGTCAGTTTTGATATTTTAACTTTTCTGCTGACAGAGAATGCCTTCGAAAAAACAGCGAAATCTCTCGAATGTTCTGCTAAAGCTGCTGCAGGACCCTTTTTTTGGTGTAAAAATAGTAAATGTAAAAGCATAGTTTTTGCTATAATGATTTTGTCCCGGATTTGTAAGAATTATTCATATATAATAGCGGAGCTTTCACTCAACCGCGTCTGTAGACTGCAATTCTTATTTCAATAAATATTCACCATAAGATCAATTAAGGAGAAAATATTAAATTAACTGGGGAGAATCGTGTAAGCCATTCATGGAGAATGTATGGACTAAGGAAAAATACTCCTTGAACTTCAATTTGCTTTTTCAAGCATTACGATATACGATTCTATCAACAGTTGCTTAGTACAATCGGACGCGCGAACCATTTGGTCAATAACGGTGACTCAGATTTATTACATCAGGTGCAATGAATGGCGTTTCATTGTTTTGATCAGATATTTGTTCAAGGGAGTTGGCTAACTCAGTTGTTGACTTTCGCATCTTGGATTCAGGATAGACATTGAATCTAGTAAATTAATTGACAGAGGTTGAACGGGCGTAAGCGCCCTTCATATCCCGAGCTTGAGATAGGCATTGAACCATCATAGATAAGTTGTGCCAAGCAGGGAATTTAGACTCTAAAAGTTCAAGGGAGTTATCCACTCGCAGGGAGTTACCTATTTGGGCCCAGACACTTTTATCCGATCGGAATTAAGATAGCGGTGCTTATCGTCAGGATAGGCGTCAAATCTGGTGACTAGGCCAATGGAGATCAAGTTGAGGCGTCCTGCAACTTGGATTCAAGAATAATGTTAGACTTAAAAGATGAATTTTACGGTAAGGAGGAGCTTTCTTATTCCACGCTCGGGATGGACATCGAGCCTAGTGATGGAGTTATGACTGTCCGGGGGGTTATAGGCGCCACGGCCTTTATCCCCGATCTCCTTAGGCCTCATCATGGGCTTTTAATGAGCCGATCTTATAGTTAATTTTATTTTTGGTGTACTCTAGTCCCCCCTCCATGCAATTCGATCTTTGAGATCGAAGGCTCGATAATTTTGAGAGTTACCCGCTTATGGGGAGTTACCCATTTTTTTTATCCTGCAAATAATTTTTTGCAATTTTATTGTGCAAATAATTTTATAAATACTTACCTATTCATTTTACGGTTGCGTACGTTGTCTTTTTGACGTTTTCAAAGTCGCCATTGGCAATAAATGAGAATTTCTCGAGGCATTTTCACACCTTTTCCATCCGATCTGCTCTTGGCGGTGGCGACAACAACTATCCGATCCACTCTTGGGGATGGATGTTCTTCTGATCCACTCTTGGTGGTGGCAAAATACCATATGATCTACTTATGGGGATGGACGTTCTTCTAATCCGCTCTTGGCGGTGGTGAAATACCATCCGATCTGCTCCTGGGGATAGATGTTCTTCTAATTCGCTCTTGGTGATGGTGAAATACCATCCGATCCGCTCCTGGGGATGGACATTCTTCTGATCCGCTCTTGGTGGTGGCGAAATACCATCCGATCTGCTCCTGGGGATGGATGTTCTTTTGATCTGCTTTTGGCAATGGTGTGAATGCTTATTCGATCGGGTGAGGTCTATGGGCCTTCAAAGCCTTTCTCTCGAACTCCCGATGGCCAAATCATTTGATCCAAAAAATCAGTTCGCTGGAGAATTAATAAGTTTACTCAAATGAAAAGTATTAAATTTGCGAGTTTTGGGCAAGTACCTGTTTTTTGTTTTTAAAGCCATTTTTACTTTGTGGAGGCGCTTATTTTGTGCACGTATTTTTAGCAGCTTTTTGCATGTTACAGCCCCTTTTATTGCTGTCACTTGAGAATATATCTTTAAATGGCAAACAGGTAATATTAAAACAAATTGGTATTCCAACACTTATTACAGGAGGATAAGAAAACATTCAAATTTTAGTACAGATGCCTTTTAAAAACTCAAATTGTAACAATTGCACTTGATTTGTCGTTATCTGCTGATCCCTTCGTGAGATAACTCATGACTTTTGTCGTGGCCTCCATTGCTTCTCCTCTTGCTTGGCCATTTTGAGTTGATTGGTTTTTCCATGTTTTCTCTTGGCACTCAATGGAATTTGGTAAGAATCGGCACTAAGGGGGGTAGAAGTCCCTATTGACCGACTATTTCGGCGGTCGGGTTGATTTCGCTCGTCCTCATTTCCCCTCTTCGAAATCCTCGAGAAGACCGACCGTTTCAGCTTTCCTTCTGTTCGATCGGGGGCTCTATTGAATGGCCGATCGTCTAAATATCGTAGTCTGTCCATCACGTTAGTTTTCCCGATTTTGTTGGATCTAAGAGCACCATCTAGTTGGACGCGTCGCTTGATCCTCTCCATTAGGTCGAGAAAACTACTTGGTGGCCTTGCTGTCAGCGACTCGGCAAATGGGCAATCCGCGACGCCTTTTACCAAAGCATTTGATACCAATTCCACACTTAAATCCCCTGTTTTCGACATTGCAGCTTGAAAGTGAACAATGTAATATCTGAGACTTTCATTGGTTCTTTGGTAAAGGTTACGCAGGTTATTGACCGTCTTTGATGCGCGTGTTCGCACATGGAATCATGTCACGAACAATTCCTTGAGTTGCTTGAAAGAGGCAATCGATGCATGAGGGAGTCTAAGGAACCATTTCAAGGCATCCCCTCCTAAGGTAGTTGGAAAAACTCTACAGGCTATCCTTTCATCGAAGGTATAAACCTGCACTTTAGTCAAAAATTTCGCAAGGTGAATGGCGAGGTCAGTTTTACCTGTATATTTATCCATCACCACGTCTCTCCACCTAAAAAGTAGCTCGAACTCCATGATTTCCCTGTAGAAAGGGGAGGTGCTGCTGCAAGCATTCCCCTTAGACATCCCTTTCATTGGCTCTATCAGTCCAAACCTTTCAAGTTTTTGTTTAAACCATTCATCCTCGCTGCTCATCGTTACGGGAGTGAACTTTTCTTTTGTCCTTTGGAAGCAAGCGTGACTGGGCACACATCCTCCCTGCTCACCAAAGGACGAGGCATATGATCTACTGGGAATATGAGGAGCATCTCTACTCAAAAACATCTTTTCCTTCCCCTTATCATACTTATTCGTGATTCTTATGCCTGCATTTCTCTCATCATGAGCACTTGGCTCTCTCAGGGAAATCCCCCTATTCCTTCTTTTTTCGAAGTCTTCGGCCATCAAATCCATTTCTTGATCGCCTTCGAAAGTTTCGAGCACTATTCCCATCTCCAAGGCTTGGACCACGCTCTTAGTGAGATGACCAAGTACAATGCGCATGTCAACTACGGTAATAAGGGTATTCTCCTGTTGTCGTGCAACCATATCATCGAGACTTAAGAGGGGGTTACTTTTGACTGGTGACCTGAGAGATCTCTCTTTTAACCTTGAAGGTTCGGATCTGTCCAGGTTGTGGCGACTACACTCTCCATGAGCTGATGTTCGTAAGATCTTGAATCTGCCATGGCTCTCAACGAAAGCACTAAATGATAAACCCTAAAGTAGTTTATTTGTGAAATAAGGAGTGAAAGCTGCAGTAAATAATTGGATACTAAATTATCTAAAAGAGGAGAGCTGATAATTGAAAGGTCGATCGAATGGCTAGACCTGCAAAAGGGAGTGCCCGGTCGAATCTGAGTGTTAGCACTCTGAAGCTTAAATTAGTATCTTTAGAAAGAGTGCTTAAAAAGTGAGAAAGTCTCAGGAGTTTAATACCTGGTGCCACCATGCTTTGGACTATTTATATGAGTTATTTGGAAAGATACTTGAGTACCTTGGGGGGAGATATTTGGAGAGGTACTTGAGTACCTTGGGGGGGCGATAACCGACAATCAGAGTGGCTAAGCGGCGATGTGACAAGAAGTAGATGAAGAGTATGGGCGCTAACTTGTGTCAGTGGGTTGATAGGACGGGCTATCCCATCAGTCTGATCGGATACCACGCTTCCCTGTGTTATCTTCCAGCTCATGCTTTGCCTTTTTGCTAATGGACTTTGGGTCATCCCAGATGTTATTGGGCCAGACTAACTGGGCCTTTAAGAATGTATTTTCTGTAGTTATCATCAAACATTAACATATTTTCAGCAAAAAGCATATTTGAGTCTTGAATTTTAGGATTTTTAGATATTAGGTTGCTATACAATTCTCTTTCAGCTCAATAGGCAGTTTCACCAGAAGCAAATTCTCTTTTGATCTTAAATCAAACAAGGTAATCCACTACTTGCTAGGATTGAAATTCCTTTTGAGAGTTGTTGGGAATGAGTTGTTTGCTGTCTCTTTGTTGGGAATAGAGAAGACTAATTTCATAATACATAATCAACAAACACATCTTTAAATGGTGTTCTTGCCAAAGTCACATTTGGCAAATCCTTTTCACACTGTCACTAGAGTAGGAATGTCACAAACCTCTAAATCAGGAAGTGAAGGTTCGGTAGTTCATTGTAAGAACTTATTTTGATTTATTTGCTTCAATTTCGGCACATCACAATTATATTGTTTTTGCTAAATGCTTAATTTGTTAGGGCCACCATCATGCATATAAGCATGCAAATTGGTTGTGCTTTTCAAATATTAAGGGCATTTGTATTATCTTCACGGTCTTAATTGTTGTTGGTTATTCTTCAATTTGTTCTTCTTTAACTAACAATCTATCAAACAAGACAATTGGATTATGAATTTCTAGAAGGTATTTTTCAATAATAGATAATAATAGATTGAAACAATACAAGTAAGAACAGTAATGATCGAGACAATTCTCAACCTATACTAAAAGGAACAAGCATGGTTCAAGTTTATTACGACTCACATATACCTTTTGCAAGTACATTTCTTTATCAAGTACATTTTTACTACACTTTTATACTTATCTTTCGATTTAGTTATACATGATTTTATTATTGTAAAGTCAAGTATATTTATATCTCACTCAATTTTGGCACATGCAATGCAATCTTACTCTCAAGACATAAAGTAATAGATTGCGTAGCTAACCAATTGTCTTGCGCAAATGTCTTTACATCATATATTTGCATTTTTTATGCTCTATATATGCTAACTTATTCGTCCAAGAGGTAAAATTCAAATTAAAACTTTTTGCAGATGTAAAAATTAGCTGTCACTAGTTAAAGTAAGTTAGAGTCCTCACTCAGCTCGATTTTAAGGGAAAAAATAACGCATGTAGTTTTAAACTTCAAAAATGATAAGTATTCTCATCTGCTTATATATTATCAAGTATACTGGATTACTTATACTCGGTTTTTTCAACAAAAAGTTTAAGTTATGTAGCCAAAGCTCTACAACGGACAATGTAAACTCTACAACATTTCATGACTCATTCTGTCATACTCTTGGAACATTTTCAACCTAAAGAGGTACCATCAATAATCCTGCTCAAACAAACATGTTTGCCATGAATAAGGGTCGACAGCTCATAGGCAGTTTCACCGGGAGCCCAATTCAGCTCAATAGGTAGTTTTCTTCGGAAGCCCATTTCAGCTCAATAGGCAGTTTTGCCAGGAGCATATTCTATTTCAGCTCAATAAGCAGTTTTGAGGCAGTTTCGCTGGGAGCATATTATATTTTTAACTCTAGTAGGCACATCACCACAAGCACATTATAATTTTAAGCTCAAACTCGACAATTTCGTCACCAACTATAAAGACTTATTCGCTCACCACAGCTATACATGTCAAAGAGCAATTTCCTAAAAATGCTACTTCAAATATTGCTGAAATAAATATCGCACATTGAAGGAAGAACTTATGATAACAAATGTAATATAATTTAATATAAAACTCTATGGCATTCAAAGTACTAAGAGTATGCAAATTTTTGCCCTATAAATAGCTAAAATTGATTACTTACTCAAGGAAGATTTTTTCTTTTTACTGGATTCTCTATATTATCTATGATTTCTTTATGATTTTTCTAGTAAAAAATATTGACTTGACCATCGGAGTATTCATAAATCTCTATAAATCCTTTCTTCATTTTTGCAGTTATCAAGTTCGGATCAAGATTTTTTCAACAATGTTATCATTTACTAATACATTAGGTCTTCAATGGAAGAGAATGAAGGGCGTGTTTTTCAAACTTGCATATTATAATGATGCAAGAAAACAAAGTGTAAAATTGAAATCATTAGCTCGAAAAATAAATGGAATAAAATTTATTTAAATTCATCCAAAACAACCAAAAAAAACTATATCACAAACCACGTACATTGTAAGGATACATTCAGCAAAAACAACAGAGATTAAAATTTGTGCGAGCAACAAATAGCTTTTTTATTTTCCACACTTGGCCGTTGCACATTATATCACCATCTTCAAAATTCTCTCCACTTGACCTTTTGCGAAATGGGGTTTCGGGCAGCAACACTCCGCTATACAAATAAATTATCAAGCCTCTAATTTTTTTCCATGTACGATTTTCCATGTGAAGAAAATTTTGACTTTCGTCTAGGATTTTCAGTATTTTTTTCCATTTTTTTTTCAATTTTAACTTTACTTGCTGGAATTTTTTAGCGATAAAAAATAAAAAAAATTTATGGCGTCCAACATTATAATGAATCAAGCATTTTTATGATGGAAAATGAAGATAAAAAGGAGGATCAAGTTGCAGGGAGGTGTAAGCCGAAGGATACGGTATCATTCTAGGAAAGAAAACATGTATTATCCGGTAAAAATTTTACCTGTTTAAAGGGGAAATACCTTGAGGGGGAGGACGGTAGGCAAGCTCTTTTACATGCAATAACAAAATAGAATTATTGTGTTTTTTTCGGAAAAAAATTCTGCGAAACATAAAATTAATAGGAGGCCAAATGTGCGTTATGAAAATAGTATTATGTACTAAATGCAATATTTGGCCCAAAAAGGAAACAGAGGGCAAATCCCAAATTCAATTGAGTGAGGAAACCGGTCATTTTCAAAACGATGTTTAAGAATAGGGACTCAAGCAAGGCCCCTCTGCTTGAAAACATCAAACATAGCTGCTCCAATTTTGGCAGGAGACTCAACAACAATAACTCCAGCTTCCCTTAGAGTCTTGATTTTATCTTGTGCTGTCCCCTTACCCCCCGAAACAATAGCTGCACAACCACAAACCAAATGCAACTGCATGTTTAACCCCAATATTTGACACCAGTGTTGAGCATTTAAATATACATTTCTAGGGTTGTAACCTCTGTGTAAGAAACAATTTTTGAAAGAAACAAATCTACATGTTTAACTGAAAAAAATAATAATTAAAAAAAAATATTCTAGTCTAAATATATTCAAAAAGCATTAGAATGTGATTAGCCTGGATGGAGCAAAAGGCTTATACGAATAACATTTAGGTTCTAAATTAGGCTTAATACATATGTGCATGTATTGCCCCCTTTTGTTGCCACTATTTAACAATATGCTGCGAGTACTCATATATATATATATATATATATATATATATATATATATATATATATATATATATATATATATATATATATATATATAACTAAATAGACACATGTATGCTGCTATTTAAACATTTGTACTTGTCATTTGCTAACAAGGTTGAGCACATATTTAATGGTTCATGTTAGCATATAGTATGAGGATTTAAATATAGGAAAATCATATTCTAGGTCCCTCAATTTAACATTTTCCTACATTAGGTCATTATACTTTTAAAGTTGATACTGGATTCTTATACTTTTCACTCACATTAGGCCCATGTTAGATGGTACTGGTAGAATTGGAAAGCATTTTGCATAAAGTCAACTTAAAATGACTGTAAAACTTACTAAAACAAAAACAAAATTAGAAAAATATACAATCATTTAAGATATGCAAAAGGCAATAAATTTTTTCTTTTTCAATTTTTTTTATGTCTTGGTGGATCTCACAGTCATTTTAAGTTAACATCACACAAGAATAACAAAATACACATTTACTCCTATCTAAATTGGAATTGATGTGAATGAGTCCAAAAAGTACAGAAATATAATATCAACTTTTGAAAATACAGGGGCCTAATATTGAAAAACGTTAAAAGTTCAAAAATCTAGAGGTGTGATTTCTGTGAGGTCCAAAAAAAAAGAGGTACAAAGGGGCACCAACAAATCAAATCTACTGTATGGAGCTTAATATGCTTTAAGCCTTTAAATCAAGTCCAACTTCATCCTCTTTTAGTTTTTAATCAAACTAGGAGAAATCCTCCAAACAGACATTGCCCTAGCATATTTCAACCTTATTCAAAGCTCAAACCATGTAAAAAGAGGGAAAAAACCTAAATAAGTCAGCCCCCAACTATACAAGGACCAATACCGAAACAGGCAGAGTTGGTTTAGAAAGATGGTTCAATACCCTGTATCCAAGGCAATCGGTATATAATTGACGACCTTGTATAACGTGTATAAATATATTTAAGAAAACTGTTACGGTTCTAGATTAGGGTTAGGGTTAGGGTTAAGGTTAGGCAATATTTTATAGTAGGATTCCAATATCAGTTGTTTATTTATATGTTTTCCAAAAGTCTCTGTTTTAGTATTTCCTATAAGGAGGACTTCATAGTTTTCTAGTTTGGAAAGAATTTCTATTTTTAATATACATTTCTAGGGTTGTAACCTCTGTGTAAGAAGGCAAAAATTAATCAAAAAAAACAAACCAGAAATTTCCAGTACAAAAGTATATGAGAAAAGCAACTCCTTAAAGTCAAATGACTTCCAAGGTTCTTGCTCTCTTTAAAAAGCTCAAAGGCACAAGCTCCCTTTGACAAGCTTGATTAACTGCTCGGTATTCTGACCCACAATTTAGGACCATAACAAAAACACAAGGGAGAGCAGAGGAGAGATTATTCTTTCTACATAATATAATAAAATCACAGTGAAGTATTGCTCATTACGTGTACCAAATTTGATGCATTTTGTTGAAGTAGAAGTAGTCGGGAAACAAATATATAAACTGTAAAAGAAATTGTACCTCCAGCATGCCCCATGCGACGACCAGGTGGAGCAGTTAACCCAGCAATGAATGCAATGATGGGCTTTTCGGTCCCACTTTCCTGTTTGATCATGGAACCACTTTTAGCATATAGCTACAGTACAGAATATAATAGCATGTACATTCTCCAAGGCATAAGCTGTGGATAGATAATACATTATGCTCTTACAATGCCCAACCACTTTCTTATCAAATATCAGTTTTAACATAGCTTATGAAATACAAACAAAATTACAAGCCCGGCTTGGAGAAGTGATAGTAAAGGCACGGAACAATACCCACCATCAAAGCTTTAGGAAAGTATACTACATAAAAAAGAGGTCAGGAATTTCAAAAGATATTTGAACAATAATAATATCTCTACACGCATGCCAATACATTTACATCAGCAAATGAGGAATCATGTGCAATTTTCCTGAATTACGTCCAACTTAGATCCTAACCCAAGAATTTTTGTATCCTAACACGGTCCTTAAGGACTGTGCTTCTATTTGAGTTGTGAAAAAATCAACAATGATTACCTTAATCAGTTTAGCAGCATCCTCTTCTGCAGTACCTCCTATTTCTCCTATAAGAACGATACCTGTAATGCACATAACAATATCTTAGCTTGATAGTTAGATCACGTTGATGCAATTATTCACGTAAATATATTAGTGGAAAATTTAACAGCAACGAAGGGTAAATAGTGAACAATAGTTAAAGTAAATAAGTAACTTTTTTTGTCAAGCCATCACATGAGAAAATGTTCAAAGAGAATGTATGCCCGTCAAAAGACGCATCATAGACAAACAACACAACCACCAAAAAAAATTGATGGAAAAATGCCATAAGAGATGCATTCCCCAGTTAGCCAACATTGCATTAAAAGCTAACAAATAAAAAATCTTGTTTATGATAAAACTTGAGCAAGCTTTCTTAAAAAAATAGTTCGACATATATAGTCCTATTTCAACATTTTAAAACCACGCAATAGCCTAAAAAATTCTCTAATAGCTACCCCAATTAAATAAAATATTAAGCAAAACAGCCCCATCATTTTGCCTCAAGTAATTTCATCTCAAAAGATGCAGTCACTTTTTCCACCTAAAAATATCTTTCAAATGGATTAGAATCCCTAATGCTTCAACAAGAATATACTTCAGCCCCAAAAAGAGCTCCCTCATTATTAGTCATCTGGTGAATAGGAATTATACCAATCAGCTTGAACCAATTCAACCCAGTTTTTTCCTCCAGCTAATCTTTTAGAACAGAATAAGCCCGTCAAATAAATCTCTTTAATGTTTTCTTGCAAGAAAAACCTAAAGCAATTCTTGAAAGAGATGTACCACTTTTTTTTTCAGAAGTTAAAGCACTCTGCCAATTCTCTTCACCAAAATTCTATATTCTAAAAAGTTTAGATGAGAGATCCACCTCTTTGCTAAACACAAAAAGACCCAGCTTTCATGATTCAAGAAACAAATAACATATATTTGTTATTTGTTATTTGCTCAGGCAGCCTTGCGTGAATTGCTCAGGCAGGGCCTTGATGTGGAAACCTCATGCAGGGTTCAAGACTGGCCATGCTTTTTAAGCCAAGCACTTAGTAGGCTCATGGCTATAGAAATAGTTGATCTTATTCCTTGGCATGATTTATCCCTTGTGCGGAAGAATAAGAAATCATTTGAATCGCAGAACCAAAGGGTTGTGATAGACTTCAATTGTTTTTATGTGGCACTAATAGCTTATATAGCTGTTGGTTTTTCAAGCAAGCAGAAAGAGATGGTAGAAATAAAATCTTCAGTTTTCATTTCTTTTGAGCTTATAATTTCATTGAATTGATGAAATTCGTGAAACAATTGTGCATTTGACATTTCTGATCCCAAATTTTTAAATTTTTAGATCAACACAGCAAAAATTATTTGCGAGTGTTTGAATGCATCAGAAAGTATTGATCTAAAATTTGAGGAAGCTCTTTGCTTGTTTCTTCTTGGCCAGGTATATTTTCATTTACATGGTCTATTTTTATTATATCTCCTTTGGCACGTGTCAGGAATATACAATTCATATGTTAGTCTCATTCTTCAGTTGTAACCCTTGAAAATTTGTATCTTGATTTTCAGGGTACTGAGGCCCAAGCTGTTGAAAAGCTTCATCAACTAGTATTGAACTCAAATCCTGCTTCAAGGAGTTTACTCCCAGGGAAGGAGACAAAGGATGGCTCTAGTTTAAAACCATCATTGGTATGCTTTCTTTATGTGTCAGGACCCATTAGCACGTGTCTTTGGTGCAAACTCAGGAAGAGCTAGATTGCTAAGACTATGTATGCATACTTTTAAAGACATCACCTCTTGCAATTTGATTAGATGCATGTTAATATGGCATGGTGATTTTTTCATCTATCTTTAGTCATAACCTATTTATGTTAGATGCAATTTATGTTTTATTAGATGTTGATATCTTTGGATCTCTCCTCTTGGACGCTTGGCTTTTTTGTGTTGGATGGTCCAACTTAATAATAGAGCTTGCTGATATCTTTTTATGTTTAGCGCTGAGCTAACCTTGTTTTTTGATTGTTTCAACCCACCTTCTGGTCTTTGTTTTTTTGGTTGATACATGAAAGACTGCTCCTATTTTGGCCACATATGGAGTTTGGTAATTTTTTTGAAGTTATAGCTCCCGAAATAGTACTGTAGTAAAATATCCAATTTAAATCAGTAAATGCACTAGGATGAAAGGGTGAGCTCATTAAATTCATGGGAGGTAAATACAATGAGGTGGACCTTTAGGATGACGATTAGTAGTGTGAAAAAATTTAGCAACAGAAAAAAGAAGAGAGAGAGAGAGAGAGAGAGAGAGAGAGAGAGAATCTATTAGTTGACTGAATCTAGTTTGGGATTAAAAACTTAGTTGAATTGAGAATTTGAAGCCTTATTCACACTGGAACAGTAAATACTAGTTTGGTATAAATTTTATGATTCATATTATTCCTTTTTGTTTAGTGGCCATTCCTACTATCAATTTTAATTGGTTGACATTGAAAAGGGTTTATTGGTGTTATAAATTCCCATATCAGCAAGGGGCCTTGGTTTTGGTTTCTATCATGCCAATCCAATTATTTAGACTTGTCTTTGCTTATTTTAATTCTGTAATAGAATAACCTACATCTTGAAGCAATTTGCTATTATAGAGACAACTTTTATTTTAATTGCACGATATTGCAAATGGACTATTCTGGATATCATTGCATCCATCTTGGTGCTGTGCATCTATTGGAAAGAGCTGGACTTATATTCTTTGTGCCTAACTAACTTGCTGTGATTGATATGGTTTTATGTTTTACCCAACCTCACAATTGGGGTTAATGAATGAATCTAGTGAGACAATTTGGTATCATGCCTGGCATTTATAAGTAATTTTCCGTCATGGACCCTAAATTTTGCTCTCCTGCATATTAAAACCCCTAAACTATAATTCGTAACAATAAAATTCATGAAATTTTGGCTAATTTCATGGAAAAATAAAAATCGCCAGAAATTGATGATTGGGGTTGATGTGGCGGTGTTGACGTCATTTTTTATTTGGTTGACTTGATACCCGGGCTCACCTTTTGATGATAACTCTCTTTTATGAAAAAAGAAAAAAGAAAATTTCATCTCTAGATAAATTCTCCCTCCTTTCCCACCATTTCATCTCTTTCTTTTTCCCTTGCCAACTTCTCTTCATCTACATGATTCAAACCCCTTGTCAAGGCTGCCATTGACCACACAACCTGTTCTCGATCTGGCAAGGTCCTTCCTGCTAGATAACAGCAGCTATAGGTGGGCACAAGAGATAGAATGGTTCTGTAACTGCATTTTAATGAATTGAGTGGAGGAATACCCAAAGAGATTGCTGAGTTGTGTGAACCCAGGGACTTGTACATTTATGTGAACCATCTATATGGGCAAATTCCATCTAATATTGGTAACTGTTAGTTAATCTATTTCTTTAATTAGTTTTGTAAGTAAGGGTAGAATAATATTTTCTCATATTTACTTGTATATATATAAAACCTATTTGTATTATTTTTTAGGTAATTGAGATAATAAAGAAAATCACGTTCCATAAAAATTTTCATGGTATCGGAGCCATTGCCGTTTTGAAGGTTGAGTTTTTTCCTTTCCGCAGTCGGTTATTTTCCAGTAGCCGTTTTTTGGCAAATATAGAAAGTCGGATTCCGGCATCTTTTTTTCAACATTGCCCCCACCAAAGGAAAGCCTAGGTGAAGTTCGACCGGTGCCCAGAATTTTGGCACCCCTCAACCCTGTGCATGAGCACATGCGCCAATTGTTGCTTTCAGCTGCTTGTCCACTCGCTGGTGCGTGGCACCACCTCCGGCTACCGTTTGCTGTTGATTCTTCCTCTGATCATCTCGCTGGCCAGCTTCGACTCCGATCAACTGGTCTTCGATGACTTCTGTCTGTGTTGGTTTTTTTAGGCCCATGTGAATAGGTTTTGTTTCTTTTTTTTGGGGTTGTTTCTCTACTGTATTTGGATGTTTTCTTGCCTTTCAATTTTATCTTGCCACTATGTCATATACTAAAGAAGTAGAAAAATATCATCCTATTAATGATAGTCCATATTCTCAAATTAGCCCCATTAAACTAGATGAAAATAATACTTATTTAGCCTAGTCTAGGTTATGTTTATTGTCTATCAAGGCTAGCATGTTGCAGGATTATATTGATGGAAATAAGAAACTACCACCTGTCATTGATACTACTTTTAGTCAATGAAATTCTGATAACTTATTGGTTATGTCTTGGTTTCTTAATTCTATGCACCCTAAAATCTTCCGTCAGTATTTACTGCTTGACACTGCCGAAAATATATGAAAATTTGCAAAAATCACCTATTCTCGAATGGAAAATGATGCACAGATTTTTGAACTTAAAAACAAAATTTATGGCATAAAAAAGGTGAGCTTATTGTTTCAGATTATTTTTCTGAGTTAGGCAGTTTATGTCAGAAACTAGATTATTATCAAGATTTTCACCAAATGTGTTGATGCAGTACTAATTTAAAATATGCTTGAAAACGGAGTGGGTCTATGATTTTTTGGTTGGTTTGAACCCTAAATTTGACCAAGTGAAAGTTCAAGTTATTGGCAGATCTTCTTTTCCTTCACTTGAAGACTCCTTTTCCTTTTCTTGAGCAGATACATTCTTTAATCTAGCGGGAAGAGACCAGAAGAAGTGCTATGCTTTATACTATACTTATTGAGATTTCGAGCTTGATTGCCCATGTTACTCTTGAGCAGCCGAAATGTATTATTTATGATAAAGATTATTTGCACCGTGATTACTATGGTAAGCCAAAGCATACCAAAGAGATTTACTGGAAGTTGCATGGGAACCCTGCTAGGGGTTGAGAGGGAAAATGAGCAAATACAACAAATGCTCAAGAAAATGTGTTAGAAATAGTAGAATCATCTAAGGAGTCAGCTTCAATTGAAAGTCTCTTTTTTGATGAAATTTTGCATTTAAGGCGTTTCCTGTCTCAGCTTAATTCTTCCTCCAGTGTTACCTCCAATTTTGTCAAGTCAGGTAACACTTTTTCTCATCTTAGCTCATAGATTATTGATTCTGGTGCGAATAGATATATAACAAATATTTCTAAAAGCTTTCTTAACTACTCTTCTTGTCTAAAAAAGGATAGTATTAGGGTAGCTGATGGGTTTTTAACCCTTATTTCTGGGAAAGATTATAGTCTGTGCTCCTAAGATTAAGTTATCTTTTGTTTTTCATATTTCTCAATTTTCTGTCAATCTTTTATCTATCAATGCTATCACTAAAACTCGTAACTGTAAGGTTGACTTTTTTTTTTCTGATTATTGTATCTTTCAAGATCTTTAAATAGGGAGGAGGATTGGCAGTGGTAGGGAGCATGATGGCTTATATGGAAGACAGTCGAGACTTGACTCTTTTTGGAGGATATCAGGATGTCAATCAAGAGATAATTTAGTAGCATAGACGATTAGGGTATCCATCATTTTTTTTTGTCTTAGAAAAACTATATCCTAATTTATTTTCTAAAATTTGGTTTAATTATCTTATGATACTTGTGAGCATGCTAAACATACTAAAAAATTTTATTTTTTGAGTGATAACAAAGCCTGTGACCCATTTATGCTTGTTCATTTTGATGTTTGGAGGCCTACAAAGATTGCCTCTTTATTTGAAAATCGATGGTTTGTTACTTTCATTGATTGATGCACTAAAATGATTAGGTGTATTTGATTAAGGAAAAAAGTAATTTTTTCTCCTGTTTTCAATATTTTCATAAAATGGTTCACATCTAGTTTGATGCTAAAATAAAAGTTTTGGGAATTGACAATAGGACATAATATATGGATAGTAGGTTTGGTATTTATTTGGAGTCTCATGAGATTGTCTATCAAACTAGTTGTCCATATACTATTGCTCAAAATAATGTAGCTGAAAGGAAAAATAAACATTTGTTGGAAGTTGCTAGATCACTTATGTTTACCATGAATGTTCTGAAGCTATATTGGGGGGATGCTATACTAGTGGCTGCCTATCTTATTAATATAATGCCTCTCAAAACTTTCAACTTTAAGACTATTTTAGAAGTCTTAACTGAAAAACATGGCTATACTGTTCCACCAAAGATTTTTGGGTGTGTTTGTTTTGTTCATACTAAGAATATTAGAAAATTAGATTTGAGAGCACTGAGATGTATCTTTATTGGGTATTTTCCAACCTAAAAGGGATATAAGTGCTATCATCCTTTATCTAAGAAATTCTATATCAATATTGATGGTACCTTTCGAAAGTCTGAAATTTATTTTGACATTACGTAATCACCTCTTTAGGGGAAGAGTAATGAAGAAGTGGTGATGCATATACGTGTGGTACCCCATGATCTTGTTCAAGGGGAGAATGAGAAGATTGTTGTTCGGGAGGGGAATGAAAAGATTGATGATATTCAGGGGGAGCAAAATGTTGTTTGTCTTTTAGATAGACCTGATTTGTTGATAACAAAGCTGCAATCAGTATTGATCATAATCCTGTTCAATATAACATGACGAAACACATTGAAATTGATCGACAATTCATCAAAGAGAAATTATCCGATGGTATTTTGAGCTCACTTCATGTAACGTTTGATAGACAGTTGGTTGATGTTTTCACAAAAGGACTTAGTAGTTAAGCCTTTCATACCATAGTCTGCAAGTTAGACATATGTAATATTTTTGTACCAACTTGACAAGAAGTGTCGATTAATCTATTTCTTTAGTTAGTTTTGTAATTAAGAGTAAAATAGTATTTTTCCATATATACTAGTTGTATATATATAAAATCTATTTGTATTATTTTTTTGGATAATTGAGATAATAAAGAAAATCTCATTTCATAAAAATCCTCATTAACATGTCTAATCTTCAAGGTCAGTTGTCTTAAAAATATTGCAAACTTTATTCTTAAAATAGAGAGTGAGGTTGGGGTTTGATGACAAGTGAGAGAAGTAGACGAAGAGAGAGAGAATGAGAAGAGGGGGTTTGGGAGTAGTTGTGGACATTTATTTTCCCTTGTCTAGGCATTTTCCATGGAAAACGCTTGGCCTTCTAGGAGAATTTAGCAGTTTGAAATGCAAAGATTGAGTTTTCAGTGGCATGGAAATTTCTGGGAAAAGTAAGATGGGGTTTTGACGATAAAGACTTTGGACTTGTGTTCTAAATGAGTAAATGATGAGCTGAGCTATAACTTTTATATTAAATTCTTCGGGTGGTTGACTGTTGAATGAGGATTTCAATTGTGTGGGTCATTGACTGATTAATGATTTGGGAGACTCCAATCCTACTTTGGTTTTAGTGCGACCTGGGTGATGATACTATGGTTTTTGAAAATGTTGGGAAGGTGAATTCTGTTATGAGATTTTGTATGAATCCAACAACGCCTTTGGCAGTCAATCGTAGTAGGAACAAGAGAGAAAAAAGTAAAGTTCGTAGACCCCTTTTCAGGTCAAGCTGTAAAAAAATTCAGTTATCATTGCCAAATCAGCACTTAAGGCAGGTCTCTCACCAGATTCTTACAATTTGAATTTTCCTGTTAGACTTTTGCAAGTTAATAGATTTTATTGTCAAAAGTTGCAGTTTAGGGGCCATAATGTGCAAACAGGCAAAAGTCAGGTGCTGGTGCCTTAATCAATGAAAATCCTGGTACTGAGCCATGGTGCATACTATTTCAAAAATTGTTGTGGAAATAGGCCTATCCAACATTATTATATCCCTTATCTTCTTCATTGTATTCTATTTTACGGTTTTACTGCAAATAAAATAATGAAGTTTTTACTGAATGATATTTGCTATCATGGTGTAACATGTCCCTTCGCATTGTCTTTGTTTAATTACTCATGCATGTTTTGAATGTTTGATACTTTCTCATGTCAGAATGCATCATGCTGAAATTGACCAGGAAACATGGCTCAAGGATGCTGTACTTTCTGTATTTCCAGATACTAGAGACTGCTCTCCATCTATGGTGGGACTTATCAATATGATTATAAACAAGTAATAACTGTCATTTATAGTAAGAGTTATTGCTTACAGGAGGATGTTTTGACAGATCAAGTTTTTCGGTGATGAAAAGAGATCGTTAGGAAGCAGCAAAAGTAAAGTATCTTCAAAAATGAATCCTGCTCTAGACCAAAGGCCGCTATCTGATTTTGCATTTAAACGAATAGGTTGTAGAGAATCTCTTCCAAGTACAAACTCTACTCAACATCTTGGCTCTGCTATCAAGCAACTGGCTCCCTCTAATTTGCAAAGTTCCCTGTTGTTGGGGAAGAACAATATTGGAGGTGATGTTAGCGAACCTTCTGTGCAGTTGAAGAGGAATCTTGGTGCATATAATAACAGAAGTTGGGAATTTTGGTTGGCTGATATCAACATGGTTGGAAAGATAAATTTTGTGGCTGTACTGGGATGCATCATAGTTTTTACCTTTAAGCTGTCTGGAATGAATTTTAAAAGTACAACTGCATCAAAGTGGGCCATCACCAAACCTAGAATGGACAATACTTCCTTTGTTTGCACAACAGATCCCTCTCAGAATTGCAATGTAGGACCTGCTTATATTAGGGGAAGTAGCATTACTAGCAGGATGAAGAGGCTGTTAACAATGGTTAAAAGGCAAGTTCAGAAGCAGTCTTATTCTAGAAAACTGAAGAGAACAGAGCTTGCTGGTGATCTGTCATCTTCTAGGAAGCAGATGCCAGCCGAAGAAGCTGAAGCGATTGTGAAGCACTGGCAAGCAATTAAAGCTGATGCTCTGGGGCCCAGCCATGAAGTTCATTGCCTTGCTGAAGTTCTTGATGGACCAATGCTTGATCAGGTAAGATCGAGGGATTACTTTTCTTCTGTTGACATTGAGTCATCTATATGAGAATTTTGACAAGTTGAGGAAAGGATTAAATATATTGGTTGATTGTCTGATGTTGACATGAAACAGATCAATATTTACTTTCCTGGTGTTGTAACAAAGCTCAATTTGATGGATTATATAACATTGCAGTCAAAAGTCACAGCTGATTGAATGCTGCTCAGAAATTACATTGCATGTGGGTGACCCAAACTACAAATTTCAATTACAGTCTGAACACAAATCGAGTAAAGATGAGATTTTGAAAAATCTGGAATTTTATCTCAGGCTGAAATTTCATAAATAGATTGATAAATGTTCAATTACAAATTTTGAATGTGGTACTGGTGGAATTTAGTCCTAATTCTTTGTTTGCAGAAGTTTTACTTAGATGGAGCCATGCCATTGATGATCACAATAAAGGAAAAACATGAACTCCTGCCTTTTAATGAGCATGTCGTGGAGGAACACACAAGCACACTATAAATTATAGTGTTGCTAGTGTGTTTCATCAAGATTCAGTTTGATAACTAATTATTAACTTAGTTTGGGTTTCTGATTCACAGTGGCAAGCTTTGGCCAATGCAGCAAAAGCTAAGCCTTGCTATTGGAGATTTGTTTTGCTGCAATTGACTGTGTTGCAAGCTGATGTAGTATCAGATGGACATGGTGTTGAAATGGCAGAAATTGAAGCTTTCCTAGAGGAAGCAGCTGAGCTTGTCGATGAATGTCAGCAAAAGAATCCAAACTATTATAGGTAAGCATATATTATGCATTTGTTTTGTGGATTTATTCGACATTCTCCACTTCTAGGTGCGTTAATTTGTAAAATACATGCTACTTTGAAGGAAAATAGTTGGAGAACTAGTTTTACATCAATGCTATGTATTGTATTAGTGAAATGTGATGATGGATAAAGCATAATCATGAAAATTTTGGTCAACGTTCTACACCACCCATTAGTAATCAATTCATATATTATGTAACAACTATCAAAAACAAAAATTATTATTTCTACACCATGGAGATGAATTGTGACGACTTCTATGATTAAGCTGACAATTTTCAATTGTGCACCGTATGCATTACTTTGTAAACTCCTTGTCATTGTCATAAATTCATCTATAAGGTGAAGTAACATGTGGGGGTAGAAGCAAAAGAAGGAAACATTATAAATTTTTTTTAATGAAAACTTGATATAACAAAATTTTAATTCCATGCCACATATTGTGCTCTTTGCCTAGTTTATGATATGACAATATTCTTTATGTCACCCTTTGAGGACCGCAGGAAGTACACTTCATAAGGAAAGACACAAAGTATCTCAATTCAGTTTTGAGTCTTAATCTTGAAATGGCTGAGTGGACTCTGGATATATTTCTTCATCCACCAGCTTGCAACCCAGGGTAGACTTAGGTTTAAATTCCGAATTACCTCGCATCCTCTTGATTTTCAACTTGTTAATTTTTTCCTATCACCAGTTTCTTTAATATGATTCGTTATATTTACTGGCATATTTGTTGCTCAAGTATCTTTGTGTCAAAAAAATTCCAGTGTCATTTTCTTGACTTCTAATTTGATGCCACTTTCAAATTTCTACTACTTTTATCTTTCATTATGGAATCCTTGTTCTGGATATCCTTTAGCACCTGCCAGGTCAATCATGTTTACTTGTTGCTTGTCATTACTTAAAATATTTGGCTATATGGAATAGGTGGTCCCACACTTCAACCCTTTGCTTTGGCTTAGATGGTATTTGCAATCAAATAATTTGTCATTCTTCTGTGCTTCACCTATCCTGCTGTAATTCTAGCTTACTAGGAAAATTACGCTACAGCTAATTAGGACAAATAAAAAGCATGAGCTGCAGTTGCTTAAATCAATTACTTTATGAATCTCTAAGGAGATAATATAAAAAATATGCCTGTTAGGAATGGCTGTGCATTATCTAGCTTAATTAATTAAAAGGACTGCAGCATTACATGAACATCACCGTTGAACTGATGTAGGAAAATAAACAATTATTATCAATTTGAGTAAGAGAATATACAAATCAAGAAACGGAAAATTTAAAATTGAAAGTTGATTATTTTTGTTCAATATTTCTGAGAAGAATTGCATTGAAAAAGCGAACTCTATTTTAATTATTAAATAATAAAAAATAGAGAATGCAGCATTCCAACTTTGTTAAAGTTGAACACAACCTCTTAAAATATTATATTACAAAAGTATTTCTGTGCTCAAAAACTTGCAAATTTCAGGATTTAAGTTGCGTGCGCACATGCATCTTGTATGAGGCTGCAATAATTTTGCATATCTGGGCTAGTTTTTCTAAATAGTTTTCTATTCCCTCCTTTGTAGTTCTTGTTAGATTTCTTTCAGCAAAGCTTAGTTTCTTTGAAATAAAATTTTGAATTGAACTTTATTATAATGGACTTCATAATTTGTATTACAAACATAGGAATGTTTTAAAAAATTTATGCTATGAGGATCTTACTCTGACAGGCAACAATTTGCATATAAAAGCTGGTTCCTATCTAAGTTGCCAATCACTCTTTCATAGTACTGGCTAAATTGTTATGATGAGCTTTGCTTTCTCAGTATTCAGATATGAAATTAATGGCGTTCTATTACTTCTGATGTTTCACTGTTATCGAATTTGGTTACTGATATTATTCTGTTAGATTCGTTATGGTTTATGTTTTGAACATGTTATTTGAAAATGCAGCAAATATAAAATTCATTATGTTCTTAGAAGGCAAGATGATGGATCATGGAAGTTTTGTGAAGGTGACATTCAGACTGCGTAATGACAGTAAGTGCAGTTAGGGAAAGCACGGGCAAGCAACGAGTACTAATTTTCTGCTAACATGTTTGTTTCATTTGACTTCCAATTTTCACGCATAGAGGTCTGAAATCTTGTAAATCCATAGGATGATCATATAACTATAGGAATTCCATTTGCAGCTAATGAGGTTCTTGTGAGTGTACTTATGTAGGAAGTGATATTGTTACCGGTTAAGTTTTTTTTAGATCAATGTTTATGTAGGAAATTTGGAATTCTTTTAATTTTATACTTTTGTGAAATACAAAGGAGAAAAGAAGGATGATAGCAAGATCATGCATGTACGTGATGTTTGTGCATTCGATTCGTCCAATTAAATGAGTGTGTACAATCGAACGATCCAGATGGACAAGAAGAAACTCAACTAGAAAATGTACTAAAATGGAAAGCTACTTATTGTCCTCTTAGAGATAAAATTGAATTTCAATAAAAAATATAATAATCCATATTGAAATTAAATTTCAATTAAAATTTATAAAGGAGAAACATGACAAATACAAAGGGTCGTGATGTTATGTGCAAATGTATGTGGTTCATATGTATCTGTGCTATAACATCGGTAGGATGGCTCGATCCGACAGTTAAAAAGCACACTGAAATATAACTTCAAATTCAAATATTATTTTAGTTTTATTTAACTTATAAATTTGATTGTTCTTCTAAAACTACTGATTCAGTTTCAACTGAAAATCAATTATCAAAATTGCAACTAGATTTGAATTAGCGAGGAAATGGGAACCCAAAACTGAGTCAATTAATAAAAAATTAATTTCTGCTTAATTCAATTTCAGATGAATTGAATTAATTTAAACTCGATTGATTCAATGTAGACTGAAAAATAATTATTTATTGAAATTGACGTTCAATTGAAAAAAAGAAATATCCAAATTGAAATTGTATTTTAATTATAAATTACATAAATATTCAAATTTTCATTTGTATGTATCAAGGACATTAAGGGCCAAATTCTAAGAACCTATAACGCATTTGGACAATTCATTAATTGGTTTACTATTGAATTGAAATTTAATTGACCAACTGATATTTAATTTAATTTTACTTGAGATTGAATGAATTGAAATTTCAATTCAATTGAAATTGGATCGGCCAATTGAATTTACTGGCTTGGAAGAATTCCGATATGAAGGGTTGGCGAATCCCAATATGCAGAAGAAACCTTTTTAATTCAAGAAAAATGCTTATCCCTGACTCGCATGGAATTAGTATTCCAAGACTTATGTTATAAAGATTTAGAGATGGAAAATCTAAAGAGAGATGGTCTCAAAAAAACAATTGCAGAGTCCTTTACCTGTTGAAGTGAATGGGCTATATTGCCCATAATTTGCATGTTGGAGTGGTAATAATTTAGTGCTAATTATGGCTATATTGACAAATGCAGATTTGGATTTGCTGATGTGCCATCTTAGGTAGAGATAGGTTTCGATAAGCTAATAAAGAGTCCTTATTCAGGTTGGATGAGCAATGGGCTTTAGGTTCAACCCGAATTCAAATTAGGCCTTGGGCTTCTAAATAAAAGCCTTTTAAGGATAATATGTAATGTATTATCATTTGAGGAAATTACATAGAATACAACTTTTTTAACTTTCATTTTTAAAAATACCATCATCAGTTTTTTAATTTTAAAAATACAATTTTTTAAATTTATGTTTTTAAAAATACCCCACCACAGGCTTTGATTACCCCCAATCAGCTCGTCGCTCTTCCAACTCACGTGCAGCCGTCTCTCTCACCAACATGGAAGGGCCACGGCGGCCGGGCAAAAGAGAGGTGAGAGAGGTCGGACGTGCCGGAGGAGAACTTGGTGGTTCCTGACGGGGGAGAAGAAGTGGAGCGTGGGAGTCAGACTCCGCCGAAGCGGCGGTTGTGGTAGCAGTGGTTTGAGTTGAAGGGCCACGGCGGCCGGTTGCCCGGCCGAGAAGAGAGGCGAGAGAGGTCGGACGTGCTGGAGGAGAACTTGGTGGTTCCTGACGGGGGAGAAGAAGTGGAGCGTGGGAGTCAGACTCCGCCGAAGCGGCGGTTGTGGTAGAAGTGGTTTGCGTTGACATTTGTAAACGGAAAAAATAAAAAGAAGAGATTTTGAGATTAGAGAGTGAAGGAAACAGACATAATCATCAGACTCAGTTTAAAAGAAGGTTCGTGCAGAGAAGTTGGAAGAACAATGAATCTGGGGTTTTCTGTTTTTGTTATAAACTCTTGAAAGTTAAAATCCTTTTTTCAATTAAATTAAATAAATTTAATTGTTAGATGGATTTGAATGGTAGATGGGAATTTGCGTCTGATAAATAATAAAAGATTTCACATGAAATGTGTTTGGTATTTTTTGTGCGATGAAGAAGACAGAGAACTGGATAAGCAGCAAGCTCCAGGATCATGCCCGTACTGTGGAGGGAAAGTGGAAGCCATTGATATTGAGAGAAAATGGAGTTTCTGCTTTTTACCCATTTGCTACAATATCAAGAGGAAGTTGTTTTGTTCTTTATGTGGTAGGCGTTTAGAATTGTATTCTTCATAATTCTAATTAACCCGAGCTTCTCCTCCTCTGCCTTCTTCTTCTTTCTGTTTCGTTGTTTGTTTGGATCGATCAATTTCTGGGTTTCTATTTGAGCTTGGGGTTTCTCTGAAGATCAAATGGGGATCTAAGATTTTTCCTTTTTATTTTATTTATTGTACTTTATGTATATGAAAGACTTTTTGGATCTTTCTGTAACCTGTTTTGCTTGCATGATGTTCTCAATTATTAATTTAGTTGCCTAGTTAAATGCGACTTTGACTCTTTTATTACATTATTTTTCTGGGTTGTTAAGCATTTATTTATTTATTTTTTCATAATTACAATTGATGAATTTTTAAATTCTGATTAATTGAAGTGGATCATTCTAAAGTTGAAGATTATGTAGTAATAAATTATAAAATTGATTATTTTCCTGAATGAATTGGGATCTTTCTATTGTGCCGGGTCATTCCGAGACAAGCGAATTATTTATCACGAAGAGAATGAGTTTCAAGAGAATGATTCGGAACTCTTTGCAGAGTGGAACCATGCAGTATGAGATACGAGACAGATCTTCTCTTTAAAGGAAACATTTCTGTTGGTTGACCTCTAGATGGGTTTTTTGCGCCCGAAATTTTATCAAGTCATTATGTGAAAATGAAATAAATAACCTTATTAACTAGTATAATTAGAGACAGTGCATGAGTTTTATGAATGTTAATGAAAATTAATTTTTTATTTTATTTTGGTATATCATCGGTATACCAGGTATACCGTTTGTATACCAAAATTCAGAATACCATTTTCAACTCTGAATTTTGGTATACCGCCGGTATACCAAAATCCAGAATTGAGATTGACAATACGAAGTTTGGTATACTGGCGGTATACCAAAATCAAGAATTGAGATTGACAATCTGGATTTTGGTATACCATCGGTATACTTGGTATACCAGCGGTATACCAAAATCCAAAATTGAGATTGACAATCTGGATTTTGGTATACCATCGGTATACCTGGTATACCGGTGTTATACCAAAATCCAGAATTGAGTTTGGCAGTCTGCATTCTAAGGTATACCAACGGTATACCACCTGGTAGATCCAGTATACCAATGGTATACCACGATATACCATGGTACATCCGGTATACCAATGTTATATCATTTGGTACATCAAGTATACCATAGTATGCTATTGGTATACCACCCAGTATACATGGTATACCACATGGTGCATCCGGTATACCAATGGTATACCTGGTATATCATGGTATACCACCTGTTATACATGATATACCACATGGTTCATCCGGCATACCAATGGTATACCATCTGGTATACATGGTATACCAATAGTATGATGTTTGGTATACATGGTATGTAGAGGTATACCATCGAAAAGTTGCTACTTTTAGGACTTGGCTAGTGTCATCTCCGGCATACTGTTTCTATATTTTTTCCTATTTTTTTTATAACTCCCTTTATATTTTAATATATTCTTAATCTTTTATCTATGTTATCAAAATTATTTTTATTTTATACTTTTTTAGTTTTTTTTCTAGTGTGAAAAATCTATTAAACCATTTAATACCATACTATTTTCCCATGTTAACAATAATTACAACACTATACTATATCAGATCATACCATGACTAATTTCATCCAAACATGCTCTTAAAGAACATAAGATGGAAATGCATTTGTATTTAAGAAAGATAGCATCACTGTTCAAAAATGGTAAAGATATGCTGCTGAATAACAAGCAGTTGAATTAGTTTTACTATGAATGTATTGAATTTGATAGAATAGTATAAGGAGGCATACAAAGGTTGTCTGCTCCGATGAAGGATATCTTGATATTATAACGAATGTTTTTATGTCTCTGTATTAGTTTGACCATATAATGCCTTTCCACATATATGCATGATATAGTACTATTTTCGTGCATTTAGTATTATTTTAGACATTACATAATCAACTCAACGTTCCATATATATCCATATGTTTTCATGTGTTAATTTCATTTTATGAATATTTCCCTTAAATTTGATAGTGATATCTTCATAATATGTCTGTGAAGTTTTGTGTTTTATAATTAAATTATGGATAGATTCATCTAGTTTTTATTTACTTTAGCCCAGGAAAAAAGTATTTGATTAAATTTGGTGATAGATTTATTTAATACATCTCAATTGAATTTATATTGAAAAGTGTTACAATTTTTTTTTAAAATGACAGAATTTCAATTTTATAAATTATTTTTAAAATTATAAATTAATATATAATAATTCGATATTTATATATATTTAAACCGTAAAATTTCGCATATTAGCGTGGATTCGCATGCCTCAAGCCATTAGACGTCGGTTGAAAGATGAAAAATTAATAAACAATGTGCGGAATGGATTTTGGGGAAATTGTTGGTCATTGGTCAAACATGTTGTTGGAAACATCATTTTCACTTGAAATTTCTTTGTCTTGTAAGTATTTATTTATTATTATTATTATTATATTAAGAAAATAATAAGTGCAATTATGATGTGATGAGCAGGGGTAGAAAGGGAAAAGAAAAGAGAAAAATGTTTACGTGTATAGCGTGCACAAAGCCAGCGGCAGAGGATGGAGAAGAAGGAGCGCGTGGGAGTTGAACTCTAAGTACAATTTAAGTTAATTTAAGAAAGTGGTATTTTCAAAAATGAAAATTTTAAAAAAGGTATTTTTAAAAAAGAAAAAAAAGAGGTATATTTAAATTTAACTTATTTTTTTTGGGTAATTTTGTAAAACTCCCTTATCATTTATCTCCCCTTTGAGGACCCGATCAAAATAAATCGTGATCGAAAAAGGAGAGATTTAGTTCTGAATCTACGACGATCTTCCTCAATTTTTCCTATTTTGAGCCAACCGATAAAGGCCAATTGCATTAAATGGCGTGTCTTTTCAGAGCAGACATCGCTTCAATTTTCGCGAGATGTCATAACTGCTTCCCTACATGTTGACATTTTTGTGAAGGGGAGCTCGGGATTCGAAATTTAAATTTCTCCCATAAATAAGTGCCTTCTTCTCATTTTCTCTTTTTTCTTCTTCACGCTCCCAGAATTCCATTACGTGCTCTTAAATTATCTTTTGCTTTTTCTCTTCTTTAAAGGCTATTTTCTAAGATTTCATATAGGATTCATTTTTCCTTTCTTGCAAATTCCTTGAAGCTTCAATATTTTGGTAAGTCTGGATGGTTTATGATTTTAGAATTATCATCATCTTTTTCATTTTTTTCTAGTTCCTCATCTCCATTTAACCTTTTTGTTTTTGAAAATCCCTAAGTACTGCCCATTAGGATGGCTATTCCGTGCATTGGTCCTTCTGGGGTAGTGAATTTCCATGATACGAATACATGTTTCATGGAAGATTATAATAAGAAAATGCTAGTAGTGGGCTTTTCTAAGCTCATATCAGACGAAATATCATCTTTTAGCAGTAGGTTTAAGTTTTCAATAAGATATTTTACACTTCCATGTCTGATATAGATGTCCTATTTTTAGATAGAAAATTTTTCATTTGTCATAGTTGTGTCTAGAGTAGGGTCTAAGGTTCCCGTTCGATGGTTTTGATCGGGAAATCTTAAACGCTTACGGGTGTCACCTTGAACTAATAAATACGAACATGTGGAGGGCTATTACCTATTTTAAGGTCTTGTGTCAGCAGTAAGAACTTGCCCCCCTCCCTTGAAGTTTTTAGTGTTTTTTTCTTCATCTTGAATTGCCCTGGGTGATTCAAACAACCTTTTTTTCTTTACAAGCCATATAGATAGGAGACTTTATAAGTTAAGGGTTTAAGGAGAAGCCATTTTTTGTCAGATCAAAAGAGGGATTCAAAGTTAATCTTGTTTGATTAGAAAAGGAAATTAGTGTAAATGGTCTGTATGTCGATCTTCCTATGTTCCATAAAGACATAAAGAAATTTTTGTTTGCCATAGAGTTGAATGGGGGACATATGAGTCCAATGTGCTATTACCTACAATGATCGATCCTTTGTTTGCCAAGGGTGTGAAGGAAAAGGTTAATTCCGATCTGTGTACATTTTTATTATATTTTTTTTTATTTTCTGTATAGGTATGACATTATATTGGATCTGGTCAAATATTTTTTTATCATCTCTCAAAAAATATGGCTAGCGATCTATCAAAGATGATAAAGGAGGTGGTTGCCAAGAAAGCAACATAACTAAAGAGAAAGGCTAAGGCCAAGGCATTTAAGGAAAAGAAAAGGAGGGCTGAAGGTTAACATCCTCTGATTGTTGTCATAAGGCTAAGGATTATAGAGACATCCACTTGACCAACAACAGATCGACTAATGCACTTAGTTCTTGATCGGTCTGCTGCTATTGTACTACCTTCAGTTTTGGATCAAAATTGCTCTTCTGCTCTTAAACCAATGTCTATGTTGGCTCCAACTCCTTTATCGACTCATGTTCCTTCATTAGTGTTTACTCATGTTTTGGTTCCCACTTAAAGGGGAATTGGTTTATTCTCAAGCGCTCCATTGAAAGAAATTTTATCGAACATTTTAGGGTTCAAGCTAGTCTCCGCAATTCTCATTTGGTGGAGTACGTTAGTTAGGGCCTACAAGTCGAGAGGGATTTGAATGATCTGAGAGTTCTAACCTCTCCGATTAGAATGGCCAACAAGCTCTATAGGCTCGCTCTTCTTATAAGTTTATTAAAAACATTTATTTTAGTTATTTTGTTAGTTGGTAATTTAAGTCTGATTTGGTTATAATGTGTTATTTTTCAAACTGATTAGAAGATTAGGCATTTGATAGGCATCTATGTGGAACTTGAGGGGGCCTGAGATAGGCTAAATGAAACTTAGTGCAACATTGATCCCTAATGGGCCAAAAAGAAGCAAAGCATTTACACTCCAATCTACGGACAAAGTATATCTCGCCTCCCTACGATACAAAAATGCTAAAATGAAGGCCAAAAAAGTAGATCTTACGAGTAAGGTCAGCTTTCTAGAGTCTATGAAAAAATTTTTGGAGAAGAGGCAAGACTTCTTTCACTCCCAACATTTTAAGGAGCTAAAAGAGCAGAAGATGTAGATTTTGGAAAAGCTTGGTCAGGCTCAGGGTGAACTACTGATGTGTATTTGACCAGTGTGCAAAGAAGAAATCCCTTAATATCGATCTAGCTTTTTTGTTTGATCTTGCATCTCTCCCTTCCTTTTATGGGGATGAGGAAAAAGAAGAGGATGATGAGAGGACTCAAGACTAAGCTGATTGAATTGGTAGGGTTGTAGGTGACCAGCAAGTTAGGCAGACTAAGGAAGACTAGTCAGCCTCTTTTTACCAAGTGTAATTGTAAGTTTGTTTGTTTTGCAAACAAAACATAACCGAGTAAAATAAATGTAGCTTTTTGTTAATAATTTGTAACTTGTGCAATGTTTAAAGAAACTTGTAAGGAATTGTGATCAGTACACTAACTCTTTGTAAGCTTTTCAAATTTGAATATTGATTTTTCCATATGTCATATTTAAGTTAAATTTTTAAATTGTTAAGATATATTAGATAAAAACACAATTGATTGTGACACTTAAAGTGTTATTTATTGATAAACATGACAAGAAAGGACAACATTCTTCGATAGGTTGACTTAATCGGGTATATTTTGAACTTTCAAAATACATAAGATATTTTTTAAGGACTTTTACATGCCAAGTCCTTAGGATGTCTTATCCATCCATAGTTCTTAGCTTATAAGTGCTATGATTGATGACTTTTGAGACTTCAAAAGGTCCTTCCATATTTAGTATGAGCTTGCCTGTGCTGGAATTCCCTCGCCCAATTTCCACTTTCTTAAGCACTAGGTATCCAACTTTGAAGGCTTTAGGTTTGACTTTGGAATTATGATATTAGGCTATTCTCTTCTTATATGCAGCTATATTGTTATTAACTTATTCCCTATTTTCTTTTAGCAAATCAAGCTCCAATTATCTTTCTTTTGAGTTCTGTTGCTCAAAGAAGAAATTTGTTTTGTATAAGGTAGACCGATTGCCACTGCGATGACTGCCTCTAATCCATACACTAAGGAGAATATGGCTTAGTGCTTTCCTTATTTGAGAGATGTCCTGCAAGACTAAAGGACACTATTTAATTTTTCTATCCAATTTCCCTTAGCTTCTCCTAGTGTCTTCTTCAAGCCTTCCAAGATGGTCTTATTAGAGACCTTAGTTATTCCATTACTTTACGGATGGGCCACTGAAGTGAATCTCAACTGTATCTTCAGGTTGGAATAGAAATCTCTAAATACAGAGCTATCAAATCACTTTATATTGTTAGTAATTAACATCTTTGGTAAGCCATATTTGTAAATAATTTATTTCCAAACAAAGATCTTGATCCAACTTGTCTTGATATTTGCCATAGGCTTTGCTTCAATGCATTTAAAAAAGTGGTCCATCGCTACAACAATAAACTATCTTACTTTTTCCTTATAGGAAGGGTCCTAGAATGTGTAGGCCTTATTAATCAAAAGGCAAAGATACTCTGATTGGATTTTTTTGGAGCTACCTACCCAATTATTTGTTAGAGAGTATGCCCTAGAGCCCATGTAAAAGGGATGAATTTCATATGTCTGAATTTATATTCTTAATAAAAGGCATTATTCATTTATTAATGCTATGTTTAAATACATGAGTTTGTAAATCTTAAATTAATAAATGAAATTCTTGATAGTATAAACACAGTGCAAAGACAATCATGAAAGTGTTCATGATATGAGGTGTCTATTGCATGCAAATGTGTTAATATCTAAATATCCCTAGTCATAGAATTAAAAAGATAGGACATTGTTAATTCGGACAGACTAGCACATGTTATTCTTCTTGAATGGTTCAAGCAGTGGTTCTCATAACTGTGATTATAAAAGATAATCAAAGCTAACATGTGGATGCTTGTTAGAAGAACAAGTTCATTGGAGACCTGCAAAGAGAATCCTCATATGGATATTAAATCTATGTTAGTGAGGAATCTCTTCATAGTGGTTGTGCAAGTATCCTTAGACTTGAGATCACCAAAGTTATCTTAAGTAGCAAGTGGTATATTTTGACTCCATAACTGATTACTTCCAACCGTGAGTGAACATAGTTAGGAGATTGGGTATATCATGACCTACTTGAAGATAGTTGAGTGATTGACAAAGGATTCACCATCCCAAATTTAGTAAGGATAGTTATCTCGCATGATTCTATAATTGCCTTGTTCAGAGAATCTCTAGCCAGAGTAATATGCCAAGATGGATAGAGATCCATGAAGGGAATTTTGGGAATAATGGTTAAATTAATAGAACATACATAATTAGATTTATATAAGTTGACATAAATTCATACTCAGAATATAATTGAGATAAGAGTGGTGAAAGAAGTAATTGCACGGTAACTGTTTCTAGGGACAGGAACCCAATAGGTCACACACATATAGAGAAAAGGATAAAATGGTAAAATGATAAGGATAATAATATTTGATATTATTATGGGGATAGAGAAGTGAATAAGATAATAATTAATTAAAGAGTTTAATTAATTATGATCAAGGAAACTTGTTCGTGGAACTTTTGAGAAATATTCTGTAAAATTAGACCTAATTGAAATAATGTATTTCATAATTAATTATTATTGGATTATAAGTGTTATAGGGCTGATATAATAATTAATAGATCCATTGGAGGAATTATAGAGGCCCAGAGAAGTGAAGTTGGTGTAAAAACCCTCAAGAAGAAGGGCCACATGCCAACTCCAAACAAAAGGCCTTAGAGGCCTATTTCTTGGACCAAAATAAATTAAATATGTTACATAAGTGTTATGGATCCTACATATTTAATTTGGTTGGATTGGATATTGGCCCACTAAGAAAACCATCGGGTTTTCTCGGATTAAACAGTGAGGGCTATTAATTCGTAATAAAATAGTGAGAGTAAATGAATTAATTAAAGACCTAATTAATGCATACATATATATGAACATACTCTCATATGTTTTCTTTTTCACATCTAGGTCATCATCATGAGCACATCAAACATTAACTTACGATCAATCTTAGATAACAAGCTGGTTGGCAGCAACTATTTTGACTGGATCGGGCAAGTGAGAATTGTTCTTAGAGCTGAAAAGATCCATTATGTCTTGGATAAAGATCCACCACCACTTCCATTAGATGATGCCATTGATGAGATCAAAGGCACTTATCGAAAATACATGGAGGATAGTGAAGCGGCAGCATTTCTGATGCTTGGTATTAGTCCTCGGAGCTTCAGAAGCAACATGAGATGATGGATGCTAGAACCATCATTTTGCATCTAGAGGAGCTTTATTCCTCTCAGGCTAGAACTGAGCAATATAAGATTGCTCAAGCTCTATTTAGCTGCAAAATGGTGGAAGACACTTCAGCTGCTACTCATGCATTGAAGATGTATGGGTATATTGAGCATTTGAGTAGACTTGGCTATGTAATGGATAATGATCTATACATAGATTTAATCTTGTACTCGTTTGGTCCAAGTTATGCACCTTTCGTGCTTAACTTCAACATGAACAAGATCCAAGTTACCATTCATGAGTTAATTAACATGCTCAAAACAGCTGATGGATCCTTTAAGAAGGATCCAAAAAGTGTCATGGTTGTCACTTCTGCTATAGGCAAGAAGCAGAAGAAGAAGATAACCAAGGCGCAACCAAAGAATGGTGGGATCTCTAAGAAGAAGGTTTCCAAGAAAGAGAATCCCAAAGGAACTTGCTTCTAATATGGAAAGGATGGTTACTGGAGGCATAACTACAAGGCCTATCTAGATTCTCTCAAGGAGAAGAAGCATGCTGATGCTTCTACTTCAGGTATTCATATGATTGAAATTAATACTTATTCTATTGCTTTAAAACAATCTTGGATATTGGATACCGGATGTGGATCTCACTTGTGTAATGATCTATAAGGGCTTAGAAGCTTTAGAAGAGTTGGAAAGGAAGAGATATGTTTGCAGTCAGCTACTGGATAGAACATCTCTACAACGGTTGTGGGGACTTACCATTTGCCTCTTCCAAGTGGATTAGTGCTGGAATTAAATAATTGTTATTATGTTCCAGCTTTATCCAAGAGTATTATTTCTTTCAGTTGTTTATTAAATGATTATGAAATTTCTTTAAAGGACAAGCATTATTACATTTTTAAGAACAATATGTTTTATGCAAAAGCTATCATTGAGAATGGTATATTTGTTCTTGATTTAATTAAAGAAGTGCATAATGTGGATACCAAGAGAATGAAACATGATAATCTAAATACCTCATACTTATGGCATTGTCGTTTAGGCCATATAAATGAGAAAAGCATGACCAAATTACACAAGTCAGGTGATTTGGGATCATTTGATTATGAATCATTTGATACATGCGAATCTTGTTTATTAGGAAAAATGATAAAAGCTCCCTTTATTGGTAAAGGAGAATGAGCTAAAATGGTTTTGGACTTAATACATTCAGATGTATGTGGTCCAATGACTACATATGCCAGAGGAGGTTACTCCTACTTCATTACTTTTATAGATGATTATTCAAGGTATGGATACATCTATCTAATTAAACATAAATCAGAAGCATTTGAAAAGTTCAAAGAATTCAGAAATGAAGTAGAGAAACAACTTGGCAAGAGTATTAAAACACTTAGATTAGATCGAGGTGGAGAATACTTAAGCCAAGAATTTCAAGATTATCTTAGAGATAATGGGATTTTATCTCAATGGACTCCACCATATACACCACAACACAATGGTGTATCTGAAAGGAGAAATCAAATACTATTAGATATGGTTCAATCAATGATGAGCCGAGTAGACTTGCCTAACTGATTTTAGGGATATGCACTAGAAACTGCTGTTTATGTGTTAAATAGAGTTCCTAGTTAATCGGTTGATGTTACTCCATATGAGATGTGGAATAACAAGAAACCCACGCTTTTTCATATGAAAGTATGGGTTTGTCCTGCTTATGTGAAGAGGACAATGTCAGACAAATGTTAAGTCTGACAAATGTTTATTTGTGGGATATCCAAAAGAAACCTTTGGATATTATTTATATCATCCCTTAGAACAAAAGGTGTTTGTTTCAAGGCATGCTATCTTCTTGGAAAGATAATTTCTCCTATGAGAGGACAGTGGGAGTAAAATTGAACTTGGTGAAGTTCAAGACCCAAAATAGAAGTAGATCAACCGATTGAACCCGAGACTAAATTTCATTATGATGAGATTACAGTTGAACCTGATTATACACAAAATCCTAGAAGATCTACTAGGATGCGTTCTATCCTTGTGAGATATGGATTTCACATTGATTTGGATAGAGTCACAACTATAATAGAGGACAATGAGCCTACAAGCTATCAAGAAGTTTTGAACAGTTCAGAACGTGATTTATGACTTAAGGCTATGCAGTCTCAAATCGACTCTATGTATGAGAATAAAGTATGGACTTTAACTCAACCACCTGAAGGGATAAAACCCATAGGGTGCAAATGGGTCTTCAAAAAGAAGACCGACATGGAAGGTAATATAGTTGCCTATAAAGCTCGCTTAGTAGCAAAAGGCTATTGTCAAAAAGAAGGTATTGACTATGACGAAACCTTTTCTCCTGTAGCGATGCTTAAGTCTATAAGAATACTTTTAGCCATTGCAGCTCATTATGATTATGAGATTTGGCAAATGGATGTGAAGACAGCTTTCCTAAATGGAAACCTGACTGAGGATGTGTATAAGACACAATCGAAAGGGTTCACATTAGAAAATAGCGAAAAGGTATGCAAGCTTTAAAGATCCATTTATGGATTGATGCAAGCCTTTAGGAGCTAGAACATACGATTCAATGAGACAATCAAAGAGTTTGGTTTCTCACAGAATGAAGATGAACCTTGTATGTATAAAAGAGTCAGTGCGAGTGCAATTGTCTTCCTGATTTTATATGTGGATGACATATTAATCATGGGAAATGATATTTGTCTTCTCCAATATGTTAAAATATGGTTATCCAAGCAATTTTCCATGAAAGACCTTGGAGAAGCATCCTATATACTGGGAATAAGGATCTATAGAGATAGATCCAATAGGTTGCTAGGTCTTTCTCAAAGTACATATATATATAAGGTATTGAAGAGGTTCAATATGGATCTCTCTAAGAAAGGGTTTATACCCATGGTGCATGGGAAATACCTTTTTAAGTCTATGTGTCTACATACAATAGAGAATAGAGAGAGCATAAATAGAATACCATATGCATCGACAATTGGTTCTATCATGTATTCTATGTTATGTACACGTCTAGATGTAGCATTTGCTTTGAGTGTCACAAGCAGATTCCAATCCAATTTTGGAGAGGAACACTGGGCAACTATCAAGAATATCCTTAAGTACTTGAGAAGGACTAAGGATATATTCTTGGTATATGGAGAGGGCAGTTTGGAAGCAAATGGGTATACAGATGCCAGCTTCCAATCTGACAAAGATGATTGTAAATCACAGTCTGGTTATGTGTTCATAATGGGAGGAGGAGCAGTTAGTTGGAAGAGTTCCAAACAAGAAATAACTGCTGATTCCACAACAGAAGCTGAGTACATTGCTGTTTCGAAAGCAGCCAAAGAAGCAGTCTGGATCAAAAAGTTCATATTTGAAGTAGGAGTGGTGCCTAGCATTGTTGATTCGATTCCTTTATATTGTGACAACAATGGAGCCATTGTGCAAGCAAAGGAACCACGGTCTCATCAGCGATCCAAACATGTTCTCAGACGCTACCATCTCATAAGGGAAATAGTATCTAGAAATGATATGAAAATAGAAAGGGTCCTTACAGATGAATGTGGCGGATCCCTTCACTAAAGCACTTTCCCAAATAAAGCATGATCACCATATAAATAACATGGGCCCGAGACATATGAGTTTAGAGAGTATGCCCTAGAGCCCATGTAAAAGGGATGAATTTCATATGTATGAATTTATATTCTTAATAAAAGGCATTATTCATTTATTAATGCTATTTTTAAATACATGAGTTTGTAAATCTTAAATTAATAAATAAAGTCCTTGATATTATAAACACAGTGAAAAGACAATCATGAAAGTGTTCATGATATAAGGTTTCTATTTCATGCAAATGTGTTAATATCTAAATATCCCTAGTCATAGAATTAACAAGATAGGACATTGTTAATTCGGACAAACTAACACATGTTATGCTTCTTGAATGGTTCAAGCAGTGGTTCTCATAATTGCGATTATGGAAGATAATCAAAGCTAACATGTGGATGCTTGTTAAAAGAACAAGTTCATTGGAGACCTGCAAAGAGAATCCTCACATGGATATTAAATCTATGTCAGTGAGAAATCTCTTCATAGCGGTTGTGCAAGTATCCTTAGTCTTGAGATCACCAAAGTTATCTTAAGTAGCAAGTGGTATATTTTGACTCCATAACTGATTACTTCCAAATGGGAGTGAACATAGTTAGAAGATTGGGTATATCATGACCTACTTGAAGATAGTTGAGTGATTGACAAAGGATTCACCATCCCAGATTTAGTAAGGGAAGTTATCTCGCATGATTCTATAATATGGCCTAACCAGAGGTACTCTATGATCAACATCATCCATGTATCTTCCATTACTTTAGCTTCTTCAAAGGTTAGGAATGATAATTCTTTAACCATGACATCTTCACCTTTAAAATTCTTTTTGGTAGTAGCTATTTTAGCAAGCAGGTTGGCTTCCTTTGTCTCATCTCTAAGAACTTTTACGATTGTCAAAGTTGTCCATGCATATTTTATCTCTTAAATCATGACTTTGCCTTTTGGCTAAATACTTCTTCATCGCTCTTCCTTCGCCTCAAAAGTTACCAAAACTTGGCTAGTGACCCGTTAAGAATCACTTCTAACTTTAAGGTTTTCTAATCGAGTATACTTGACCAACCTCAAACATTGCAGTAAGGCTTCATACTTTACTATATTTTTTGAAGCTTTGAAATTTAATTGAATGGAATATTTCACTTGGATTTTAAGAGGACGAATTAGGATAGTTTTGCTCCACCCTTTAACTTATTGGAAGCTCCATTTACTATCATTTCCCAAGTAATGTTTTCTAGCTTAAGGTTTGTCTTGACTTCTCTTGTGAACTCAGCAACAAAATAAACTAAGGTCTGACCTTTGATGGTATATTAGGTCTCATATCTAATGTTAAATGATTATAGCTTGATTGCTTATTCAACAAGTCCTCTTTCTAGGTTAGGTCTCTGAAGTATCTTCCTTAATGGCCGATCTAATCTTACAACGATTGTATGGGCCTCAAAATACTATCTTAGCTTGGTGGTGCATATCATCAATGCTATGATTAATTGCTTAGATGACCTTTTTTTGAATTCCTATCCTCTCAAGACCTAACTTACGTAATAGGATGGCTTTTACTTATTATCTTCCTTCCTCACTAGTACACATGTGTCTGCCTCACCCGATGTTGAAAGGTAAAGGTAAAGTTTTTCACTTGGTGCTAGAGAGAAATTGCTTTAACTCATCATTGACAATATTTTCTGCATAAAAACTTCTCATTCTTCTTCAATCTTTTTATATAATGCAATGAATCTTTATATTGAAGAGGAGATAAACCTGTTAGTGGTTATGCCCTGGGCCATACGTTTGGTTTTTTATGTAATGTCACATTTCATTTTATAAAATTGGGTTTTCTTTATGTTATTATTTTTTGGCATGTTAGAATATAATAATACTTGTAAATAACAATTTAATATTATTTTGACTATCCCTAGTTATTTATCATTAAAGGAATAATGATAAATAAAACTAGTATGAGTTTGATTGATAATCATAAGATGATTATATATGGTGATATAAGTCAAACTTGTAGGTACTCATTAGAGAATAGAGTACTGGATTGACCTGCTATGAGATACTACATGGGTTAATGTCATTGGTGATCTCATAATAGTTTTGTTATTAATCCTTAGACTTGAGATTATCATAACATCCTACATAAGGAACATTATGTTTTGACATAACTAAAAATTATCTTTAATTGGATAATAATAAAGGTTATGATTGGACGTGATGATAATCATGTAGAGGAGGATAGTGAATAATTAAGATGGAATTTGTCCCTTTTTTATGAGAGAGATATCTATTGGATTCCTCGATAAGTAGGACTGAGAAATGCATAGCCGTGCTCAAATGAATTAATAGAGTGATTAATGTCATATGATATTATCAATCTACTTGGTGATCGAAAAATCATATGTTTGAACTATATAAGTTTGACATGGACCATGACTTATGTTCAAACAAGATATCATGTGACAAAGGGATTATAACATGTTCTCTAAGGTTAAAATTTAATTATCGATATTCATATTATTTGGATAGTCATAATGTCTTGCTAGAGGCTGCTTATGACTTGTGGGCCCATGATGGGACTGGAGCCCACGGTCAATATAATATGAACCTATTAGATCGCACACATAGAATGTGATGAATGGACTAAGGGTTAATTCGAACATTTTGAATTTTATTTTATGACAAATTAAAATTTGAAATAAATAAATATTAATTAGGATTAATATTATATTTTTATTTAAATAAGAATAAAGAATTTCTTTTTTAATAAGAAATATATAGGCCCAAAATTATCTCTCTCTCTCTTAATTAGGGTTAGGCTACCTATATATACATATGATATGTAAGGTTTGTAATGCTAAGAGACACACTAGAAAGTGAGGCATCACTTTGAGAGAAAAGAAAAGAGAGAAAAACGTTTTCTCTAACCATAACCGCCATAGAAGGGAGCTAGCACCCCAGGCAAATCCGTTCGACTCGTTTGAGTGTGGATACCAGTAGAGGGTATTCATTTCTTGCGAGGCAATACCTACAAGATATTTTTTTTTGAAGAGGTTAGTAATCGTTACTCTTGCTCACAATTGATTCAATTGGATCGCATAGATCCTGGTGGGTTTCCTAATTTCGCTGCATTTAAGTTTTTATTTTTTTATTTGAAACCCAACAAAACCTTCATAAAGCAGTGAGTCTTCCATTAAGCTTTTGAATTTACTTTACATTCCTCAAGGGTTGTGTAACTCTCCCTCTAACAATCTATTTTATGCAAGCACATCAAGGCTATATATATATAATCATGATCATTTAGCATCAATTCATAAAGATGACTTCACAAAAATATATACATATATTCACTTTTCATTTAAATATCCATTACCAAAACTTCACAGTAGCATTTATTTCAAGTTTACAAAAATATAATAAGAAAAGATCTATACATTAGAATTTTTACTCTTTCTTGTACCAATCTTCCTTTGCAAGAAAAACTCATCCTTGAGCCTCGCTTCTACTCTAGGAACCTACATAAATAATAAAAAATCATGCTAAGTTATAAAGCTTAGTAGGAAAAGTTAATCTTGAACAACCACCTATAGCAGTTGTTCCCAACACACACACAATCATACGAGTAAGAAATATAATGTATTACCCAGGAACTAAGTATTTGATGTCATTAAGTTAAGTTCAAAACATAAGTTAAAATATACATGCAAGATATCCATTCAAATAATTTATCATTCTCATCATGACTATTCATATTACCAGTTACTTTAACTGCCTGCATATACTTTGTAGGTGTGGATAAGGGGTTCTTTGGTATTTTAGATATCTGAAGTTATTAATCATGTAGGATACCCGAAGGTATCAAATCTATAGGACCCACACAGGTCAAGACTATAGGTCTCAAATTCGGGACTAACTTTAGGACCCCAATAGGGTCAAGATTATAGTTGCTGTAATAGCACTCTATAGGCATACCTATCTATTGACATCCAAGCACTATACATAGGCATTAAGTTAACCTTTCACATTAATTTATTTATCATGTTCAATTAATCACTTGGTACGCTCATGTACATACAAGCATTCACATGTAATCATAATAATGTAACATTGATTATTAATGCATACTTGTGTGAACATAGGCATTTGTATATATGTAATCATCTTGTTAGAGTATCATCAATTATGCATATTCATATACACATGTCCTCTATTTTACTTTTGGAGTCTAATTATATTGTTTTATGTACACAAAATTAACATGTAGACCTAGTAATAACATAAGATAAATCATATGCATAAAACTTCTCATGTTTGGGTTTATTTTGTGATTGTATTCCAAGGTTCAATCCTCTATTGCATGTATTTCATGGCACATTATAACCCTATAAATACATTTAAAATGTTTTAAAAGGGTTCAAAATGGTCCAGATAAATTTTGATGATGTTTCGGGATCTAAAATTTTGTTAATTGCTTCTGGTCGATCTAGAATGCTTTATCATGGTTTGACAATGCAATCTGCCAGCAATTCAGCATGCAGACACCCAGGTTCAAATTAAATACTAAATTTGACCTAGTAAATGTTATTTTCTGGAAAAACTTTCTCTAGACATTTATTCCAATATGTATTTAGTTTATATATAATCAAGAATCATGCAATTTAGACAGCTACACAAAGAGATATCTATAAAAACATACAAGCTGCTCCTATTGACAGGGCAACAACCAAAACCAAATTTCAAGCTAATATTTGGCATACTTAGAGATATAATTAAATTTTGATTTCTTCTACAAGTTTTTAAATATATATCTTATATTTAAGTTTCAACTAGAATAACTCCATTTAGAGTTCTATATCTCAAGATACACACAAAACAAGCTTGATAGGTTTAGTGGATCTTGTGATGGCTTTTAGGTCTTAACTCCCCTTTTCCATAATTAAACCCATATGCTTTGTTGAATCATTTTAATGAACTTTAACATTAATGCTCAAGTTAACACAACAATTTATTCAATTTTTATAGCACAAACACACCAATATTAAAATTAAGCTTTCCCATACCTTAATAATTCTAAAAGCTCCCTTTGGGCCTTCTTTACTTCCTTCTCCGTAGCTTTACTTGATTCACCAACTGAAAAATCATACTTACGTATCTTATTTATCACTTTCACACACATAACAACTCTTGATGAATAAACAAGAAGTGGATAGAGAGAAGAATTATTAAATTTACCTCAATTTTCTCTTAAAATTTACTTTATTTCCTTGTTCTAGCAAAAAAATGGAATTAGAAGTTAAAAATGGAGGAAGAAGGAGAGCAAAAATTTTGGAAATAGGACTTCCAGCAAAATCCCATCCCTTTCTCCTTTTTTTCTACCTTTTTTTTGACTCTTTTAGAGATTCCTAGATGGAATTTTCCTATTGGTCCACTTGTTGGACTTAGGAAAATCTCATCTAGCTCCTCCACCTTCCTTTAATTCATACAATTGGCCCATAACACTTTACAAACTCTCAATTAAATAGATATTTCAAGTCTTTTAAATTTTGCATGTGTATAACAATGGCCATGTAAACACAGTGACTCGAGGTAGCCTAGATTAGGGTTACCTAATGATGCGAAAATAATATATTTATAATAGAGAGCATAAATCTCAAAGCTCCAACCTTGATTTTCACATTTTCAAAAAACCTCTGTGTTTTTCTAAGTGTTTTTTTTTTGAAAATTTTTGACAAAGAGCATTAAAAACTTTGGTTTTGGCCTTTGACATTGATTGATGAACGTTTGTCATAAAAAGGATGGTCATCTGTGGCCACCTCCCTCTAATCCAGGTTAGATCAGAAATTTTTATAAATTTTAAGGAATTATGTGATGGATAGCCATTTGTCAATGACAGATGCCCATTTGTGAGATTATTTCTAGATTTCCCATATTTTCCTATTTTAAAAATAGAGATAAGGACGAGAATTGATTCATTATGAATTTAGGGGTATTTAATCCTTCCATATATGGAGAATCAGAGTTAGAGTGAGTCTCCGACTCTTCTCTAGATATAAAATGTCAAAATTAAGGTTTATAAAAAAGAAACATAGAGACAAAATTTGAAAAGGAATAGTGCTTTTGAGAGAGAAGAACTAATTCTTTTTTCTTGGAAACCAAGTTTCAATGCAGAACACTCATTAAAAATACATACAAACATCTTTGTTTTTGAACAAGAAAATTGAAGATCGAAGTGGAGATATACATTTTTGATCTTACAGAATCAGAATATCCTGAGAGTAATATTTTAGGTCAAGTCTTCTCTCTCTAGCTCATAATCATAATCACAGAAAAATATTTATTGTTTTATGATGCTATAATGTATGATGTTATGTTTATTTATTTGAGTCTGTATGATTTTTGAGATGACGTACTTATGCCATGATGATTCAAGATTGTCTAATGTATTAGGATAATGTGTTAAGATTTATTTTTCCCCATTATAGCATGATAGATGCTTTGATTTAATCCACGTGTTTATAGGTTTTCTTACTATTTTAGTGTGTTTTATTCTCTTATTTGATGTTATAATTAGACTTGTCATGTGTTAGTCTTAAAATTGCATTTAGGGTTTAAAATTGGTTTTTATTAATTTTTGGGTTTGAAAAACTACTTTCTATGTTTGTTTTCGAGTGACAGATGGGAAAAAAGGATCACAAATGATATTCTATCAATGCAACAGATGGGATGTTGCAATGCTTTCTCATTGTCCCATCCTTCCTCTTACATAGGGCATTCGTTAATCTTTCGGGGTGTTCGTGGTTTGATTTCTTCTTTTTTTAACATATTTTAATGTTTTTCCTTTTGAATTATGTCATTTTCTTTACATATTTTTTAGATTCATTTTTGTATCTTTATGAACGTGTTTTCTAATTTATATTAATGTCTTTATTTTCAACATGATTATTTTGTTTATTATTTTAAGTTATTTTGATGTTTATTTTTTATTAATATGCTAACAAATTTGTTTCTTATGTTATGTGTGAGCTAATTACTTTGTGTTTTTTTTAGAGTGTTCAAGGGATGATTGTGCATCGGGAAGTCATACCCTAATCGATTCTTTCATTTTTTTCTCTCTTTTTTTAATTTGCATTTAGGTTATTTTATTTAATATTGCTTTATTTATTTAATTTTGATATTTTGCTTGTTTTTCTATGTATTTTCTCTTTGGGGATGTAATAATTTAGTAAAAAAGAGTTTTTTTTTTGGCATGCTAACTTAACTAAGTCATTTCAAAGTCTTGTATTTAATTAATTGGAGTTTTCTAAATAAAATTGATCAATGTCCAATTTTAACCCAAAAATCATGCCATAAAAGGAAGTCTCATTTTCTCTAAAATTGGGATCACTCATCTCGTATTTTTATTTAAAATCAAGCAAAGGCATTCCATGCATTTTTTTTTGTAAAAATCATGTATAAGGGAACCAATGTTAAAAAAAATTAAATTAACTTCTCGTTTTATACATGCCATTTCATTATGTGTATTACTCTTTTTTTGGGATGATTTGCTTATTTAATAATTAATTAGGATTATTTTATCATTTTTATTTATTTATTGATTTATTTAATTGATTGAATGTTTATATATATATATATTGTAACGCATTGTGTGAGAAAAGAGGTAGTGGACTAATGATAAAAACTTGATTATAAGTAAACACCTAACCAAGATGCAAATTAAGAGTGATATCCCGAACACCATTCTCTATTTGGGCATCAAGAGGTTGAGAATCATTTCCCAATATTTTGTTTAGTGGCAACTCTGTGATACCTACTTCTTTGAGACCACTTTAGATGCCTTCGTAAGTTGACCATCAATAATAGATTGGGCCTAAAACCCTCTTTATTGTGAAGTGGCCAATTTATGAGATATAATGAGCCTTAACCCCATCGAAAATGAGCGAGCTTCAGCGCAAGTCACAGTGGTGACTCCACTGGGAACTAAAGAGACCTTGCTCCTAAAAGCATCTTAGTTAAGTTCTTTATCATTAATTTTTTTTTCATTAATGCTATCTCGTTTCAAAATTGCATTTTATGTGTACATGTTAGAGCCTCAAAATTAAGTTAGGTATCCCTTTATAGCCTTGGTGCTATTCTAAAGTATGCCCTATGTTCACCTAATATAAGGAGGTGTTAAGAAGATCCACCAGCCTAAGTCTAGTACCAAATGGTAGATGAAATGGTGACCTATTGGTCATTATACTCGTGATGAGCTAGACCTATTGGCAAAGACCATATTTGGGTAGCCTTAAAGATTTATCACCTTGACTCAAGCCCATATAATGACAATAGTTACTTTTCCTAGGTTGTATAACCATAATAAATCTTTTTTGCTATAGGGGCCTTATGTATTGAACAAATTCAAATGAATTAGGAGGGTACTAATCAAAGTCTGCCATATCTTGGTGGGCCCAATTTGATTTATTTGAATTTTATATAATGGCCAAAACCCATATATCTGCGCTTTCAATTAAGAGATGTTATGCTACTGGCTTTTCATTGTGCACCATACGTGTCCATTAGGTACCTTGATGACCCATAGGCTAAGCCTACTAGGAAAGAGACTGCACGACCTCTGATGTGGGTGTAATAAGGTTGGAAGGCTTTATCTATACTTGTATATGATTATGATTGATGTCTAATGAAAGCATTCATTGCATTTATGCATCATGTATATACCATGCTCATGCATCACTCATCATGGATCATTCCTAACATTTGATCCTTATGACCATCACAAATTCATTTAGGTAGTCCAGAGGGTTAGGTGGTCGCCTTGTCTAGAGATCTATGTTCGAGCTACCAAGGTTGAGATCAGAATCAAGTTTAGGGTTTGAATTAGATGTCAGTTTAAGGTTGAGTTTAAGCCAGTTGTCAAAAAGCTATCAAGAAACAAAATAAAAAAATGGATGATAAGTAATTGAATGAGACTGGAAAAAGTTATGGATGAGGCACTAAGGCTTACATCCTTAAGGGAAATGTTAGTTGCTTCTATTTTGAGACCTTCAGTGACAAGAGATGAATTATATCGAAGGCTAGATAGGAGGTTCTAAGATTTCAAAGAAAGGAATATGGCCATGATTGGTGGACTGGTGACTTTTTTAGCACCAAATGCTAGAACTCAGCCTGCAGCACCTGCTTGTGAAATAATAGAGCCAACGTATGTTTAGGATGCTACCATGATAGATGCTACTACTATGCCTCAAGATCCACCAAGGATAGAAAAAAGGTATGAGCTAGAAAATAACTATATAAAAATAAAGATGAGGATTTATAATCCTTCTATGATAAATGTGAGAAATATAGGTCCTAGAGTTGAGGACATGACCTTCAAGAAGATCGAAGCAATGTCTGGGTTATTGTCTACTAGAAGATGAATGCACCTGAAAGATAGGGATTTAGATAGAGATGAGTTGCTACCCTAGAGGTTTAAAATGCTCGATCTGCCTAGATTCGATGGTACTTTTGATCCTTCTACGCATGTCAAATAGTAAAGCCTGATCATGAAAGGGACCACCTTAACCAGGAAGTAAAAGGTTAAGTATTTATATCTGAGCTTAATAGGTCTAACAATAAAATGGTATTATGGGTTAGACAGGCGCATTAAAGAGGATTGGGACTTACAAATTGAAGAATTCCTTAAGTAGTATGACTGTAGTATGAGGATGAAGGTCACTCTAAAAGACCTTAAATTTCTCCAACAAAAGCATAAGGAGTATTTTCATGAGTATGTGACGAGGTGGAGGAATCGAGTAATGGAGATGAAGAGAAAGCCTAATACAGCTGACCAGATTAGGCTTTTCATTCAAAACACAAGTTTGTACTTAAGGGATTGCCTAAATATGAAGGGATTGAATGACTAGGAATCTTTAAAGGATATAGCCATAGAAGTTGAGGGTGAGAATTTGGCCAGAGCGAACAATGATAACGGTGTAAAGAGGAACTTTGGCAATAATAAGATAGTCAAAAGTAGTAGTGGAAAAAATAAAAGTGGAAAGATAGCTGAAGAGTCTACCATAGAGGTTAATTAGAGGCACTGTTCCAACCTTGGTAAGTCCTTGTCTTGGGTTTTAGATTGGCTATGTAAGGAAGGGAAGTTACAACCATTATCATCGTGACCTGCTAAGAGTCAAGGGATGCCCCACCGTAGAAAGGATCAATACTATGCTTACCATCAGCATACAGGGCATCTAATTGATTATTGCTACACTTTGAGAAATAAGATTCATGATCTGATAGATAACAAACAATGAGGATACTATGGTGGCTAACCTTCACTTTGCCTCTTTAGTGTTTCTCTACCAGATTTAGATACTGTAGTAGATCATTACCATCTTCCTTTGGTAGCAGGACTATTAATTGACTCAGCTGGCTGATTTCCATATGTTCCTTTAGATCTTTTCCTAGTTGAAAATTCACCTTTAGTGCTACTCCTTTTTCGTTCCCTCTCTTTTTAACTATCTTATTTTTCTCTACTCATATAACTACTTGAACAAGTAGGTAAAAATCCACCTGTTGTAATGATGTTGGTCCAATAAACTTTTCTTTGATCCAGTTATTTAATCCATCTTTCAAACTATCGACAATTAAGAGCTTTAGTAAGCATCAAATTTGGAACATTTTTACTTAAATGGCTAAACTCTTTCTTATATTCAGCCACAATCATAATTCTTTATTTCAAGTTCAAAAATTAACTCAATTTCTCTTTTTTATACATTTCAGTAACATACTCCTTCCTAAACTCTACCTTAAAAAAACCCCATGAAAGTGGATATAGTATTTGAGGTTGTTTTAACACAAGTTTCCACCAATCATATACTGTTCCCTGTAGTAAAGACATAACACACGACACTTTCTAATTGGCTAGGCATTGAATCTTATTAAATATTCTTTCCAGCTTCTCTAATCAAAATTTTGTTTTCATAGATTATTCTAGGGTAGTGCCCAAAAATTCTTCTGCACCATGTTTTCTAATCTCAGTAATCGGAGCTTTAGATACCACCCTTCTTTGTAAGATTTGAGCCATATCTTGAGAAATATTCAACAATCAATAATAGTTGTAGGTACCTCATTTTGATTAGAAGTTGAAGATCCTGGATTAGAGGGATTCATTTTAACAGGTAAGTTACTTTCAACTAATTTTTCAATAGCTTCCCTAGATCCCTCCATCTACTGTATCTATAACAAAATAGGGATATTTGCATTAGGCTAACACAAAAAATGAACACTATACATAATATTATTCTCCTATTAACCAGAAATGACTAAACCTTGGTTTTGATACCAAATTGTAACACCCTTATACTTATAACCTATTTCTATCATTAATTATTTACATTAATCAAACATGAATCTATTATCTTGTTATTATATCAAGGAGCACATATTTATCATATTACAATTAATGTATACATACTTTATTACACTATCCACTATCATACATATGATATATTGAAGGAGTTACTCCAATTTATATGTAGATGCATATTCTATTTTAATTACAAAAGTGAGCTTATTGCAACTTATAATTGCCTTTTTATATACATCAATGCATACATGCTATCCTTGATACAAAATTATACAAAGGATTAACCAAAGACATCCTACATCAAATTTCCTTCACAGAGTTGTGTTGGCCTTCCTGATGCAAACATACATCCCTGAGAAAAAGTCTCAATTGCAGAACCTACACGGATAAATAACCTATTATAAGCTATAAAGCTTAGTGGGGAATAAATCATTATGGATGACCACTCACAGTGGTCGTCGACAATCACTGATCAAGCATCAAATTATAGCATATAGTTCTTATTGATAATGGTAATAAAGCAAAGTACAAAATTAAGAAGATAAAATAAAACTCAACATTTATTCAAGCATGAAATAATCATATAGATCATCGATAGATCTATGCATTTAAAATTTCAATACATTTACTGTAATTAGCCTGCCTAAGTTTTGAAGGTATGGATATCAGGAACTGTGGACACCCACAGGTATAGGCTATGTGAATACCCATAGGTATTATGTTTTATAGATATCTAAAGATATCAAATCCATAGAACCAAATGGGGTCAAACTCTGGTCCCAAATGGGGATGACTATAGACCCAAATAGTTCCAAACTATAGCAGTTGCAAATCTATCCCTATAGGCATGCCTATTATCCATATCGAAACTCTATTCATAGGTATAAAACTGTATTTATATACATTTCAATTAGAATGATTATTTTTTTATTGTATAAAATTACCTGTACAAGTATAAATACGTGTGTATACACACATATACACACGCGCACACAATCTCATGTATTTGTACAACATTTGTAACTATGTAAATACTACAATCATATACAATCATAAATTAACCATAAGATGTAAACATACATGTATACATATATTATTTCAATTAAACTGTTAAATTTGTATTTATCAACATGCTTTTACTAAACAAGTTATTTGAGTTTTTTGATGGATTAGCAATGTGACTTTAACACTCTTTCATATAGTTATAAAAGATTGTAAATATAATTTTCTATTATTGACTTACTCTCCACTTGATTGTTTGCTAAAACATTTCAATATCCATAAGTCAAATAAACTATGATTTATGTAATAAACAAGAAGCTAGTTAAAACATTATTAACAACAACTTTATAGAGGTGAGTTTCACCTCAACTAAAGAGCTAAACCTATCAAATAGACTGTTTCACCTCAGTAGAGGGAGATATCCCTTGGTAGAGGGAGACTTCAATATCAATTATAGGTTATTTCTCCTCCGTAGAGGGAGATTCCCTTCGGTAGAGGGAGTGCTCACTTTGGTAGAGGTAGACTTTAATATCGATTATAGGCTATATCTCTTCGGTAGAAGGAGATTCCCCTTGATAGAGGGAATGCTCACCTTGGTAAAAGGAGACTTCCCTTAGCTAAGGGACTATTCTCTGCCAAGTAAAAATCGAGACATGCAATTCCCCAGTTCAACCAAAAATTGATCATACATGCAATCTTTAAATTACTGATAAATAATTTTCCAGCAATGTACCATTATAAAACTATGAATTATCTTACATTTAAGCATCATCAAATCTTAGTTCCAATTTTTAAAAGAAATTAAATCCTTTAGACCCAAAATCTACTTTTCATTAATTAACTATATTACGCACTCAATCTTGCATATTTCTACTAGGGTCAAAGTTAGGGCCTCATAGAAACTAATTCTCTTCTCTTGGAAACCAAGGTTTAATATAGATTACTCATTAAAAATACATACAAATCTCTTTGTTTTTGAACATAAAAATTGAGGATCGAAGTGGAGATCAACATTTCTAATCTTACAAAATCAAAATATCCTAAGAGTAATGTTCTAGGTCCAACTTCTCTCTCTAGCTTGTAATCATAATCACAAAGACATTTATTATTTTATGATGCTGTAATGTATGCTCTTATGTTTGTTTATTTGAGCCTATATGATTTTTGAGATGCCATACTTATGCCATGATGATTCAAGATTGTCTAATGTATTAGGATAATATGTTAAGATTTATTTTTCTCCATTATTGCATGATAGATGCTTTGATTTAATCCCTATGTTTATAGGTTTTCATGCTATTTTAGTAAATTTTAATCTCTTATTTGATGTTATAATTAGACTTGTCATGTGTTATAGTCTTAAAATTGCATTTAGGGTTTAGAATTGGTTTTTAAGTTTGAAAAACTACTTTATGTGTCTATTTTTGAGTGACAGAAAGGAAAAAGGCATAAAAAATGGTTGTCTATTAATGTGATGGATGGGACATTATGATGCATTCTCCTTGTCCTATCCCTCCTCTTGCATGGGGCATCTGTTGGTTTTTAGGGATGTCCATGGCTTGATTTCCTATTTTTTTAAACATATTTTAATTTTTTTTCCTTTTAAATTATGTCATTTTCTTTATTTGTTTTTTAGATTTATTTTTGTATCTTTGTGAGTGTGTTTTTTTGTCTATATTCATGTCTTTATTTTTTGCATGATTATTTTGTTTATTATTTTAAGTTATTTTGTTGTTTGTTTTCTATTAATATGCTAACTAATTTGTTGCTTGTGTTTTGTGTGAGCTAATTAATTTATGTCGTTTTATAGTGTTAAAGGGATGATTGTGCATTAAAAAGTCGTGCCCCAATTAGTTTTTACATTTTTCTCCCACTTTTAATTTGCATTTAGGTTATTTTATTTAATATTGCTTTATTTAGTTAATTTTCATGTTTTGATTGTTTTTTATGTATTTTCTCTTTGGGGATGTAATAATTTAGTAAAAAAGTAATTTTTTTCCCGCTAACTTAACTAAGCCATTTTAAAGTCTTGTATTTAATTAATTAGAGTTTTCCTAATAAAATGAACCAATGTCCAATTTTAACCTAAAAATCACGCCATAAAAGGAAGCCTCATTATCTCTAAAATTGGGATCCCTCATCCCATGTTTTTATTTAAAATCAAGCAAAGGCTCTCCATCCTTTTTTTTAAAATAATGTATAAGGGAACCAATGATCCTAAAAATTGTACTAACTTCCCATTTTATGTATGCCATTTCATTTTATGTATTACTATTTCTTTGGGATGATTTGCTTATGTACTAATAAAGTAGGCTTATTTTATCGCTTTTATTTAATTGATTGAATGTTTATTTATACATATATATTGCAATGCATCATGTGATAAGGGAGTTGTTAAATTAATGATAAAAACTTGATTATAAGAAAACACCTAACCAAGATGTGAACTAAGTGTGATGTCCTGAACACCATTCTTTATTTGGGCATCAAGAGGTTATGAATCTTTTCTTAATGTTATATTAGGTGGTAACTCCATGATACCTACCTATTTGAGCTGACTTTAGATGCCTTTGTAGGTTAACTATCAATAATAAATTGGGCCTAAAACCCTTTTTATTTAAAGTGGCCAATTTATGAGATATAGTGAGCCTCAATTCGGTCTTGAACCTTAAAATTGGGCCTCCGAGATCCACATCGAAAATGAGTGGGCTCCGACACACATCTTAAGCCAAAATACCAAAGTACCCTTAAATTTTGAATTAATTACCTATGTGTCTCATTCTTTACTCTATTATTACTAGGGCTTAAGTTAGGGCCTTACAATTCTCTCCCCCTTAAGAGAATTTCATCCTCAAAATTCATACTTAAATCAAACAATTGCGAGTTTTGAACTTTCATTAATGCTTATAGTTCCCAAGTGGCTTCTTCCATGACATGGTGTTGCCATAAAAATTTTATAAGTGGAATTTGATTATTTCTCAATTGATGAACTTTATGAGCTAAGATCTCTTTGGGGACCTCATTATAAGAGAAATCAGTTTGAACTTGTATCTTTTAAAAAGGCAGCATATGAGATTCATTGGATTGGTACTTTTTTAACATAAATATATAAAAAACATCATGCACCTTTGGTAGTTCTTATAGAAGTGCCAACCTATAAGCTACAGGTCCAATTCTCTTGAAAATCTCATAAGGACCTATGAATCTGCGGCTTAGCTTTCCCTTCTTTTCAAACCTTAGACTTTTCTCCATAATGATACTTTCAAGAAAACTTTATCACCAACCTGATATTCTATATCCTTTCTCTTTAAATCAACATATGTTTTTTTTTGTCTATTGTTAGCTTCCTTTAGCCTTTATCTTATAAGTTGAATCTTTTCCTCAGTATCTTTAATAATGTCCAAACCAATTATTACTTTTTTTAAAAAAATCTATCCAATAGATGGGAGTTTTACACCTCCGACCATATAATACTTCATACGGTGCCATCTCAATATTGGTTTGATAACTATAGTTACATGCAAATTCCACCAAAGCAATGTACTGATCCTAACTTCCTAGGAAATCCAAAACACGACCACGGCTATCGACAGTTAAAAGCTTCAATTAACATTGACTTCGAAGCATACTTGCTAAAACTACTAAATTCCCTTCCATAATCTACCATAGACATCACTCTCTACTTCAATCCCAAAAATTGCCTAAACTTTATCTCTTTGTAAGCTTCTGTAACATATCTTAATTTAAACTCCCTTTCAAAGAACTCTGATGTAAGTGGAACTCGTAATTGGTGTTGTTTGAGCACCAGTTTCCACCATTCATAAGGTACTCCTTGAAGTATAGAAGTAGCATAGGTAACTCTCTATTTGATAGTCTTGAATTATAACTATGTTTTTAGGTATTTTTAGGTATGTTTTGCATTTTTTTAATGTTGATCTACTTGCTTTTATGTTTGAATTTGAGTGTTTTGAGATTAAAGTGTTTGAGTTTTATTTTGATGGTTTTTTTATAGGTTTTAGTGATGAAAGAATTGAAATCATTATTGTAAGACCAAAGGATAGTCCCACTGGGTCACACAAGGAGTTTCTCTCTCGAGTCTAATAGCTAAAAACCTAGTAGGAGTATAAAAGTAGTCCTACCAAGTCCCTTAAAGCATGGAGGCAAATAAAGCAACCTAGCAGGACCTAAAGACGAGTCCTATCGAGTTACTTAAGCTTGGCAACAGACTAAAGTAACCTAACAAAATCCAAAGAAGAGTCCCACCAGGTCACTTAAGGATGGCAATAGATTGAATCAACCTCGTCAAGACCACAAAGTTTGTCCCACCAAGTTTATTTATCAGCATAATAAAATTTTAGGAAGTTTTCTACAGTTTAAGTGCTTGGATGGTGGCTGGACTTCTAGGAAATTAGGTTTTTAAGTGTGTTTAAGTTAGATATTACAAGGAGGTAGTTTTTATCTTAGAATAGACTTAGCTTTTATTTAAGAACTTTAATTCATAAGAGAGAGCTCTATTCTTTTAAGGTTTGTAACTATGGTTCTTGGCTTTTCTTAAAGAGTAGAAGATTAAGTTTGATGCTTTTATGAGTATAGTATTAAATTTTCCATTCTTTTATTCATTTTCAATCATGTACAATGAGTAATTCTCTACTTTTGTTAAAGGAAACTTGAACCCTTATATTAGATTTTGTGTGTTATTGTTATTGTTGTTGTTTTTGTTGTTGTTCTTCTTCTTTTTATTCTTTATTCTTTTATTTATTTATTCTTTTCAAGTGTCAATAGTGCATGGTAAGAGATGACCTAATAGTACATATTAACCCTAAGGTTAAGAGGATATTGTATAGATGGAGATGACAGCAAAGAGAAAATATGAAATCACAGGATATTCCATGGGATGACCTATCTCTTAATGACCAACCACCACAGCTAAGAGGGCAAGTTATTCATAACCAGATACAAAAAAATCCAAATAAAGTCTAAGGAAATGGGTCGAGATAAAAGGGTGATTAGGGACTTTGCTACTCCTAAGTGGAATGAGGAGAATAGAACTATCATGTTACCTTAAAATAATTAGTTTGAGCTAAAACCAGCCACCATTATAATGGTACAAAAGAATTAGCTTTTAAGATTTGAAATTAAATACCCAACTCAACATTTGGATATTTTCTTGGAGATTAGTGATATAATTCAAATTTCAAATATGTCGATGGATGCTATCTGAATAAATTTATTCCCACTTACACTCATTGGTAAGGCATTGGACTGGTTACAAATGTTGCCAAGTCAATCTATAAGGTGCTATAGCAGATGTAAAAATAGTTCTTAGTAAGGTTTTTCCCACCAACTAAGATGGCTACCATTAAGAATAACATATACAACTTCTAACAGCTATATAAGGAATAATTTCATGAGACTTAGGAGATTATTGAAGAGATTCCCTCACCATAAAATCACTATGCATAAGCTAATGTCTACTTTTTATATGGGTGTTAATCAATCAATAAGATCTCTCCTAGATGCAGCCTCTGGTGGAAGTTTCATAAACAAGATATTGGAGAAAGCTTTCCAACTCCTAGATGAGATAGACACTAAGTAAAATCAATAGGCCAACATAAGAACTATATAGAAAAAACAAAGAGTGCACATTGTAGATGAGGTGGCAATGTTGAGGGCTCAAATAGAGCTATAAAAGAAGGAATTAAATGTATTAAAGGTACAAAATATATCAACCCTATCTCAAGGATGTGACACTTATAAAGACATACATGCCATATAGGAAAATAAGGTTGGAGATGCTGGAAGTCAAGTGGTTGAAGATGTTAATGATTTAAATCTATTTAGTAATACATATAATCTTGGTTGGAGAAACCAGCCCAAATTTTCTTGGAGAAAAGGGAACAAAGTGTCCACATCTAAAACTTAACATAAAGCCTCCTTCAACCAAAATACAACTCACAATACAAATAATCACTAAGCCTATTGGTCATGTTAGTGTAAGCCCTAGCCCCAATACATTGTTATAAAACATTTAGGTTAATAAATAAGGCATTTGTTTTATCTATTATATTCCTGTGCATATCAAATGATAGAACTATCCAAGAATGTTGTTTTAGTTTACGTTATCATGTGTGAGGCACATGGTTGTAAGACCTTGAAACAATTGAGACTTCATTCTAAATATCCCTAGTCAGTCATTGTTATGGGATAACAAATGAATTAAGACTAGTATGCTTTCTCTGATTAGTTGAGTTCTGTCTTACGGATCATAAGGACTAAAGTGTCAATTAGAGATCGTAGATACATGTTTAAAACATGGTATCTAGATTCGATCTGCTCATGAGAATATTACATGATACAAGTCATAAGTGTTTTTCAATTGCAAGTTTTGCATCAGAGTTCTTAGACCTAAAATCTTTATGAAACTCTTTATGAATTACTGCGTACTTTGACATACACCTAATGTACTCGTAACAGGGTGACAAATATGGGTATGATTAGGCATGCACTAATTCATGTTAAAGAGCATGATAAGAGTAAAGGGATTACCCCTCTCGATAAGAGAGAAAATATTATCGACCACTTGATCAGTGAACTGAGAAGTGTATTGCCATACCGAGATGAAATAATGAGTAATCATTATTTATCTGAGAGTTCAGTGTAACTGGAATATCAAGAAAGGAATTAGTGTATATAAGGATGACTAGTTCTATGCCTTATATTAATTATGATAATTATGGGTAAGGGACTATGTAAAATTGCATTAGGTTACTAAATGCCATTTGCATTTTCATTTAATTTGGAATGCTATAATATCTTGCTAGAGAATATATATAGCCTTTTGATTATTTATTAATTTATTGCCAATATTAAATTAACCAATAGGATTGTACACAAATCATTGGGCTTAACATATTTAAAATAAAGTATTGGGCATTAATTTGAGCTTTTATTTAAAGTCAAATTAACGTGGATAATGGGTATTAAAATGCTTAATGGACCTTGGCCCATGAGAGAGGGAAAATCGACAATTACTAGGTTAATGTGAATTAATTAATTATCTTTGGATAATTAACGTAATTGATTTTAAATCCTAATAGTACTTGAATCAAGAATCAACACTTAATTAGGGAGATAGTGTGGCTGAAATTCAAGCTAGATTCCTAGTTGAATTTGGCATACATTAAACCCTAAAGAAGTGATTTATTTTGATTAAATAACTAATGCAAATTTAGATTAATTTGAATTTAAAATACTAAGAGAATTTGAATTAATTTAGATCACATAATTAGGAAGAGATGGAGGATGAAATCACTACCTAAACCTAGTAGATTTTGGCATCTAAAAGGATTCCTAAAGTGGTATCGGAGCCTAATCATGCTTGTTTTAGTGCTTTGGATGCGTTACAACTTGATTAAAAATCATTTGTTGCATAAAACATGATGCTTAAATTTTCTGTTCTGAGTTTTTTGCATTGGTTGAGTATAAAAACGATTTTAAATGTTCAATTGGGTATTATAATAATTATGAAATGTTAATATACTATCCTAAGATGTTCTTAGACCTGTTCATTGTCTGTTTTAATTATATATACCTGATTGTACATGTTAATCTTGAAACTAGGTGCTTGTTTGCATGATATGCGTTTGCAACCAACTAGTTTCTCAAAATTAAATGTAAAAATGTGTTGGGCATGTTTGTAAGTCATTTTAGAATATTAATAATAGGTCTGGAAATGTTTTGAAAATGGTTTTAATTCTGGTCCATGACAATTTAATTGATTAATTTAAAAATCACTTAAAACAATGACTAGTGTGTGTTTGTTGCATTTTTCATCAACATTGTTTGTTTTGATTAAAATGGAAAAAAACATTTAGATCAGATTTTAACAGAACCTTAATTCAATATTTATGACCTTATTTAAGTTATTAAATTGTTAATAAAATCATTTTAAGTATTTGTGCATTGTTTGCGGCATTATATGAGCATTAATCAACTAGTTTCACGTTGTTTGTTTGTTTTGTTATCAATGCCGAATGTGATATGTGTTCTTCATGAATTTTTATGTTTTGATTCATATTATTTGTATTTTTAATGTTTATGGGCTGTATGACATAATATTAAAAATGGCAAAATTGGAAATTACACTAGAGTTGATTTATGGCACAAATTTAACTAGTTTATTTTTTGGGCTTTTAAGAGAGCTTATTCGATAAAAGGATTTAGTCCATTGGGCTTTAGCCCAGGTACATCATGGGGTCTTCTCTTAAAAGTATAAGTACATAATTTCCATTAATGGGCTGGGCTTAATTAATTAAAATTGGACTTTGATTTATCCATGAATGTTATGTATATTTGCTTGCTTATTTTGTGTGATGAATGAATATTCATGGTGCATTTATGGGCCGTGGGTTATGTAATTAAATATGGCTTGTGTGCCATTATGGATTATTGTAAAAGTTTCCATCTATTTCTTAGTATAAAATTTATTTGAAGACTTTGTAAATCAAGACGAAGCCCACCGGAGTGGAGAAGCCTAACTTGAAGATTCATATGTAATAGTATAAAATCTTAGTTGTAGGTTTTTGGGCCATGTTTGTCAAGCTTTACTTTACACACTTATATATATACATGCTATGAATGGATGACAAAGCATATGCCATGTAATTCGTAATAAAAAGAAATCCTAAAATATTAAGTCATGAAGTTGCCTCCTTAATTTGAATCATGTCAAGTCATCGATCATCAGTCATGTAGACTAGGAGTCGTAGATGCACCTGATTATCTTTGTGAGGCATGGGTTGTGAATATAGGTTGGACTTAACATGGAAAGGGATGCCCGGACCTAGGCAACAAATAAATGGGTTTGTGCTAAATATCTTAAGATGTTAGCCCATTTGATCCAAGAGTCATGTATGAGACATGATTGGAGTTTTCCTACCTAAGTAACTTAACTCTTTAGGTGTACAAGCTCAGCTTGACTAGTGAGTTGTTGTGAAAAGTGGATCTTGGCCCACATTAAATCACTAACACAAATTATTTAAAGGGATATTAATTCGATTTGTGGGATTATATTAAGACCTCATTTAATCTTGCTAAGTTTATAAATTTTTGTAGATTGAAAAAAATGGCTTCTTCAAACAACAACTTTTTATTGCGATTGGTATTAGAAAAGGACAAACTGAATGGCACAAATTTCATAGACTAGTCTCAAAACTTTAGAATTATTATTAAGCAAGAGAATAAGTTGTATGTTTTGGATGCACCCTTGCCCAACGAACCTGCTAGGAACACCTCTGCAGTTCAAAGGGAAACCTTTGAGACTAAGAAGAGTGACTCCAATGATGTGACCTATCTGATGTTAGCCACTATGGTGCCCAATTTGCAAAAACAATTCATGGATCAATAGGCCTATGCGATCATGGTGCACCTCAAGGAGATGTTCTAAGAAAAAGCTCGTCATGAGAGGTTCGTGACAACAAAGGCCTTGATTTCTTATAAGATGGTTGCAGGTACTCCTGTTAGTACCCATGTACTCAAGATGAAAGGGTATCTTGATACTCTTGAGAAGCTTGAGGTATAAGTCCCAAAAGAATTGGCCACTGACTTGATCTTAGGTTCATTGACTGATGATTATGATCCATTTGTTATGAATTGTAACATGCATGCAATGAACAAGATAGTCACCGAGCTTCATGAGATGCTTAAGAATGCTGAAGAGAATATTCAAAAGACCAATCCCGTGCTTATAGTTCAAAGGGGCATTAAAAAGGGATCCACTAAGGGAAAGGGGAAAGGAAAGGCAAAACCCAAGAATGACTAGGCACAGCCTAAGTTTAGTGGGAGTGCACCTTAGGCCCAACCCAAGCCCACGGCATAAAAGCTCAAAGAGAGTGAGAGCACATGCTTCTATTGCAATAAGTTATGGCATTGGAGGAAGAGTTGCGCTCTTTTTAAGGAAGAACAAAAGACGAATGGAGCCAAGGTATCCAGTTTTGGTATTTTTGTTGTTGAAATTAACCTTTCTATTTCTACCACTTGGGTATTGGATACCGGTTGTGGTTCTCACATTTGTTCAAATGTGCAGGGGTTAAGAAATAGATGGTTACTAGGAAAGAGTGAAGTGGACCTCCGCGTGGGGAATGGAGCATAAGTTGCAGCCATGGAGATAGATGACTATCGACTCACTTTACCTTCTAGATTATGTTTAGATTTAATAAATTATTATTTTGTGCCTGTTATGAGCAGAAACATTATTTCAGTTTCATGTTTAGATATGGATGGATTTGACTTTGTTATTGATAATGGCAATATTCATATTCATTGCCAAGGCATTTTATATGGCACTGCTATGTTACAAAATGGCCTTTATATCCTTGATCTGCAAAATAGAGAGTCCATATACAACATTAATACAAAGAGGGTTAAATCAAATGAATTAAACCATATTTACTTTTGGCATTGTCATTTAGGACATGCAAACGAAAAATGCATTTCAAGACTCCATAATTTGGAGTCTTGGGTTATTCGATTTGGAATCTTATGACAAATACGAGTCATGTTTGCATGGAAATATGACAGAGTCCTTTTAACAAGAAAAGTGAGAGGACTAGTGACTTATTGGGATTAATACACACTGATGTATATGGACCATTAAGTATACAAGCTATAGGTGGTTTTAGTTACTTCGTAACATTCACAAACAACTTCAGTAGATATGGATACGTCTACCTAATGAAGCACAAGTCTGAAACTTTTGAAAAATTCAAAGAGTTTAAGAACGAAGTAGAAAAACCAACTTGGCAATAGTATAAAAGCCATTAGATCAGATCGAGGTGGTGAATACTTGAGCAAAGAGTTTGAAAGTCATCTGAAGGAGTGTGGAATTATTTCACAGCTCACTCCTCCTGGTACATCATAATGGAATGGTCTGTCCGAAAGGAGAAATCAAACTCTGTTGGACAAGGTTCAACAATGATGAGTCAAGCTAATCTTTCTGTCACTTTTTGGGATTATGCATTAGAAACTGCTGTGTTTCTACTAAACCGTGCTCCAACTAAAGTAGTTGAGAAGACACCATACGAGGTATGGACTGGGAAAGAGCCCAATATGTCATTTCTCAAGATTTGGGGCTGTGAAGCATATGTTAAGAAACCAACATTTGACAAACTAGAGTCTAAATCTACTGTCTGCTTGTTTGTGGGTTATCCTAAAGAAACAAAGGGATACTACTTTTACTCACAAGCCGAGAACAAAGAGTTTGTTGCTCGCAAGGTTGTTTTCTTGGAAAAAGAATTCCTTCTAAAGAAAGATAGTGTAAATAGAGTAGAACTTGGAGAAATTCAAGTGCCATAAACTCCTATAAAGGATGAGTTGGAAATGTGATCAAGTTCACAACCAGTTATGGAACAAGAACCCATTGCATAAGAACCTAGAAGGTTCGGTAGGGTATGATGGGAGATTGAGAGATACGGATTTCTAATCACCAATAGTGATACTATTGAGTTAGTGGATCACGGGGATCCAACTAGCTACTGAGAAGCTATTGAGAGCCCTGACTCAAAAAATTGACTTGGAGCTATGAAATCTGAGATGCAACCAATGTACGATAACCAGGTTCGGACTTTGGTTGATCTATCGAAAGGTACTAAGGTAATTTAATGCAAGTGGCTATTTAAACTCAAAGCTGACAAGACCTACAAAGGTAGACTAGTAGCAAAAGGTTTCCACCAAACTCATGGTGTATTCTATAATGAGCCCTTTTCACCTGTAGTCATGCTCAAGTCCATTAGGATCTTGCTTGCCATAGTTGCATATCATGACTATGAGATATGGAAAATGGATGTCAAAACTGCTTTCCTCAATGGAAATCTCCCTGAGGATGTGTATATGACACAACCTGAGGGTTTTATCAATCCCAAGCATCCTAAAAAGGTTTGCAAGCTTCAAAAATCTATTTATGGGTTAAAGCAAACATTTCAAAGTTGGAATCTTCATTTTGATGAAGCAGTCAAAGAATTTGACTTCATAAAAAATGAAGATAAGCCTTGTGTGTACAAGAAGGTTAGTGGGAGCATAATAGTGTTTCTTGTCCGATATGTAGATGACATCCTTCTCATTGGGAATGAGATCCCAATATTGCAAAAAGTTAAGCAATGGTTAGGGAAGTGTTTCTCAATGAAAGACTTAGGTGAAGGTGAGACAATACTTGGTATTCAGATCTATAGAGATATATTGCATCGGCTTTTAGGACTAAGTCAAGAAAAGTATATAGATAAAGTATTAAAGCATTTTAGTATGGGAGACTCAAAGAAAGGGTACATACCTTTAGCTTTGGGAGTTCTTTTGACTAAAGAATAATGTCCTAAAACCAAAGAGGAGAGAGGGACAACATGAGTAGAATCCCATTTGCATCTGCTATTGGATCTATCATATACGCTATGCTGTGTACTAAGTTAGATGTTGCTCATACACTGAGTATAACTAGTAGGTTTTAGCAAGATCCTGGTGAGAAGCACTAGTTGCTGTAAAGGGGATTCTAAAGTACCTGTGAAGGACTAAGGATCACTTCTTGGTGTATGGTCGTCAAGAAGAGCTCGTCATACAAGGTTATGCATAAATTGCTTTTCAAACTAGCACTCAAGATTCATGATCGCAATTTGGTTTTGTTTTGAATGGTGGTGCTGTCAGCTGGAGAAGCTTGAAGCAAGAGACTGTTGCCGACTCAACTACAAAATCTAAGTATATTACAATGAGTGAGGCTGCAAAGGAGGTTGTTTGGATTAGAAATTTCATTTCTGAATTAGGAGAGGTCCCAAGCATTCTAGATCCATTAGAAATCTTATATGACAACAATAGGGCCATCGCACAGGCAAAGGAGCCCCGGTCACACAAAAAATTCAAACACATACTTTGGAGGTACCACCTGATCAGAGAGATCATTGACCATGGGGATGTCAAGATTAGCAAGATAGTGAGTGAAAATAATGTAGCAGATCCATTAACGAAATAGTTGCATCCAAATCTGCACGAAGCTTATTTGAGAGCGTTCGGTCTTAGAGCTATGCGTAATTGGGACTAGTTCTAGTGGGATATTGTTAGTGTAAGCCCTAGCCCCAATACATTGTTATAAAATATTTAGGTTAATAAATGAGGCATTTGTTTTATCTATTGTATTCCTGTGCATATCAAATGATAAAACTATCCAAGAATGTTATTTCAGTTTAAGTTATCATGTGTGAGGCACATGGTTGTAAGACCTTGAAACAATTGAGACTTCATTCTAAATATCCATAGTCAGTCATTGTTATGGGAATAACAAATGAATTAAGACTAGTATGCTCTCTTTGATTAATCGAGTTCTGTCTTATGGATCATAAGGACTAAAGTGTCAATCAGAGATCATAGATACATGTTTAGAACATGGTATCTGGATTCGATCTGCTCATGAGAACACTACATGATACAAGTCATAAGTGTTTCTCAATTGCAAGTTTTGTATCCGAGTTCTTAGACCTAAAATCTCTATGAAACTCTTTATGAATTACTGTGTACTTTGACATACACCTAACGTACTTGTAACAGGGTGACAAGTATGGGTATGATTGGGCATGCAGTAATTCATGTTAGAGAGCATGAGAGAAGTAAAGGGATTACCCCTCTCGATAAGAGAGAAAATATCATCGACCACTTGATCAGTGAACTGAGAAGTGTATGGCCATACTGAGATGAAATAATGAGTAATCATTATTTACTTGAGAGTTTAGTGTCACTAGAATATCAAGAAAGGTATTAGTATATATAAGGATGACTAGTTCCTTGCCTTATATTAATTTTGATATTTACAGGTAAGGGACTATGTAAAATTGCATTAGGTCATTAAATGCCATTTGTATTTTCATTTAATTTGGAGTTCTATAATATCTTGCTAGAGAATATATCTAGCCTTTGGATTATTTATTAATTCATTGCCAATATTAAATGGACCTATAGGATCGCACACAAAGCATTGGGCTTAAGATATTTAAAATAGAGTATTGGACATTAATTTGGGCTTTTATTTAAAGTCAAATTAATGTGGATAATGGGTATTAAATTGCTTAATCGACCTTAGTCTATAAGAGAGGGAAAATCGGCAATTACTAGGTTAATGTCAATTAATTAATTATCTTTGGATAATTAAGGTAATTGATTTTAAATCCTAATAGTATTTGAATCAAGAATCAACACTTAATTAGGGATATAGCGTGGCTGAAATTCAAGCTAGATTCCTAGTTGAATTTGGTATACATTAAACCCTAAAGAAGTGATTTCTTTTGATTAAATAACTAATGCCAATTTAAATTAATTTGAATTTAAAATACTAAAAGAATTTGAATTAATTTATATCACTTAATTAAGAAGAGGTAGAGGCTAAGATCACTACCTAAACCTAGTAGATTTTGGCTCCTAAAAGGATTCCTAAATAAGTAATATAAATTGATTAAAATTGCTTTTGCCAAGTTAGGTTTTTTTTTCTCTCTCTTTGTCGTAATTTCAAGGGGAAAGAATTATTTCTTCTTCTCTTATATTTTGGACAGCCATTGAAAACCCTAGAGGAAGAACAAGATCAAATCTTGTGTCTTCATTCAATACCCATTGCCTAATACAAAAGGTTAGAGCTAGCACTCTTGTTTTAAGACATCTTTGTGAGTGTGTGTGTGAACATAGAGTGGTGTGGCACAAAGGTAGCACCTTTGGGATTGGTGATTGAGATCAAAGGTATATAAGTCCATCTTAAATATTGTTCATTGCAAAAATCAAGTTTTAAAGTTCATTCAAGGATGTAAGTTTAATAAAAAAACCTAAAATTGCATGTTTTGATTCTATATTGATTATTGCATGGCATGTATGATCAAAAGTTTTAATTTTTTCGCTGCGTGATCATTATATTTATGCCATGTGATATCCCATCAGGTTAGTGGTTAACAAGTGTACTGAATCGATAAGTAATAAAGTGGGGTATTTTTAAGACTCACAAATATCAAACCTTAAGGAACAAGATTTGTGCAAGAATGATTGATTGGAGTTATGTGTTTTAAAGAATATCCCAATTTTTGTTGATTTTATTATGTTTAGTGATAAAAACAATCAACATAAAACTAAATAAAATACAAAGTATGAATTAATAAGGCAATAAAAATAGAAAATATAAAATGGAAAATTGTACAATGGCTAAAAATGTTGTTCAAAAATCTAATCCTCCTCATCCCCATGTAAGGTTCACTTTAACATAACATTAATATATCTTAGATGTGGAAAACCCATCTAAACCCTTAATATCACATTCCGGGGCTTACTACTCTAACTACCCGATATACAATTTTGAAGCTTATTCGATAGCCAGCATAAGTGTAGTTCCCAATATCTAGATATGAACTAGTATCCCATTTCGGAGCTTACTACTTCAATACCCATTGATTTTCCTCTCTTTTTCTAATTTTACAACACTTAAACCCTAAATCTAACAACTTTCATTTAGGAAACGCCATCAAAACTACAGAATATGTGTAAAAAAATAGAGCAAACATGATATAATAATTAAACAAGCATAAATCCATCAACTTGAATAAGATTAACAACGTAAATACTTGAATAACATCCATACCAAGATACACACAAGGAAAAAGAAACATCTAATATATATATATATATATATATATATGTATATATATATAACAAAGAAGTTCATATCCTTACATGGCTAGGGGATTCAAAGATCCCCAAACAACAAAATGATTACTCACCACTCATGATGAAAACAACAAAGAAAAGGAAAGAAGAAAATTTTAAACCCATTTAGAGATGTCGATATGAAGTTATAGTAGCTTATCCTCTTCTTCTCCAAGTTTGAGCTTGATTGAAAATAGGAACTTTAATCTATAAACTAAAATATAACTATGTATTTTTTGTAGTTTTGGTATAAAATAAAATGAAAATGTAATTTTTTACAAGCAAATCTATAAAAACTAAGTATAAAAACCCTAAAGTGTGAAAGAACTATATGCTAAAACTATGGAGAAAAACTCTAAAATTCAAAAACCTAAAAAGATATACTCTCTAACTAGTCAGGATGCAACTTTTATAGTAATCTACGGTAGGACATGTCTAAGAAAAATGGTCTCAATTGAGTCCAATCAGTTAAAAAAGTACTGTATCAACAGCATATGACTGAGACATATTGGTCTCAGTTGTGCATACCTTTCTAGACTGAATCAACCTTGAATTCTCCATTGGACATGGTAGAGACATATGGTTTCAGTTGAGCCCTTTGGTGAACTATGCATTTTGAGGCTCTGTAATACAAATAGTTCAGAAAAATGGTCTTAGTCGAGTGCTAGCTATGTTTTCTATATAAAATTCAAGATTACACCATTAAAACTCAAAAACTTCATAAATCTCAAAATAATCCTATTTAGCATAAAAAGAGAACTTCAACATTTAAAATAAGAAAATATGCAAAATGAGACGTAAATATAGATAAAAATACACTAAAAATAAACAATAAATCAGAGCTATCACCTATCAAGCACTAGCCCCAATACATTTTCCATCAACTTACCAAGCTCCACACCAAAACCAACCTCTACTATATCAACCATAACCCTAACTTTTATAAGAGAGAAATTCAATCTTACGGAGATGTTTTCCAATTTTCATGAACACCTAATCCACTTTTATGGCAAGTCAAGATACTAGATTGAAATCTCAAGATGTGTATATAAGGAATTAAGATGCATTAATTAGAAACTTGGAGACTTAAGGTGGATAACTTGCTGATTTACTCTCTAATAAAAGCCATGGTACATTTCCATCCAATATGAATTGGAATTCAAAGGAAGAGGCAAAACCTATAACTTTGAGGAGTGGAAAAGAGGTAAAAGATGCTAAAAATGGTAAGCTTTCTTCAAGAGTGATGGAATCGATAATGGAGATAAGTATTTCTGAACCTAATATTAAATGTGTAGAAAAATCTATTGTGCCTAACATCATTGAATCTAAGTTTCCTTACCCTACCCTAGTTAGGAAAGATAAGCAAAATGAAAAATTAGCTAGACTTCTTAACATTTTACAAAGTTTCATATAAATTTGCCATTTGCTGAGACTTTATTTCATATGTCAAAATATACAAAATTTATGAAAATTTTTTGTTCAAATAAGGAAAAGTTAGAAGGTATTGGTACGATACAATCATTTGATATTTATAGTGTAATTTTGATAAATAAAATTTCCAAAAAATTAGAAGATCCAAGTAGCTTCACTTTGCCATGTGAGTTAGGAGGGAATTTTGTTAGTCATGATTTATATGATTTAAGTGCTAGTATAAATTTAATGCCTTATTCCATTTGTAGGAAATTTATCTTGGAGATATTAAGGAAACTCAAATGACACTGCAATTGGTAAATAGGTCTATCAAGAGACCTAAGGGCATAATTGAGGATCTTTTGGTTAAAGTTGGAAACTTTTTTTTCCTAGTAGATTTTGTTATGATGGATATGGAGGAAGATCGAAAAGTGCCATTGATTATTGGATGACCATTTATGAATACCGTAAAGGCTTTAATAGATTTTCATGGGCATGCATTAAGGTTTAATGATAAGGAGATGATGTTTAATGTCAATAAGTGATGCAACATCCCTTATATGACTTCAAAGAGTCCATTTGCTTCATTGACAATATTCAAGATTGCATGAAGATAAATTAAGAAGAGATCATTTTGGAAGATGTACTTCAAGGTTGTATAATACATTCTAAGGATAAAGACAATATGAATGTGAAGGAGGAAGAATTGGTAAAAGAGTTAGAAAAAGAGCATGAGGATGGGAAAGTAAAGGAGAAAGATTCAACCCCTCTAAAGAAGAAAAGAATTTAGAACTCAAAACTTTACCTTCTCATTTGAAATATGTGTTTTTAGATGATAATTCCAAACATGTGATTATTTTTTCTCATTTGACAGGTTTAGAGGAAGAGATGCTCATTGTAGTGTTGAGAAAGTACAAGGGAGCCATTAGATTGGAAAATTTAGACCTCAAAAGAATAAGCTTCACTTGTTATACACATTGGATTCCTATAGAGAGTGATTTTAAACCTATGGTGTACCCCCAACATCAACTAAACCTAGCTATACAAGGGGTCATGAAAAAAAAAGGTGCTTAAATTGCTTGATGTAGGTATTATTTACCATATTTCTGATAGTAGTTGGGCTAGTTGTTAGAGAGTATGCCCTAGAGCCCATGTAAATGGGATGTATTTCATATGTATGAATTCATATTCTTAATAAAAGGCATCATTCATTTATTAATGCTATGGTTAAATACATTAGTTTGTAAATCTTAAATTAATAAATGAAGTTCTAGATATTATAAACACAGTGTAAAGGCAATCATGAAAGTGTTCATGATAAGAGATGTCTATTGCATGCAAATATATTAATATTTAAATATCCCTAGTCATAGAATTAATAAGACAGGACATTGTTAATTTGGATAGACTAGCACATGTTATAATACTTGGATGGTTCAAGCAGTGGTTCTCATAACTATGATTATGGAAGATAATCAAAGCTAACATGTGGATGCTTGTTAGAAGAACAAGTTCATTGGAGACCTATAAAGAGGATCATCACATGGATATTAAATCTATGTCAGTGAGAAATATCTTCAAAGCTGTTGTGCAAGTATCCTTAGACTTGAGATGTAACACCCTAATTCCCTAACCATGGATAATCATCAAACATCATCATACCTAATAGAGATCATGTATAAATAATAATAATTATAGAACAGGCAATAATTACATGCCACAATAAGATAATCGAGCTTGTAAATAAATAATTATAACATAAAAGGGCTTCAAGAATCCTGAAATCCTCAAAGCAACTGCATATTGCCCGATCCTCTGGAGCTTCTCTTGAAACCTACATGGATAAACAAACCCGTGCTAAGCTATAAAGCTTAGTGGGGAACAAAACTCTATCGATAACTTCTTTTCATAATTAATCTCATTTCTTATAACTTTCACAGTAACGCGGAATAACATATAAGTCTCTTGCATTGATCACTTCATAATAAACATTTTGGGAAGTCCTCAAACTTATTACGAATACTATATTTACTTATGTCTTTATCTTTAAACTAACTTTTATCATTCTTTTTCTAATCCTTACTACTTGTCATAATTCAGACATCCGCTTATTGATAGTACAAAACTTTGACTTAATGCATTAATCATATTGTTACATAAGTTATGCATTCTGCATTAATCCATGCATACGTGGGTGCTTATGCCATGAAACAATCATAAAGTTATGGTCAGACATGATTTCTATATATATCGTTATACAATTGTCATTTTATGTTCATACAACTTATCTTGTAATGCTATCCTATCATTTTACTTTAAACATCATACCACATCATAATATATATATATTGATTTTCACTTTGGTTTATATCAGAATCATACATATGCGTATACATGTGTAATTTTTCATATACATACTAACGGGTTTGCATGCCATTTCAACGAATATGTATTACATATCATAATTAATAGACAAAGTCTTCATACCATGTGTAAACATGTCATAATTTCCACATAAGAGATGTGAGATATCAAAATCATATCATAATGAATATAGCATTTCATTTCATGGAGGTTGTTTTATAATATGTTTCATAGTTTCCAAAGCATATGAAACTCATTGTGAATGTTATAAGCCAAACAATTCTTATTATAACATTATATACATTCTATCAAAGCATGGCAATTTAACTCTCATAGATATACATTCCAATAATTTCATTTCATTCAAACGGTTTATAGCCAAAAGAAATCATGATAAGCAATTTAATAGGCCATTCATCGTGTTGACCTTACGTAAATGAGGAAATTAATGCATGATTTACTTTATCTTAGCACATTTTATCATCTTTGATAGCCTGCCTAAGTACTAGTTTGAAGGGTGGATAACGGGAGCAATGGATACTCGAAGGTATCAAACTATGGATATCTAAAGATATCAAACAATGGGCCCAAATGACGTCAAACAATGGTTCTAGCAAGGAACAAATGATAGACCCAAACGGGGCCGAACAATGGTTCCATTAAGGAACAAGACCCAAACGGGGTCAACTATGGCAGCTGCGATTGTATCCCTCTAGGCATGCCTATTTAATCCACAATTGAACTATGAACCGCAGGCTTAACCACTTAAGAACATCTTTAATTTAACATATCCTTCTTTACTTAGCACATCATTTGGCTTAAAGCCATTTTTCATAAAAGAATGCATCATCCTTCATATCATACATCAATATTGAGCTCTAAGTTTCATTACACATGGATGCAAGTCATGTCATCACATAGTTGCATCAACATCATTCATACTGACTGTAGTGATTTACATTATAATACAAATATATAAAAAAATTACTTTCATCGATCTATCTCATCATACTTATAATTATGGATGAAGCCAATGAGGCAATTATGAAAGTGTAGTTCTTGCAACTAAAAAGCTTCATAATATCACATGCATGTCCATATATATAATCATAGAAATTCATACTTTTAGGATTCTCATATTTGCTCACATTATGAATCAAACTACTCATCATAGCATGGTTAAATCAATTATTAAACATTGACTTACCTAACTCATTAACAATTCTCAATGGCGTACCTTGTTACTATCTGTCGTGAGTAGCTTTCACACATCATCATAGCCCACATCATTACATAATCACTTGAAACAAAGCTCATGCATTTATGGTTCATATAATAAAATAATTATGTTCATCTATAGCTTAAGGTCATCACTTGTTCATATTTAATTCCTTGATTAGCTTTCATGCTCTATCAAATTCTAAATAACATGTTATACACTTTAGCGTAATCACATATATACTTCAATCATCATACTTGTATTTTTCACCTTATAATATTTATACTTAGGTAAGTTATGTGAGATTATTTCAACTTAGACATTGGCACACTACTGATGGGCATATGCTAATTATAATATAGTATAGGCATGAGCAAACAGGCGAGCATGTTATTATAGATATATATATCAATGCTGATCATTACTTATACTTATGACCTTGAGTGTAATCAAGCTCTTATAGTTTCCTAATTTAATATAAATTATGATGTCCCATTTCTTTTAACTTGGACATGTAACCTTGTACCTATTCTCTTATTATCACTAGGCTATGTTCTAGTATTCTCATGTCATTGTAGAGGAATACTTATGTGAAATATTTTTGGGCAAAGCCAAATAACAAGCGTATAATCATTATAATACAATCAATTAAAAGTAAATGCTTTCATGTATTCTAATGTTAGTTTTCATTTACTACCTTTATTCTCATATCTCACTTCATTTAATCATGCTTGATGTCACAACTTATCTTTATTTTATGCTTAAAATGCTTTAAAATTTCTTAAAAAGGGTTTAAACCAGCTTTGGTGACACAAAAGGCCTTAAAAATCATGTTTGGGTGTAGTAGGGAAGTGTCATGAGTTATGAGGGGTGTCACTACTCGTGAAATGAAGCAAACTTCATGACTCTTGCACTTGTTCACAAGTAACATATATCACGAGTCGTGATCGGAGTTATGAGTTGTGAACAATCATAGGCAATATTTGTTTGAGTTCAAATTGTAAACGATGTTTGACCAACCAATAGGCATTTTTAGCAAATATGGGCTTCTACAAACTTGTTCCATTATGTTTCTAGTTTCTAAAACATAAAAAATAATCTTGATATCAATTCTATATTTTCAAATCTTTTCAAAACACTGAGGTTTGCTCCTAGTGATTAGGCAGCAAACTATTCGTGAATTCAACCTGAAATATGGCCTATTTAGAGACAAATTTAGGACTTGGTTTATTCTTATGAAATATAGGTATAGAAGTATATTTTTAGACGCAAAAAGGATCATTCAATTTGGAGTTCTCTAACTCAACTTCTAAGCAAAATAGGCCAGATAGGTCTGTTAGTCGTGTCACACATGTGGCCATGTGTTTCCAAGAGGAAACACACATGTGGCCATGGGTGAGAAGAAGGAAACTTCACGTGGCCATGGGTGGAAAGAAGGAAAGCTTCACGTGGCCATGGGTGGGAAGAAGGAAACTTCACATGGCTATGGTTGAGAAGAAGGAAAGCTTTGCGTGGCTATAGATGGGAAGAAGGAAAGCTTCACGTGGCCATGCATTTTTCATGAAGAGGGAGTGAGTGGCCGTGTGTTATGAAGAACAACACACGTGGCCGTGTGTTCTGAAGGAGAACAAGTGCACGTGGCCGTGGGTAGGAAGAAGAAAAGCATCACGTGGCCACGAATTCATAAGGAGAAAAGGGTGAGTGGAGACGTGTGGGAAGGAAAGAAGAAAATCCAAAACTCTGATAATGCATAACATGGATTTAAACCCCAAATCTCATATCCCTTCTTACTTATATGATCATTTAAGTTTTCAAGCATACTATACTCATCAAAGCTTACTAGATTTATCTTTTAAACCCATTAAGAAAGGCACATACCAGGAAAAGAGTTAAAAACCCTAAATCATTCACATGAATAGTACCAAAACTTAACTCCCACACTTGGTTTGAAGCTTCAATCTTCCCTTACTCATCTTGATCCAGCTCTTTTACTTTCATGTTAACTCCAAAACCCTAGCTCCATTATCCATCAAACCGTAACCTTAGAGAGAGTGAGAGAGATCCTTCAAAATGCCGATCTCCATCTGATATTTTTTTTCTAGAAGCTTAAATACCGCAAGTATACGGTGTACCAGTTATAATACTTCAGATATTGATCCCACGAGAAAATGTTGATTTAAATTACCCACTATTACTACTCAATTTTAATCTTATTTACGATGTTTGTAAGTGGAAATTAACTCTAAACTACTCTATTGCATTAAATAATTAAATCCTAGTTAAATATCATCAAAGAAGACAATAAATATAATGAAATTAAATAATCATGCACTTGATACCATTCTTTTAATTAATATTCTTTAATCTTATTAGTAAGCCAAATTGGAATAAATCTCTAATCCACTCTCTCGACATGAATTAGATTGCCTAAGACAAGCAATTAAAGTGCTAATTCTCAACTCTCGTTAATGAACTAGTTAATTTTAATTACACATTTTAAGATAAATCACCAACCTATAGCAATTATCTTCACATGTGATCTCTCAAACTATGCTTTGATAATGAATTTCCTATTAACTTTCAATAAGACGTTGCTCTCGCTAACTCCCTTATTTAAAACCATTATGTTGATTTGCAGAAAAGGAATTGCCATCTAAGGTCGTTTTCCTTAACCTATAATGATACTAATATAATTTTAATAGCAAATTCTACATTCAAAGATCAATTAAGTCAATGGAAATAGAAAATTGTTCATATATAATCAAATGCCAAAATAATATTCATATAAAGATTACAAGGAAGAAAATAAAAAGTAAGAACAAGAGGAAGGGGATCTCTCAACCCTTTTCCCTTCTCAAAAGATGTCTTCTCCCTTGCTTGTCTCCTTCTTCAAGTCATGAAAATTAAACAAAAGTACTAAAGAAAATTATTGTTCTTAAGATCACAATATCAAATTCCAAAAAATTTTTCCTCATAATCTGTTCACTTGGCATATATATGCCTCCCTAAAAGATATGGCTCTTAAATAATAACTCTTCAAAAAAGTTACACTTGGTGGTGAAAAAATGCATCTCTTCAAAAATACATCTGCTTATTCGTCATGTGTCGCGCTCGCAACAAGACACTCTTCTTCTGCTGACCTGGCTTTCTTCCCCGCTTGCTGTCGCGAGCTCCACTTCTTCTTGCCCTCACGGTAAGGTTTATAGCCTTTAGTCTTCACCTTCTTCTTCCAATCAACTCCTTTAATCCTCAAATCATTTCCCTTCTCCTACAAAACAAATAAAACAACCAAAAACACACAAAACACATAAAAGCAACAAAATATAGATAAAATTCCAAAATAATAAACACAATACTAAACAAAAATACACATTAAAACACAATATTTATGAGCTTTTCAAGCTCATATCAATTCCCCACACTTGAACTTTGGCTTGTCCTCAAGCAAAAATTCAAAATGCAAGTAAATTTCTAAGCTCAAACATATAAATAAAACATAAAACATGGAATATAGAGTTCATACTTCTTGAGATTCTCACAAGTTAACACATGCAAGGTTGCTTTAACATATTCATTATTGAGTCAATGTCAACAAATGCCAAAACAGAATCTTGGATCTATTAGGTTTAATACTCATATGCCCCCTAATAAAAATAACAAGAGAATGTAAAGTACAATTATATAAAGCTCTTAAAAACCTTTATTTCTTACAACATGTACTCTAACTCAGCAAGTATTAGAAAATGTAGAGCTATGCTCTCATAATTTCTGCCTTACATCACTCAAGTGTTTAATGGATTGTGTTTAACTCGTATTTCCTCTTGGACCACCACATACCATAAGCTTGTATTAAATAAAAATCTCCATCACTAGCATAAAATAATGCACAAAATCAAAAGGGTCTTTAAAGGGTTATAGCTTGGCTTAGGTTAGGGTAGAAAAATTTTTGTTAAGTAGCTCTTTTATGTGGAAGAATACAACAATTACTTAAACAAGTAAGACTTCGTATTGTAAAAATTAAAGCATGATATCTATCTTTCCTAATGAAATTTATATATCCCTTACAACATTCTTCAATTCCCACTAGTTTTCACATCATGCTCAACTTCAACTAGTTGCTTCTCTTACTTTTGTTTTCATTCTTTTTAAAGCAAACTAGTGTAGTAGTTTTTTTCTTTTTTTATTATCAAATGGAAAATACTAGTGGCTTTAAACTTTAGGGATAAAAAATGATTCATGCTTATAATTCATGCTTACTAAATATCAATACTATATCCTACTCATCAAAGCATTACTACATCTTCCACATAAGGGTTCAAAAAGAAAGGCTTAATTCATTAGAAATTGGCGCAGGGCTAAAAATAAGCTCATGAATAAAATGGTTTAGGCTCAAAATGGCTACCTAAAGTAAAAAAGGTTAGTTATTTAAGCAAGCTAAAATAGGTTACTTCTAATTCCCTTATCATTTCTCATGCATATTGTATACTAAACGTGATCTGAAAAATTATCTAACACAAGTTCTAGAGTAATGAATACAAGAGGAATTCTCTCAACAAAGATTTTTTAATGCCGTTAAGGCTTAAAAGCTCACCATGGTTATGATAAAACTCTATATAATGCAAAACTTACTATGCTAAAGAACACGCTTAAAGAAACTTGGCTTAAAAGAAATGTATACCAAAGTACTTTACCTAAACATGCCTAGCCATAGAAGCATAAGCATATTAAAACAAAAAAAATCCTAAATTCCATTTTAGTAAATGTATCTAATAGACTCATAATTAACTATGCAAAGATCGCCTACATATGCTACTAGGCGATAACCTCAAAAAAGAAAAACTCCATAACACAACATAGCAAAACATAAAAATTTAAAACTAATCCTATAGAAAAACTAGCAGCTAGCTTCCCCACACTTAAAGGACACAATGTCCTCATTATATAAGGAAGACACCACAAAAACAAACAAACTACATAAACAAAAACACAGCACAAACAAGCACAAAAAACATAAGAAAAAGTAAAAATAGGAGAGAGGAACATTACTCAGCTGGTCTACTTGGGGACCCCGGTGGAGAAAGCGTAAATGGAATGTTCTGATGGCGAAAGAAGGAAAGCAACTTGCGGCTGAGTATCTTATGAATTTTATGCATTTTGTGAACAGTCACCTCAAGAGAATCCATCCATGTGCCATGCTTTGATTTGCAGCTTCAATGCCATCTAAACGAGACATGACGTGTTGCAATCCAGCAACTTCCCCTTGTGCAGCACCAACACTTGGCTCACCACTATCATCACATCCAACACCTGAATCACGAGCAAGGGCAGCTTCATCTTCATCATCAGCACCATCCGAATTATGAGATGCTGCAACAGTTGAAGATTCAGGTCTTTTCCTTTTGCCCTTTGCATGATGAGGACCCGTTTCCTGTGCAAAACGTGAAAGAAACAACGGAGGCCAAGCGCCTTTATCTAAAACATGTGAATTACACAAATAACAAATATCCATTTTAGTAATAGGCTCATTTTCATCGAAAATAAAATTATCCAAGTAATCTAAAAATCCTAAAATAATGCCGGTTACCATGTGACACATGCCTACCGTTTTAGTTTTAGCAATGGACACATGATATAATCCATCAAAGATAAAATCAATAGAACATGGTGTTTTACGCAACAACAACAAATCAAGCACAAACAAATCCTTAGTTTGAACCTTAGAGTTTTCAACTCGCCCAAATAATGCATGACATAAATATTTATGAAATAGAAACAATGCATTATCCTTAATAAGTCGATTGGAGGCATTTTTGTTATTGAATTCATTTAAGCCAGTTATTTTAGTCCAAATGGGCTGGTGATCAAACAAATTGGCATTAAAATATTTTCCATTCAAAGGAAAACCAAACCAAGCATGCATTTCTTCAAACCCAAAAATAAATTAAGTACCCTGGTGTCTAAATTTAAATTGAGTCTTTTTACTGTCTACATATGCCAAGGTGAAAAAAAATTCCACAGCCCAATCTTTCCTAATAGGCAAATTCATAACAGAAAATTTTTCCCATTTCATATATTTGACAAATTTATCAAATGGTGCAGTAAGACCTAGATCTTTGAGCAAATCATTGTCTAAGTGTAAAATGCCCACATAAGTTTTGGTAGCAAAAAATTTTAAATTTCTTTCCTTCATCTTTAGAGTATATAGGAAAGGGACACTCAAACCTGGCTTAAAGATACTCAACTGGTTGACAATGGCGGAGAACTTGGCTCTACGACAGGTTGCTTATCCTTGTGTCCTATTGACTTGGTGTGTACCATGATGGAAAATAGAGAAATCCAAGCTGAAATCATAGCACAAAGTGAAGAAGAAAAAGAAACAACACGGAATCCAACAAATACTCTCCACAAAATCAAGTGAGAAATAAAAGAAAAGAAGAAAACCCAAAACCTTAAGAGAAACTTAGAAAACTAGAGAGCAGCTGAATGTGGGAAGGTGAAGGTTTGAAATTAGGGTTTTAGCTATTTATAGGGAAGGTGAAAAGGCAGCTAAAAACCTCAGAAATTCAAATCTCGTTTCCTATTGTGACCTCACGATAGCATCACTCTTGCGACAAGACACAGTATTTGAACCTAGCGAGCTCGTGAGGCTGGTCGTGCTCGCGACAGAAGCTAAATGCCTATTCTCCCTATGCATCAGTCGCAAAGGTGATACCGTCGTGCTCACGATAGAACCCTAAACCCACTATCATGATGAAACAGTCATGAGGGTGATAATTTCATGCTCGCAACAGAGCCTTGTGATCCGTCCCACACATCCTGTCGCGCTCGCGACAATTTGCGACAAAGACGATACTTCATGACTTAGTTTTTTTATAATCAAAGGGAAAATAGTAAATAATAGAAAACACAAATAAATACCTGTAAAATGAAGATAAAAATAAAAATGTGTAAGTATTCTAAATAAGTTAATAAATTAACAAAGAAAAAAAATAAAATTATCCACATAAAAATGAGAGAAAGTAAAAATATGAATAACCACTATGCCAACTTTAAATATAAATATAAACAACCTGAAATCTATCCTAGACTTCCTTCATATGTTCGCGAGGATTTTCCTCTGTATTGCTTGGTAAATTTCCTTATAAGCGGGAAGGTAAAGCCTTGGCAATTTGCCTTAATTGCACTTCCAAATTATGAATTGAAGAGGCTTGATTCTTTGTTATTTGATCAAATTTATTTTTTAGCCTCTTTTGATTATCTTTTTGTGAAGTAAACTTTAAATTAAGCTCCTCAACAAACCTATCTACCTTCACCTCCAAGGCTCCAAACCTATCTTGAGGTTTTTGAAATCTTACACCTCTATTTTGATTGTTATTACTACCCCAAGAAAAATTCGGATGGTTTCTCCAACCAGGATTATAGGTGTTTGAGTAGGGGTTTCCTCGTCCTTGCCTTTGTGAAAAGCTCACTTGCTCATTTGTACTACCTATTCCCAAACTACAATCCTCATTACCATGACCTAGTTGACCACAAATAGTGCACTCACTTTGTGGATTTCCTCCCACTCCTAGACTATTAATCTTTTATGTTAATGTAGCTACTTGGGCTTGCAAGGCCACAAAAAAATCTATTGAATGGACCCCTCTAGTATTAGCATTGGTATTAGAATTAGGGTCTCTTACTCTCTCGATTGGCGACATACAACTATTCACTGACATTTCCTCCAATAACTCGAATGCAGCCTCCGTGGTCTTCTTCATAAGAGATCCCCTAGCTGCAGCATCAATGGTGCCTCTAGTAGTTGGATTTACACCATTATAGAACGTTTGCATCAGTAACTCGGTAGATTGTGGTGTGGGCAACTTCGCTGCAATTCTTTGAACCTTTCCCATGCCTCATACAAAGATTCAGTATCATATTGTACAAATGTAGTAATATCCTTTATAATTTTGGCAGTGTTTGCTAGGGAAAAATATTTTGATAAAAGGCTTGAACTAATTGGTCCTAAGTTGTTATAGAACCCCTATTAAGGGAATTCAACCAAGCTTTTGCTTTGTCCTTCAATGTAAAAGGAAAAAGCCTAAGCTTAATTGCATCTACCAAAACCCCATTAATTTTAAAGGTACCACAGATTTCTAAGAAGTTTGCCAAATGAGCATTGGGATCCTCATTTGCCAAACCATAGAATTGTATACTATTTTGAATCATTTGTAAGAGTGATGGTTTAATCTCAAATTGGTTCACATTTACCGTAGGTCTTACCACCCCTTGTTGAGCACCACTCAATGCTAGCGTGGCAAAGTCCATCAATCGCAATGGATTCTCTTCATCAACCATGGTCAATCTTTTAGTCCAATTCTTCTTCTTATTAGACTTGCGGTTACTTGAAAGAAATCTCTCTATCTCTAGATTCAACGGTTCAAGTTCTTCTTGCGAACTCCTTGTACGTGGCATGAACTGTCAAATCTTGAAATTACACAATAAAACAAACAAACAAAAACTAATTAAATATCGTAATCCAAAATCTTAAATCAAGATTCATAATGCAATAATTAAATCAAACATGTCCTCGCCAACGGCGCCAAAAACTTGATATGCTTTTTCTAGAAGCTAAATACCGCAAGTATACAGTGTATCGGTTATAGTACTTTAGATATCGATCCCACCAGGAAATGTTGATTTAAATTACCCACTATTACTACTCAATTTTAATCTTGTTTACGATGTCTGTAAGTGGAAATTAATTCTAAACTACCTTATTGTGTAAATTAAATCCTAGTTGAATACAATCAAAGAAGACAATAAATATAATGAAATTAAATAATCATGCACTTGATACCATTCTTTTAATTAATATGTTTTAATCTTATTAGTAAGCCAAATTGGAATAAATCTCTAATCCACTCTCTCAATATGAATTAGATTGCCTGAGACATGCAATTAAAGTGCTAATTCTCAACTCTCGTTAATGAACTAGTTGATTTTAATTACACATTTTAAGATAAATCACCAACCTATAGCAACTATCTCCACATGTGATCTCTCAAACTATGCTTTGATAATGAATTTCCTATTAACTTTCAATAAGACGTTGTTCTCACTAACTCCCTTATTTAAAACCATTATATTGAGTTTCAGAAAAGGAATTGCCATCTAAGGTCATTTTCCTTAACCTATAATGATACTAATATAATTTTAATAGCAAATTCTACATTCAAAGATCAATTAAGTCAATGGAAATAGAAAATTGTTCATATATAATCAAATGCCAAAATAATATTCATATAAAGATTACAAGGAAGAAAATAAAAAGTAAGGACAAGAGGAAGGGGATCTCTCAACCCTTTTCCCTTCTCAAAAGATGTCTTCTCCCTTGCTTGTCTCCTTCTTCAAGTTATGAAAATTTAACAAAAGTACTAAAGAAAATTATTGTTCTTAAGATCACAATATCAAATTCCAAAAAATTTTTCCTCATAATCTGTTCACTTGGCATATATATGCCTCCCTAAAAGATATGGCTCTTCAAAAATAACTCTTCACAAAAGTTGCACTTGGTGGTGAAAAATTGCATCTCTTCAAAAATACAACTGCTCATCCATCCTGTGTCATGCTCGTGATGCTTGTTGCACTCGCGACAAGACATGCTTCTTCTGCTGACCTGGCTTTCTTCCCCGCTTGCTATCATGAGCTCCACTTCTTGTCGCCCTCGCGACAAGGCTTTATAGCCCTTAGTCTTCACCTTCTTCTTCCAATTAACTCCTTTAATCCTCAAATCATTTCCCTTCTCTTACAAAACAAATAAAACAACCACAAACACACAAAACACATAAAAGCAACAAAATATAGATAAAATTCCAAAATAATAAACACAATACTAAACAAAACTACACATTAAAATAGAATATTTATGACCATTTCAAGCTCATATCACCATCTCTTCCAAACCCTAATTTATAGTGGGATAAATATCTCAACAAGGGAAATTCCCACTATACCCTTATACACTTTGATATTCTACATTTCCATTTCTTACAATTTAACCCCAAGTCTTCCAATTTACTTTCAATTACATATTTCCTTCAAATTATATCTTACCTATATTCATTTACACACATGCTAAAATTAGCAAAATACCCCTCTTGGGACTTAACCTCGATAATTGCAAAATAATCAAATTTTGCCTTAATTAACGATGATCCTCATTAATTAACAATAATCCGATTAGGGTCATGATTGGGTCCTTACAAATCACTCCTCCTCAAAAGAATTTCGTCCTCAAAATTCAAAACTGGTAATCTTTATCTTTATTGCTAGCAATTATTAACTATGCTTTGGCTATCAACAACTATAACCATAAGCATTCTCTATATGCATAATAAACTCATCATATATAATCATATGTATATGTCTCCAATTTCTAGATACTCTTATGCTCGTATTTCTTATCCCGAGTATCTTAATAACCTTAACATCTTGCATCATCATCTATGCCAAAGATCAAGTTCTCTTCTTGTCATATGAACTTTTCCTCAAACATCTTAATAAATAATCAAGACATAGTTATAATCATTCTCATGCTATACCTCAATCATAAAACATTAAGGCATTTAAGCACTTCTAATATTAGGATGTGAGAGATATTTACAATTTCTCAGATATCATCTCACAATCTTTGCTAAAATCTTGCTAATAGTCCAATATATGTATATCAATTATAGGTCAAATGCCTAACATAATCATCAAAATGTATGCCAATAACAATAACACCATGGTCTAGACCAATGCCATCTTAATCCTCCAGAACAATTCCTTAATTTCTTATTGCCCAGAAAAGACTCAACCGGGGCTCTGATACCACTAACTGTATCACCCTAATTCCTTAACCATGGATAATCATCAAACATCATCATACCTAATAGAGATCATGAATAAATAATAATAATTATAGAACAGGCCATAATTACATGCCACAATAAGATAATTGAGCTTGTAAATAAATAATTATAACATAAAAGGACTTCAAACATCATGAAATCCTTAAAGCAACTACATCTTGCCCGATCCTCTGGAGCTTCTTTTGAAACCTACACGGATAAACAAACCCATGCTAAGCTATAAAGCTTAGTGGGGAACATCAATAACTTTTTTTCATAATCCATCTCATTTCTTATAACTTACACAGTAACGCGGAATAACATATAAGTCTATTGCATTGATAACTTCATAATGAACATTTTGGGAAGTCCTCAAACTTATTATGAATACTATATTTACTTATGTCTTTATCTTTAAACTAACTTTATTCATTCCTTTTCTAATCCTTACTACTTGTCATAATTCAGACATCCTCTTATTGATAGTACAAAACTTTGACTTAATGCATTAATCATATTGTTACATAAGTTATGCATTCTGCATTAATCCATGCACATAGGGGTTATTATGCCATGAAATAATCATAGAGTTATGGTCAGACATGATTTCTTTATATATCGTTATACAATTGTCATTTTAGGTTCATACAACTTATCCTGTAATGCTATCCTATCATTTTACTTGAAACATCATACCACATCATAATATATATATCATGATTTGCACTTTGGTTTATATCAGAATCATACATATGAATATACATATGTAATTGTTCATATACATTCTAACGGGTTTGTATGTCATTTCAATGAATATGTATTTACATATCATAATTAATAGATAAAGTCTTCATACCATGTGTAAACATGTCATAATTTCCACATAAGAGATGTGAGATATCAAAATCATATCATAATGAATATAGCATTTCATTTCATGGAGGTAGTTTTATAATATGTTTCATAGTTTCCAAAGCATATAAAACTCATTGTGTATGTTATAGGCCAAACAGTTCTTATTATAACATTATATACATTCTATCAAAGCATGGCAATTTAACTCTCATAGATATACATTCCAATAATTTCATTCATTCAAATGGTTTATAGCCAAAAGAAATCATGATAAGCAATTTAATAGGCCATTCATCGTGTTGACCTTACGTAAATGAGGAAATTAATGTATGATTTACTTTATCTTAGCACATTTTATCATCTTTGATAGCCTGCCTAAGTACTAGTTCAAAGGGTGGATAATGGGAGCAATGGATACCCGAAGGTATCAAACTATGGATATCTGAAGATATCAAACAATGGACCCAAATGGGGTCAAATAATTGTTCCAACAAGGAACAAATGATAGACCCAAACGGGGCCGAACAATGGTTCCATTAAGGAACAAGACCCAAACGGGGTCAACTATGGCAGCTGCGACTATATCCCTCTAGGCATGCCTATTTAATCTACAATTGAACTATGACATGCAGGCTTAACCACTTAAGAACATATTTAATTTAACATATCCTTTTTTACTTAGCACATCATTTGGCTGAAAGCCATTTTTCATAAAAGAATGCATCATCCTTCATATCATACATCAATATTGAGCTCTAAGTTTCATTACACATGGATGCAAGTCATGTCATTACATAGTTGCATCAACATCATTCATACTGACTCTAGTGACACAAAAGGCCTTAAAAATCATATTTGGGTTAAGTAGGGAAGTGTCATGAGTTATGAGGTGTGTCACTACTCATGAAAGGGAGCAAACGTCATGAATCTTACACTTGTTCACGAGTAACATATGTCACGAGTCGTGATCGGAGTTATGAGTTGTGAACAATCATAGGCAATTTTTTTAGTTCAAATTGTAAATGATGTTTGACCAACCAAAGGGAATTTTTAGCAAATATAGTATTCTATAAACATGTTCCATTATGTTTCTAGTTTCTAAAACATCAAAAATCATCCTGATATCATTTCTATATTTTCAGATATTTTCAAAAAACTGAGTTCTGCTCCTAGTGATTGGGCAGCAAACTATTCGTGAATTCAAGTTGAAATATAGCCTATTTAGAGACATATTTAGGACTTGGTTTCTTCATATTAAATATAGCTATGGAAGTATATTTTCAGATGCAAAAAGAATCACTCAATTTGGAGTTCTCTAGCTCAACTTATAAGCAAAACAGACTAGATAGGTTTGTTAGTCATGTCACACATGTGGCTCACCGGATTCTAGCAAGTGTACTAGATCGGCTAGTAATATAGGGAAATAAGATTATGACCCAAAATATCGAACCCAAGGGAGACTTGTGCCTGTATGTGCTATTGTAATTTTAAATCCAATTTTCGTGTGCAAAAGAGAGAAGAGAAATCCCAAATTTATGATGAGTGAAGAACTAAAACAAAAAATAATAATTTAAAACTAAATTAAAACAATTGAAAAAAACTAAAGTAAAGGAGAAATCTATTGAAGCAAGTAAATTGAATGAGTTAAAAATCAATATTAGAGACAACTTTTACTAAAGGACTATCCACCTTAACAAGTATTGCTACGAATTAAATAAAAGAAAACATACAAGTGATTATGGAGAATTCAATTTAATAAAACCAGATAACTTTATTCAAGATTATCATTCCAAGTATCAAAATTTTTTATTCAAATAAACTTAACACTTAGCATAAAGAACTGAATTAAGTTTCCTAGATGTCTATTAAAACCTTTCTCAAGAGATTTAACTTTCACCTATTCTTGGTTACTTTCTTCTTAATCTTAACTTACTCAAATCAACACACAATTATATCTTATTCAGATTATAATCATGTATTAATCCAACTAAATTAATCTAAGAGCATGCAAGTCATCATTCAACATAAACCAATTAATTAACCAATGCTTAATCAAGTTAATAATCAACTTAAAATTAAGAAAAGACAAGATTATGTTTAAGAACCAAGAAATAATCAACTTGTATTTAAATTAAAGAACAACTTAAGTCATAACAATACAAGTTTAAGGATTCAAGTATCCTTTAGCAAAAGTTAAAGAAAACTACTCACAAACCATTCTTAAAATTAAAACAACGTTTTGGCAAAAACAGTAAACAAAGACCGTAAAAAAAAACAACTAAGAAAACAAAGCTTAATTCTAAGGATTGATTCCCTTCTTCTGTGTTTTGGATTGCTATTTATAGGCAAAAATTGTAGTAGACTCCTTGTTAAACTCCAGTCACATAATATGAATCAAATTCTGCTAAAACAGGAAGCTCGAAAATCCTTCGCAATGTGGGAAAACTGGATCACGTGGTCACGCCCCTCAACATGACTTCTTTACACATGACCATGGCTCCATTTGTTCTTCCTCCACACGTGGCCACGTGTGGTCCTTCACTGGAATCCACGTGGTCACGTGGTATTCACTTTGCTTCTTCAATTCTCATCACATGGCCACGGTTCCTCACAAAAACTTCTTCACGTGGCCACGTGATTTATGCTTCAATGTTTTCACGTGGTCACGTCTCAAGGCTCTGGATTGGAAACTCATCTTCTCGCCTAAATTCTTCATATTTGCACTTATGACCCTAAACTTTGCACTTTTTACACTTTAAGCCCTTTTATATCAATTTTACCCTGAAAATCACACAAAACATAGAATTAACCATAAAAAAATAAATATTAACAAATTAACTCTAATGTAACCTAAATAAAACCAAAATAACTAAATAACACAACTACAAACATATCAAAAACTATATATAATTCACACTTATCAAATACCCCACACTTAAACTTTGCTTTCCCTAAAGAAAATTAGAACAATCCCACCTTTAAAACCATCAAACTTTTACAAAGATATGTAATTTCAAAACCAAACTTAGCATTTTAACAAAAGCACTTAATATAAACTTTAAATAGATCAACTTCAAACAAGGGAATATAAGCTAGTTTCCTGAGTGTGTGTAAGACCAAATCATTTTAAGCAATTTTGAAAATCAAAATATCAACACAACTAGGTAATGAAGTATAGAATTATGAATGCATAAGTATACAATCGATTTCATGCTTGAAACTCTAGAAACACAATAGGCCTCTCCTTTAGCACCGGAACCCGAAGGTCATCTCCGCTAAACAACTCAAAACAAGCTTAAAATCACATAGGTCTTTCAAAGGTTGCAATGGGGCTAAAGGAATGTTTATCAAAGAATGGATAAAAGATAATCAAAATGAATATAGCCACTCTAAGACAAAATAGATTACAAAAACCCCAATAACTTAAACAATACAAATTCTGCTCATCCTTGCCTTGATTTCAAAAAAAATAATATATCCTTTCACCAAGAAGTCATTATTTTTTCATTTTTCCTTATACTACCCCACACTTATATTTTTTTCATATTTGCTAGTTCTTTTTTTCTTCTTTTTTTTTTCATTTTCTCAAACTTCAAACGTTCTCTTTTTTTTATGAACTAGCATTCACAAGCTATCCTCAAGGTAATACAAGATATATTTTCAATTGACTTCATCAATAACTTTGCTAAGACTTTCTTACTACACCCAATAAAACTTTACTCTTTCCATGCATCCATTTAATCCTAAAGTGGCCAATTCCATAGGGTGAGATAAAATCTTTTTAGGTTATATGGTTAAAACATTAGGTGTAATAAGAAAATATTAATGGTACGTATTAAGCATACCCTTATAGGCTCAAAATGGCTTATCAAAGGATAATTTCATCAAGGTAGGACACAAGTTTTTAAGAAAGTTTATCAAGAAAACTATTGCCTAGATCATTTTGTAAGTTGCTTGAGTTGTTCATATGCTTTGAAGGGTGATGAGGAAGGTTCTAGTGCTCTAAATTTCCTTACTTCACTACTTCATTGTATTAATTTTTTCTCTAAATTAAAAACTGGTCTAAGTGCTTTTAAGGATTTGGAAACTAACAAATATTTATCAAGTTGAAAATTAACCCATCCAAAGGTATATTAAACAACATAAATGTTCTCTTGCTAAGCAAAGGTCCCAAAACATGCATATTCCATATCCAAGCTCAAAGTGTTCCAAGTTTTGAAGTTAACTAGGGCAAACTAAGTTCTCATGCAAACTAGATGAAAAGATGAACTACATAAGTCTTTAATACAAACTACACTTTAGAAAACAAACAAAACATAAACACAATAAAAGAAAATAAAACACAAAACATAAAATAACAAAGTTTGATTCAAGAAAAAGAAAAGAAAAGTTGAAAGCAAACTCCCTAAAAGGAGGCTACCCCCTCCTCAAAATTTTGTTGTCCACAGCAAATGACGATCTATTCCGGTTGAGGTGGTGGTGGAGGAAAACGCTGCCAAAAGTGATGGATAAAATGCTCAACTCTCCTATTTCCTTCTATGATCGTATCACGAAGCATATCCAATCTTCCTTGCATTTGATCGAGTCTAATTTGTTGAGCATCCATCCATTGATTAAATGGTGCTTCCCATTTCGGTGTTGTAGGCTCATTGATGGGGGAAGGTACAGCTGTGGCAACATACTTCTCATTCGCCTCCTCTTGCTGCTCCTCTTCAACCCGAATATTGTTCTCTCTTAAGTACTCCTCCCGAGTTTCCCAATGACCACGAGGCCTAGGAATCAGAATTTTCATCCTTTTCAGCATCCTATTATCAATGCAAGGAAAATCTCATTTAAGTGGTTCTCTATAAACCGGATGCTCAACTGCAGAAGCTAAAACAGTAGCTATCCATCCTATGGAAATATTATCAATGTGTCCTGGCATTTTCTATAAGTCTTTAATTTGAATAGCTATAATGCCTGCTCCATTTATTGCTATTCCATCCATCATGTATTAGAGAACCATTGCTTGAGATACACTAATAGTGCTTGCATTCTTCAAATTGTTGTACATACTCTTTGCAAGAAAACGATGAATGATTCTTAATGCATGAGTCCTTAAAGCATGTACCTTGCATTGTCCTCCCACCCAAGGCTCATCTAATTCAAGATCCTTGATTCGTTCCCAATTCTCCATAGGCAAAGCATCTTCCAATTCAGTAGGGGCATTTGGCACAAATCCAAGAATTTTAGAGAACTGACTAAAAGTTAAGGAATATCCTTTCTTACCCAACTTAAAACTGACTATGCCGTCCTCCGCATCTCTTTTAAAGTAGCATTCAAAAGAATACAAGAAATCTCGTGCAATATCTGGATATACTTTTGGTTTGTTTTCAATGAACTTGCCACAGCCAATATTTTGGATCAAAGGTTCTATCTCATGATCCCACAGATTTCTAGCTGGGATATTGAGGAACAAATGGCTTAAATAGGCGGGCTGGACATAGGTACATTTGCTGAAGTAGTCAAATTTATCTATCTTGGCCCTGTCCACATACGACGGAATGCGTACCCCGAAAGAACTTGCTACATCAGGATATTTGGTCCTTCGAGGTGTCACTACAAAGAAAGAAAAACACAATGTAAGTATCCACTTATAACCCAAAATAGACTAAGGTGTAAGCACAAGAAGAATGCATTGAATGAATTGAAACACACATGGATGGAATGCAAAATTGATATCATAAATGTCCCATATAAATGTAGAGAACAAAATGAGAGTTATAAAATGCATCAATAGGTGGGGCACAATGTATTAATGCAAATCCTAAACATGCCAACCAAAGAATGAAAGTTAACAGTTTTTAAAGAAAACTCACTGAGGCATTTCATCGAACACGTTGTGGGCACAAGTTTGAGCATTAATGGAAAGAGCATAACAAAGATTGTTTACTACCCAATTGCATACCAAGCATCTATAACATGCATATAATACTCATAATCATCCAAAGAAGCAAAAAGAATTAACATGCAACCAAAATGTTAAGTGCAAAGTAACCTAAAAACCAAACATTCATGAACAAAAATAGCACAAAACACAACAATGGATGATAAGCAAACAATAATTAAGGAGCAATAAGAGTAAATACTTACTTGGAAGTGAGAATCACACCAAAATTTTAGCACAAAGGTGAGGTGGTGTGTGTGAGTTGTGAAAAACCTAAAATAATGAAGAAAATACAGAGAAGGAAGAGATTATGGGTAGGAAGAGAGAAAAATAAAGAGAAAGCAAATGGAGATGGTGATGAGTGAAAATTCCATGGTCACGGGTTGATCTTTGTGTTGGTGAGGCGTGGGCACGGGTTAGAGGAAATAAAATGAAGATGAAGATGAAGAAGAGAAGAAGTCGTGGAACCTTTTATAAAAGGCAGAGGATTGGGGCGTGGCCATGTGAGGTTCATAAGGAGAACTACACGTGGCCACGTGTTGAGGAAAATAGGAGAGCAGTAGTTCTAGCCGTGGCCATGTGATTTTTCCTTTGTAAAACACGTGGTCACGTGTTATATAGGAACCAGGTCAGTAAAAAAAGACGTGGCCACGTGATATTTCTCTTGAGAAATACACGTGATCACGTGTATCAAATATTTTTCTGCACCTCATCAACCCATGGCCACGTGATGGTATAGAGAAAACCACACGTGGTCACGGGTACATGCATTTTCCTTTCGTTTTTGAAACACATACACACAAAACTCTTCCTTAAATACAATTTTTTCTATTTTAAGCTTTGAAAAACATGATTTTTTTTCATTTAAAACATGTCCTCTTTTATAAACCTTGACTTACTTACTTCTTTTCATGAATCAAAACACACAAACTTAAAAACTGCAAAAACACACAAACTTAACTAAAACTTAACTGTAAAAAGAAAAGAGAGAAAGATTAAAAGTTCTGAGTTTTTAAAGTCTCCAGCTAGACTTTCCAAACCATTTTTAAGTATCTTGAAGAACTATGGTTGCTTCAGCAACCTCTTGTTGTCCGATTTGGTATGGTTTAAGTCGATGACCATTGACTGTAAATTCACGTCCATCTTTTAAGCTTTTGATCGTCATTATACCAAAATTACTGCTTGATATCACTTGATATGGTCCAAGCCACTTCGATTTTAGCTTTCCTGGAAACAAACGAAGACGACTATTATAAAGAAGCACAAACATTCCCGAAATAAAATCTTTTATCCTTAGATGCTTGTCATGCCATCGTTTGGTCTTTTCTTTATAAAGTGCAGCATTGTTATATGACCATTGTCGAATTTCATCAAGTTCATTGAGCTGCAATTTTCTTCTTTCTCCTGCATTTCTCAAATCAAAGTTAAGAAATTTGGTAGCCCAATATGCATTATGTTCTAATTTGACTAGAAGGTGACATGCATTTCCAAAAACAATTCTAAAGGGAGACATACCTATAGGAGTTTTGAATGCAGTTCGATAAGCCCATAAAGCCTCATCTAACCTAAGAGACCAATATTTTCTAGAGTTATTTACTGTTTTTTCTAAGATTGATTTCAACTCCCTATTAGATACTTCCACTTGTCCATTAGCTTGAGGGTGGTATGTGGTTGTGATTTTGTGCTTAACACCAAATTTCTTAAGTAAGGTCTTAAATTGATGGTTGACAAAATGTTTGCCTCCATCACTTATAATAGCTCTAGGTGCTCCAAATCTAGTGAAAATATTATTCCTAATGAATTCCAACACAATTTTTGCATCACATGTCCTAGTAGCTATTGCCTCTACCCATTTACTCACATAATCCATAGCTACAAAAATATACTCAAACCCAAATGAATTTGGAAAAGGCCCCATAAAATCAATGCCCCAGACATCAAAGATTTCAACTTCTAGCACATTGTTCATAGGCATCTCATCTCTTTTGGATATATTCCCTACTCGTTGGCATCTATCACAAGTAGCTATCAAAGATCTTATAAAGTAGGCCAGAAAAAACCTGATTAGAGTATCTTTTAAACTGTCCTATTTGGTTGTTGATGACCTCTAACTTCACCTCTATGACATTGGTTTATGATAGCTTCTTGCTCTGATTCCGGTACACATCTTCTTAGTATTTGATCTGGGCATATCTTGATAAGGTATGGATCGTCCCAAAGGTAATGCTTGGCATCTGCTATGAGCTTTTTCTTTTGTTGCCAAGTAAATTCCTTAGGAAGATAGCCACCTGCAAGAAAATTAGCTATATTAGCATACCATGGAACTAAATTCTCATAAGTATAACAAGCATAAATATGTTCATCGGAAAATAAGTCAGAAATTTCTCCCTTTTCGACACTAGCATGATCCAATCTAGATAGATGGTCAGCTACAAAATTTTCTGCGCCTTTCTTATCTTTGATTTCAACATCAAATTCTTGAAGTAGTAACACCCATCGGATAAGTCTTGGTTTAGAATCATTTTTTGCAAAAAGATGTCTCAATGTGGCATGGTCCGACCACACCGTAACTTTGGATCCTAAAAGATAAGACCTAAATTTCTCAAATGAAAAGACTATTGCTAAGAGTTCCTTCTCCGTAGTGGTGTAATTCACTTGGGCTCCAGTGAGTGTATGGCTTGCATAATAGATGGTGTAGAAAATCTTCTCCTTCCGTTGTCCTAAGACTGATCCAACTGCATAATACTTGCATCACACATAATTTCAAATGGTAAGCTCCAATCGGGTGATGCAATGATCGGTGCACTAACTAATTTTTGCTTCAATAGGTTAAAAGCCTACAAAAACTCAGCATTAAAATTAAATGCAGCATCTTTAAGCAATAAATTAGAAAGTGGTTTGGCAATTTTAGAAAAATCCTTAATAAACCGACGATAAAACCCGGCATGACCAAGGAAACTCCTAATGCCCTTTGCACTAGTTGGTGGAGGTAATTTATCTATCACATCAACTTTTTCTTTGTCAACCTCAATGCCTTTTTCAGAAATTTTATGCCCTAAAACAATGCCTTCTCTAACCATGAAATGACATTTTTTCCAATTTAGCACAAGATTTGTTTCTTGGCACCTTTTCAAAACCAATGCTAGATTATGCAAACAAGATTCAAAATCATGACCATAAATAGTAAAATCATCCATGAAAACTTCCATAAATTTTTCAAGAAAGTCATGAAATATGGCCATCATGCATCATTGAAATGTGGCAGGTGCATTATAAAGACCAAAAGGCATTCTCCTATATGCAAATGTTCCATATGGACATGTGAATGTGGTCTTTTCTTGGTCTTCCGGGGCTACAGGTATTTTCATATATCCTAAATAGCCATCTAAGAAACAATAAAATTTATTTCCTGCTAATCTTTCTAACATTTGGTTAATAAAAGGCAATGGAAAATGGTCTTTTCTAGTGGCATTGTTTAACCTTCTATAGTCAATACATACCTTCCATCCCGTTACCGTGCGTGTAGGAATTAATTCATTATTTTCATTTATTACTATAGTCATTCCCCTTTTTTAGGCACACATTGAATAGGACTTACCCAATTACTATCAGAGATAGGATAGATAATACCTGCATCAAGTAGTTTCAATACCTCTTTTTTCACTACCTCTTGCATAGTTGGGTTGAGCCTTCATTGAGGTTGCACCACCAGTTTAAAGTTGTCCATGGGTATACGATGTGTACAATAGCTTGGGCTAATCCCTTTTAAGTCGGATGTTGCCCAACCAATTGCTCCTTTATGCTTCTTGAGGACTCTAATGAGCATTTCTTCTTCCAAATCTGTCAACAAAGATGAAATACTTATTGGATTAGCATTATCACTTAAAAATACATATTTCAAATGAGATGGAAGTGTTTTAAGTTCAAAATCTCCCTTAAGAGGGGATGGTTCATCCTCCATTTCATTATCTTCACTATGCTCTTGTTCCAGAATTTGTATCAACTTTTTCTCCTTTGTATCCAACTCTTCCATTTTCCTTGGATGCATCAAGCAACTTTGAAGCTCATATTTGAGAATAATTTCCTCTTGCTTTGTGTTGGCACATTCTTGAACCTCATCAACAAAGTAAATGGATTCTTCAAAATCATATGAGGGGTGCTTTAGAATTTTATTAACATTAAAAACTATTTCCTCCTCGTTAAATCTTAAAGTAACCGTTTGTCTATGAACATCGATTAAAAGTAGGAAATTTTATATTTTCGGTTGATTTCATGGTGATGAACATCGATTAATGCTTTTGTTGTGTTCAAAAATGGCCTCCCCATAATTAATGGCACTCTTCTATCTTCTTCCATGTCCATCACCACGAAATCAACCTGAAATATAAAATTTCCTACTTTTACCAATAGGTCTTTGATGATTCCTTTTGGCTTCTTCACCAATCTATCCGCCAATTGAAGCGTCATTCAGGTTTCCTTTAAATCACCTAGATTTAATTTCCTGCAAATTGAATAAGGCATCAAATTAATACTAGCATCCAAATCACATAAAGCATTTCCAACAAAATTACCTCATAATTCACAAGGTAATGTAAAACTACCTGGATCTTCTAATTTTTCAGGAATTTTATTGGTTAATATTGCACTACAATTACTGGACAATTGAACTGTTCCTATGCCTTCTAGCTTTTTCTTATTAGTGCATAATTCTTTCATAAATTTAGCATATTTAGGCATGTGTAATAAAGCTTCAGCAAATGGTAAGTTTATATGTAGCTTCTTAAACATGTCCAAAAATCTACTCAATTATTCATTTTGTTTCTCTTTTCTAGCTAGAACAGGAAATGCTAATTGAGATTCGTCAAGAACAGTAGAAACATGCTTGTCCTTACCTTTACCCTTCTCAAATGTAGGAGGTACTTTTTCAGTATTTTTTGAGTTAGAATTACTTACCTCCGTTGTCGGTTCCACCTTTGAGGAAGAATTCTTATCATGCTCATTATTCTCTAACTCTTTCCCACTCCTTAAAGTGATTACTTTGGCTTCCTCTTTTGGATTTCGGTCTACGTTGGATGGAAATGTCCCTTGAGCACGATTTGATAAAGAACTAGCAAGTTGCTCCATTTGGTTTTCTAGGTTCTTAATGGATGCCTCTTGGTTTCTCATCCAAATATCTTGCGATTTCCATCTAGCATCTTGACTAGCTAAAATTGAGTTTTGGGAAGCCATGAAATTTGCAATCATTTCTTCAATACTAGATTTCTTTTCTTGAGGAGGGGGATGTTGAGGTTTTTGAAAACTAGGTAGTTGGTGGTATGCTTGTGATGGGTATTGATTTGGGTAGTGAGGTGGAGCTTGGTTTTGGTATGGAAGTTGACTATTGTGAGGTTGATTATGATTAAATTGGGGTCTAGGATAGGGTTAGAAGAAGAACTTTGATTACCTTCCCTCCATGAAAAATTTGGATGGCTTCTCCATCCTGCATTGTAAGTGTTGCTATATGGGTTCAAGGCATTGACTTCTTCTACCATATTTTCAGCATTCTTCATTCCAAAGGTCAGTGAGTTCCTGCATAAGAATCAACTTCATTAGATAACATAGAAATATTTTTAGCTTTAAGCTCATTTATTTGTTTTAAGTGCCTTTTTTCCATTAATTCTAATTAATCTTTTAGCATGGCTATTTCATCAATATTATGAACTCCCTGTTTCTTTTGAGTTGTTCTAGAGGTTGACCATTGAGCATCATTGGTGGCCATCTCATCAATGAGTAAAAATGCATCCTCGGGAATTTGATTCATGAAACTTCCATTTGAAGCTACATCTAACAAATATCTTGTTGATGGATGGGCACCTGCATAGAAAATATGCATTAATTGAAAAATAGGAACTTCATGATGTGGACAACTCTTTAAAAGTCTCCTAAATCTTTCCCATGATTCATGGAATGGTTCTTCATAAAATTGCTAGAAGTCACTTATTTGTTTCCTAATGAGGGCAGTCTTAGTAGGTGGGAAGAACTTGCAAAGAAAATTTTCTTGCATTTGTTGCCAAGAATGGATGGATTGATTTGGTAGCATTTGTAGCCAATCCCTAGCTTTTCCTATGAGGGTAAATGGAAAGAGTTTCAACCTAATTGCATCAGTCGATACATTAGGAATTTGCACAGTGTCACTCACTTCTAAGAACATATCTAAATGTTGTACAAGATCCTCTATGTCCGAACCCAAAAATTGGTTTCTTTGTACCATAGTGATGGTAGCGGGTTTAATCTCAAAGGGTTGGTGGTGAGGAATCCTAATAGTTCTATGTTCTTCATTCCACCTAGGGATAGCATAATCCCTAATGGTTCTAGGACTATACCCATTCCATGGAGCTTGGTGAGGTATGTGTTGTTCTTCAATCCTAGGTGGCGGATCATTCATAGGTTGTTCTATTTCTGGGGTTATTCATGTTGCCTCTTAACCTTCTAATCTTATGGAATGTCCTTTCAATTTCAGGGTCTAATGGTAGGATGGGGTTTTCTCTCACCATAAACCACTAGTCACCCAAAAAGAAAATAAGAAATAGATGAAGAAGAGAAGAAAAACACACAAAAATAACTTTAAAAATCAAAATAAATAAACAAACGCCAATATTTTCTCGGTAACGGCACCAAAAACTTGACCGAATTCTAGCAAGTGTACTAGATTAGCTAGTAATATAGGGAAATAAGATTATGACCCCAAAATATCGAACACAAGGGAGACTTGTGCTTGTATTTGCTATTGTAATTTTAAAGCCAATTTTCGTGTGCAAAAAAGAGAAGAGAAATCCCAAATTTATGATGAGTGAAGAACTAAAACTAAAAATAATAATTTAAAACTAAATTAAAAACAATTGAAAAAAACTAAAGTAAAGGAGAAATCTATTGAAGCAAGTAAATTGAATGAGTTAAAAATCAATATTAGAGACAACTTTTACTAAAGGACTATCCACCTTAACAAAGTATTGCTATGAATTAAATAAAAGAAAACATACAAGTGATTATGGAGAATTCATTTTAATAAAACCAGATAATTTTATTCAAGATTATCATTCCAAGCATCAAATTTTTTATTCAAATAAACTTAACACTTAACATAAAGAATTTTGTGAATTAAGTTTCCTAGATGTCTATTAAAGCCTTTCTCAAGAGATTTAACTTTCACCTATTCTGGTTACTCTCTTCTTAATCTTAACTTACTCAAATCAACACACAATTATATCTTATTCAGATTATAATCATGCATTAATCCAACTAAATTAATCTAAGAGCATGCAAGTCATTATTCAACTTAAACCAATTAATTAACCAATGCATAATCAAGTTAATAATCAACTTAAAATTGAGAAAAGACAAGATTATGTTTAAGAACCAAGAAATAATCAACTTGTATTTTAAATTGAAGAACAACTTAAGTCATAACAATACAAGTTTAAGGATTCAAGTATCCTTTAGCAAAAGTTAAAGAAAACTACTCACAAACCATTCTTAAAATTAAAACAACGTTTTGGCAAAAACAATAAACAAAGAACATAAAAAAAACAACTAAGAAAACAAAGCTTAATTCTAAGGATTGATTCCCTTCTTCTGTGTTTTGGACTGCTATTTATAGGCAAAAATTGTAGTAGACTCCTTGTTAAACTCTAGTCACACAATAGGAATCAAATTCTGCTAAAACAGGAAGCTCGAAAATCCTTCGTGATGTGGGAAAACTTGATCACGTGGTCACGCCCCTCAACATGCCTTCTCTACACGTGACCACGACTCCATTTGTTCTTCCTCCACACGTGGCCACTTGTGGTCCTTCACTGGAATCCACGTGGTCATGTGGTCTTCACTTTGCTTCTTCAATTCTCATCACATGGCCACGGTTCCTCACAAAAACTTCTTCACGTGGCCACGTGATTTATGCTTCAATGTTTTCACGTGGTCACGTCTCAAAGCTCTGGACTGGAAACTCATCTTCTCGCCTAAATTCTTCATATTTACACTTATGGCCCTAAACTTTGCACTTTTTACACTTTAAGCCCTTTTATATCAATTTTACCTTGAAAATCACACAAAACACAGAATTAACCACAAAAAACATAAATATTAACAAATTAACTCTAATTTAACCTAAATAAAACCAAAATAACTAAATAACACAACTACAAACATATCAAAAACTATATATAATTCACACTTATCAGTGGCCATGTGTTTCCAAGAGGAAACACGCACGTGGCCGTGGGTGAGAAGAAGGAAACTTCATGTGGCCATGGGTGGGAAGAAGGAAATCTTTATGTGGCCATAGGTGGGAAGAAGGAAACTTCACATGGCCATGGGTGGGAAGTATGAAAGCTTCATGTGGCAATAGGTGGGAAGAAGGAAAGTTTCACGTGGCCATGCATTTTCATGATGAGGGAGAGAGTGGCCGTGTGTTATGAAGAACAACACACGTGGCCATGTGTTCTGAAGGAGAACAAGTGTATGTGGCCGTGGGTAGGAAGAAGAAAAGCATAATGTGGCCATGCATTCACAAGGAGAAAAGGGTGAGTGGCCACGCGTGGGAAGGAAAGAAGAAAATCCAGAACCCCTATCATGCATAACATGGATTTAAACCACAAATCTCACATCCCTTCTTACTTATATGATCATTTAAGTTTTCAAGCATACTATACTTATTAAAGCTTACTAAATTTATCCTTTAACCCATTTAGAAAGACACATACCAGGAAAAGGGTTAAAAACCCTAAATCATTCACATGAATAGTACCAAAACTTAACTCCCATACTTGGTTTGAAGCTTCAATCTTTCCTCACTCATCTTGATCCAGCTCTCTTACTTTCATGTTAACTCCCAAACCCTAGCTCCATTTTCCATCAAATCGTAACCTTAAAGAGAGAGAGAGAGATCCTTCAAAATGCCGATCTCCATCTCTCCCAAACCCTAATTTATAGTGAGATAAATATCTCAACAAGGGAAATTCCCTCTATATCCTTATACACTTTGATCTCCTACATTTCCATTTCTTATAATTTAACCCCAAGTCTTCCAATTTACTTTCAATTACATATTTCCTTCAAATTACAGCTTACCTATATTTATTTACACATATGCTAAAATTACCAAAATACCCCTATTGGGACTTAACCTTTATAATTGCAAAATAATCCAATTTTTCCTTAATTAATGATGATTCTAATTAATTAACAATAACCGATTAGGGTCATGATTAGGTCCTTACATGAGATCACCAAAGTTATCTTAAGTAGCAAGTGGTATATTTTGACCTCATAACTAATTACTTCCAACTGGGAGTGAACATAGTTAAGAGATTGGGTATATCATGACCTACTTGAAGATAGTTGAGTGATCGACAAAGGATTCACCATCCCAGATTTATTAAGGGAAGTTATCTCGCATGATTCTATAATTGCCTTGTTCAGAGAATCTCTGGCTAGAGTAATATGCCAAGATGGATAGAGATCCATGAAGGGCATTTTAGGAACAATGGATAAATTAATAGAACATATATAATTGGATTTATATGAGTTGACAGAAATCCATACTCAAATCTAATAGAGATAAGAGTGGTGAAAGGAGTAATTACACGGTAACTATTTCTACAGAACGGTATAGTCAAACCACTTGACTTTCCTGACATTTGGGTAGTCATGATGTCTAGCTAGAGGCCACTCATGATTTGTATAATAGTGTATCATAAATATCAATACGAATTGATAAAATGATTTAAAGAAGTTTAAATAAAGTGAGTTTTGAATATAACTCACAATTACATATTATATTGCCAATATGGACAAGAACCCAATAGGTCACACACATATAGAGAAAAGGATAAAATGGTAAAATGACAAGAATAATAATATTTGACATTATTATGGGGATAGAGAAGTGAATAAGAAAATAATTAATTAAAGAGTTTAATTAATTATGATTAAGTAAAATTGTTCGCAGAACCTTTTAGAAATATTCTGTAACATGGACCTAATTGAAATAATGTATTTCATAATTAATTAAGTAGAGAAACAACTTGGAAAGAGTATTAAAACACTTAGATCAGATCGAGGTGGAGAATACTTAAGCCAAGAATTTCAAGATTATCTTAGAGATAATGGGATTTTATCTCAATGGACTCCACCATATACACCACAACACAATGGTGTATCTGAGAGGAGAAATCAAACACTATTAGATATGGTTCGATCCATGATGAGCCGAGCAGACTTGCCTAAGTCCTTTTGCGGATATACACTAGAAACTATTGTTTATGTGTTAAACAGAGTTCCTAGTAAATCGGTTGATGTTACTCCATATGAGATGTGAAATAACAAGAAACCCACACTTTCTCATATGAAAGTATGGGGTTGTCCTGCTTATGTGAAGAGGACAATGTCAGAAAAACTGGATGTTAAGTCTGAAAAATGTTTATTTGTGGGATATCCAAAAGAAACATTTGGATATTATTTCTATCATCCCATAGAACAAAAGGTATTTGTTTCAAGGAATGCTGTCTTATTGGAAAGAGAATTTTTCCTACGAGAAGATAGTGGGAGTAAAATTGAACTTGGTGAAGTTCAAGACCTACAAATAGGAGTAGATCAACTGATTGAACTCGAGACTAAATTTCATAATGATGATATTACAGTTAAACCTGATTATACACAAAATCCTAAAAGATCTACTAGGATGCATTCTATCCCTATAAGATATGAATTTCACATTGATACGAAAATAGAGGCATAACTATAGTAGAGGAGAATGAACCTACAAGCTATCAAAAAGTTTTGAACAATTCAAAACGTGATTTATTGCTTAAGGCTATACACTCTGAAATGGACTCCATGTATAAGAATAAAGTATGGACTTTAACTCAACCACCTAAAGGGATAAAACCCATAGGGTGCAAATGGGTCTTTAAAAAGAAGACCGACATGGAAGGTAATATAGTTACCTATAAAGCTTGCTTAGTAGCAAAAGGCTATCATAAAAAAGAAGGTATTGACTATGATGAAACCTTTTCTCCTGTAGCGATGCTTAAGTCTATAAGAATATTTTTAGCCATTGCAGCTCATTATGATTATGAGATTTGGCAAATGGATATAAAGAAAGCTTTCCTAAATGGAGATCTGACTGAGGATGTGTATATGACACAACTAGAAGGGTTCACATCAGGAAATGGCGAAAAGGTATACAAGCTTCAAAGATCCATTTATGGATTGAAGCGAGCCTTTAAGACTGGAACATACGATTCAATGAGACAATCAAATAGTTTGGTTTCTCATAAAATGAAGATGAACCTTGTGTATATAAAAGGGTCAGTGGGAGTGCAATTTTCTTCCTAGTTCTATATGTGGATGACATTTTGATCATGAGAAATGAAATTTCTCTTCTCTAATCTGTTAAAATATGGTTATCCAAGCAATTCTCCATGAAAGACCTTAGAGAAGCATCCTATATTTTGGGAATAAGGATCTATAGAGATAGATCCAATAGGTTGCTAGGTCTTTCTCAAAGTACATATATAGATAAAGTATTAAAGAGGTTCAATATGGATCTCTCTAAGAAAGGGTTTAGACCCATGGTGCATTGGAAACCTTTCTAAGTCTATACATCTGCAGACACTAGAGGATAGAGAGAGCATGAATAGAATACCATATGCATCTGCAATTGGTTCTTTCATGTATGCTATGTTATGTACACGTCCAGATACAACATTTGCTTTGAGTGTCACAAGCAGATTCCAATCCAATTTTGGAGAGGAACACTGGGCAACTATCAAGAATATCCTTAAGTACTTGAGAAGGACTAAGGATATATTCTTGGTATATGGAGAGGGCAGTTTGGAAATAAATTGGTATATAGATGCTAGTTTTCAATCTGACAAAGATGATTGTAAATCACAATCTGGTTATGTGTTCATAATGGAAGGATGGGCAGTTAGTTGAAAGAGTTCCAAATAAGAAACAACTACTAATTCCATGATAAAAGCTGAGTACATTGCAGTTGCTGAAGCAGCCAACGAAGCAGTCTGGATCAAAAAGTTCATATCTGAACTAGGAGTGGTGCCTAGCATTGTTGATCCGATTCCTTTATATTGTAACAACAATGGAGCCATTGCGTAAGCAAAGGAACCACGGTCTCATCGATGATCCAAACATGTTCTCAGACACTACCACTCATAAGGGAAATAGTAGCTAGAAATGATGTGAAAATAGAAAGGGTCCCCATAGATGATAATGTGGCAAATCCCATCACTAAAGCACTTTCCCAGATTAAGCACAATTACCTTATAAATAGCATGGATCTAAGGCATATGAGTGATTGGCTCTAGTGCAAATGGGAGATTGTTAAAGAGTATGCCCTAGAGCCCATGTAAAATAGATGTATTTCATATGTATGAATTCATATTCTTAATAAAAGGCATCATTCATTTATTAATGCTATTTTTAAATACATAAGTTTGTAAATCTTAAATTAATAAATGAAGTCCTAGATATTATAAACACAGTGTAAAGGCAATCATGAAAGTGTTCATGATATGAGATGTCTATTGCATGCAAATGTGTTAATATCTAAATATCCCTAGTCATAGAATTAACAAGATAGGACTTTGTTAATTCAAGCAGACTAGCACATGTTATGCTTCTTGAATGGTTCAAGCAGTGGTTCTCATAACTGTGATTATAAAAGATAATAAAAGCTAACATGTGGATGTTTGTTAGAAGAACAAGTTCATTGGAGACCTGCAAAGAGAATCCTCACATGGATATTAAATCTATGTCAGTGAGGAATCTATTCATAGCGGTTGTGCATGTATCCTTAGACTTGAGATCGCCAAAGTTATCTTAAGTAGCAAGTGGTATATTTTGACTCCATAACTGATTACTTCCAACTGGGGGTGAACATAGTTAGGATATTGGGTATATCATGACCTACTTGAAGATAGTTGAGTGATCGACAAAGGATTTACCATCCCAGATTTATTAAGGGAAGTTATCTCGCATGATTCTATAATTGCGTTGTTCAGAGAATCTCTGGCCAGAGTAATATGCCAAGATGGATAGAGATCCATGAAGGGAATTTTAGGAATAATGGATAAATTAATAGAACATATATAATTAGATTTAAATGAGTTGACAGAAATCCATACTCAGAATCTAATAGAGATAAGAGTGGTGAAAGGAGTAATTGCACGGTAACTGTTTCTATGGAAGGGTATATTCAAACCACTTGACTTTCCTAACATATGGGTAGTCATGATGTCTAGCTAGAGGCCGCTCATGATTTGTATAATAGTGTATCATAAATATCATTTGGGATTGATAAAATGATTTTAAAAAGTTTAAATCAAGTGAGTTTTGAATACAACTCACAATTACATATTATACTGCCAATATGGATAGGAACCCAATAGGTCACACATATATAGAGAAAAGGATAAAATGGAAAAATGACAAGTATAATAATATTTGATATTATTATGGGGATAGAGAAGTGAATAAGAGAAAAATTAACTAAAGAGTTTAATTAATTATGATCAAGTAAAATTGTTCGCAGAACCTTTTAGAAATGTTCTGTAAAATGGACCTAATTGAAATAATGTATTTCATAATTAATTATTATTTGAATATAAGTGTTATAAGGCTGATATAATAATTAATAGATCCATTGGAGGAATTAAAGTGGCCCAAAGAAGTGAAGTTGGCGTAGAAACCCTCCAGAAGAAGGGTTACATGCCAACTACAAAAAGAAGGCCTTAGAGGCCTAATTCTTGGACCAAAATAAATTAAAATATTTCATAAGTGTTATGGAGCCTACATATTTAATTTGGTTGGATTTGGAATTCATTTGGGTAATTAAATCCAAGTTTATGTACAAAGGGCCTAGTTTGTGGGTTTTGTGCATAGTCTTTTTTGAAAGGACTTAAATTAGATTTAATTGAGCCCAAATAAATTATTAATAATTCCAAAAGCCCAATTAATATTTCTCCAGAAATTTTAAATATCCCAATCCTATTATGAAGTTGGATTTTTAACCTAACTATAAAAATCCAAGTGATAGGGTTTTAGGGTTAGGTTTGAACAATTAAGAGAAAACATTTTTCTCTCTTTTCTCTCAACTCTAGCCACCACTCCCCTTGCTAGCATCTAGGGAATTTCGGCCAGCCCTTGTTCTCTTCCTTTGTTGGTTCATTCAATCCTTATCTAGTGTGGATTACTCATTGGAGGTGTTCGATTTTGGATAATGTGATTTGCAACAACTCGGTGAGAAGGAAAATCAACTGTACAACAAAAGTCAAAGGTGATTTTTCTTATTCAAATTAATATGTATATTGTAAATTCATAGAAAGATAAGATCTGTTAGTTAAAAATTTTAAATTCCACTTATGTATGAGATGCATATAACCGATAATCCCCAACACTAGTCCAGTTCAGTGTATGCCTAGAAAGGGTCAGATAACTATAGTGACTAATAAAAACAATGAACTCATTCCAATATGTATAGTTTTTTGTTAGAGAGTGTGTATTTACTATAAGAGATTAAATGATGCTACTAGGAAGAATCATTTTCCTTTGCCTTTTATTGACCAAATTCTAGAAAGATTAGCAGGAAATATATTTCATTATTTTTTGGATGGTTATTTGGGTTATATGAAAGCATCCATAACCCTTGAGGATCAAGAAAAGATAACTTTTACATATCCATATGGTACCTTTGCTTATAGGTGAATGCCGTTTTATCTTTGTAATGTGCCAGCCACGTTCTAGAGGTGTATGATGGCCATATTTCTTGATTTTATTGAGAAATTCATGGAAGTTTTCATGGATCATTTTACTTTGTATGGGTATAATTTTGATAGTTGTTTAACCAATCTTGCTTTAGTATTAGGGAGATGAGAAGAGACTAATCTTATTTTCAATTGGAAAAAGTGTAATTTTATGGTGAGAGAAGGAATAATCTTAGGGCATAAAATTTTTGAAAAAGGGATTGAGCTTGATAAAGCTAAAATTGATGTAATTGATAAACTTCCTCCCCCTACTAGTGTAAAAGGCATTAGGAGTTTTTTCGATCATATCGGTATTTATCACTAGTTCTTTAAAAATTTTTCTAAAATTGCAAAATAACTATCTAATTTGTTGATTAAAGATGTTGCATTTAACTTTAATGATGAGTGTCTATAGGCCTTTAATTTATTAAAATAAAGTTTAATTTCAGCTTCAATAATTGTATCATTGGACTAAAGTTTACCTTTTGATATTATGTGGGACGCTAGTGATTATATAGTGGGGACAATTTTGGGTCAAAGAAAGGAGAAGGTTTTTCATACCATATACTATGCAAGTCACACACTTACAGGTGCATAAGTGAATTATACCACTACCGAGAAGGAACTTTTGGCAATTGTGTTTTAATTTAAAAAATTTAGGTCATACCTTTTTGGTGAAAAAGTCACAATTTGGTCTAACCATATAGCCCTCAGCATCTCTTTGCCAAGAAGAACTTTAAATCTTGGTTGATAAGATGGATTTTGTTACTATTAGAGTTTGAAAATGGATATTAAAGATAAGAAAGGGGAAAAGGAATTCATCATTGGCCACTTATCGCTCTCTGACCATGCTTAGAAATTTTTAATTTATTTCCCAATGAATGATTTGTGCTATTTATTCTTATGAAATTTCCATCCCTTCATTTGTTGAGATTGCTAAAGGAGAGGCCTATAGCATTTCTTGAATTTCAAATGTGAAACTACGTATACATAAAATGTACATTAATTCTATAGCTTGATTGCTAGATTACATTGGTATTTTGGTTTTGAAAGCACTTAAAATGTTTTGGTCTTGCACACACACATGGAAACTTACTCGTGTTCTCTTGTTTGAATCTTGTTTAGTTAGGATGACATTGAGTGCTACTGTTAATTGTTGATTATGATTTTGAATTGCATAATTATTTGTTCGAAGTTTGATTATTTTGGGAATATGGTTTATTCAAATTTGCTCAAGGGTGAGCAAAAGTGAACTATGGGGTATTTGATATTCTTGAATTATAGCTACGTTTTTAGTTATTTTTAGGTATGTTTTGTAGTTTTTTAGTGTTGATTTGCTTCCTTTTATGTTTAAAGTTTAAGTGTTTTTAGATTGGAGTGTTTGAGATTTATTTTGATTGTTTTTTACAAGTTTTAGTGATGAAAGGATTGAAATTAACCTAACAGGACTAAAAGATAGTCCCATCAGGTCACAATAGGAGTTTTTCTCGTGAGTCAAGTAGCTAAAAACCTGGTAAGAACACAAAAGTAGCCCCACTAGGTCCTTTAAAGCATGAAGGCAGAATGAAGAACCCAGCAGGACCTAAAAGAGCATCCCATCGGGTCACTTATACATGGGAATAGATTGGATCAACCAGTTTGGACCACAAAGGTAGGCCTATCGGGTTCATTTAGTGTCATATTACAATTTTATGACTTTTCTATAGTTTAAGTGTTTGGGTGGCGACTTCTAGGAAATTAGGTTTTTAACTGTGTTTAATTCATATATTACAAAAAGGTAGTTTTTATCTTAAAATACACTCAGCTTTTGTTTAAAAACTTCAATTCATAAGAGAGAGCTATATTATTTTAGTGTTTTTAAGCTTGGTTCTCAACTGTTCCTGAAGAGTAGAAGATCAAGTCTAAAGCTTTTATGAGTATAGTATTAAATTTTTCATTCTTTTATTCATTTTTGATCATTAACAATGAGTAGTTCTCTACTTTCATTGAGGGAAACTTGAACCCTCATGCTCTTATTGCAATGACTCATATTTGAGCTTATTTTCAATGCAAGTTTGTTATTTCTTAATTCCTATACTTAATTATATCTTTGATTATGATTTGATTTATATTCAGTGTGCCAAATAGATGGTTGAATATTACTTTAAGTTATAATCAATGATATGTATGTTCTAGATTTACTTTACTTATGTTAATTAACTATTGTATTTTGGAAATTAAGATATGAATCTTAAGATCATGAGTTTATTAGACTTAAGAAATTGAATTAAGAGTAAATAGAAGTTAGGTGCTTCGAAAAAAGATTTAACTGATGTTTAGAAGCTTAAAATCATACTTGTATGCTACATATTTGTTCATTCTTAATTAAGGGATCTAATATTTTGGAATTATATTCTGAATAAGATATATATTTTAATTTGTCATTCCATAGCAACTTCTATTTTTTTTTGAGTTAATATCAATAAGCGGTGAGGTGGATAGTGTTAGTGTAAGCCCTAGCCCCAATTGTAGCACCCTTATTCTATATTCTATACATATCACTTTATTCATCTCATTACACATGTTCTACTGTGTAACATAAACATATATCAACTATATAGAGAACTGATATTCATACTTAATCCATAAGAGTGCTAAACTATTAAGACTTCACAATATACATTAGAGTCTCTTTACAAAATATAACCATTAATAACATCTTACAAAATAGTTGTACTTTTTACAAGATTTCCAACACAACATAAAACCATTGAAATACAAAAAGGAACCAAAAAGAAGATTATATACTTTATAATCTTCAAAGACTTGTGTTGGCCAACCAGCTATAGATATCATTCCTGCAAGAAAGTCCTAACCTTGCAACCTACATGGATGAAACACCCGTGCTAAGCTAAAAAGCTTAGTGGGGAACTAAATCATGATAGACGACCACTCACAGTGATCGTCAAAAAGCATCCAACATTTTTCAAATGTAACAATGATTTATTTCAAGAAATGAAAGAAATTAAACATTTAAATTCACTTATAGAAATCATACAATGTAATACATATAAGAATAAAGGACACATATAGCTAATTGATCGGCAAGCCTATCTTGTAGGCTTTAAGAGTCAACACATGCATAACATTGCCATTGTTTGTAAGGATCCTCTTCACTAAGAAATTATTAATAGTCATTTACAATATAAGGGCATCTTCGTGAGGGAATTTGATAACCTTTGCATCTTCTAGTGATATAGTGATGGAGGGAAAATTCTTAAATTGACTTGAGAAGTAAACCTTTTTTTTATCATTTCTTCCTCTCGGTAAAATCTTCTCCATAAGATGATCTTCTAGTGATCATATTGATCACACTAGCCTTGTGCTGCTGCTGTTTCATGTCTTTCAGCTTCTTTTTTCTTTATCAATGTTTAATCGACCATAATTATTGATGGATCTATATAAGCTTTTTTCTATAGGCCAAATGAATCTCTTTAACAACCCTTTTTTAATTTGTCATTCTATCTCATCCTTTAGAGCTTTACATTCATTAGTGGTGTGGCTTATGTCCTTATGAAAGTCACATAACTTGGATTTGTCTCTTTTTATGAATGTTCGATTCGATATTTTCTTAGGCCATTTGACCCTGTTATGTTTCTTTTTAATCCATATTAGTACAGTGCAAGGGATAAAAATTAGGTGTGGTCTAGACTTTTATTAGAATATTAGAATGGCAATCAAATCTTCTATGCTCAGATTGTTTTCTTTTTCTTGTACTCTTTAATATGTTTTTTCTTTCTAGACTTCTATTCATGCGATCTCTCCATCCGATGACATTGTAACCACCTAAAGACCCTAAGTGTCATTGATCTTCTCTTAAAACATCATCTAGTTGGATATACTAATTTGCAATGTGCATTATATTGACAAAGTTGGTTGATGGTTTGGTAGTCAAAGAATCGAACAACAATAAGTTTCTCAGACTTTTTGGTATAGAGGATTTTGCATTTTCAAGGTGAAAATTCTTAATTTTAAAGGTCAAAATATGGAATTTGTCTACATAATCTCGGAGACTCTTATCCAATCTTTATAGCAAATTAAAAAGGTCATTTACGATCTTTGGTGTCCCCATCTAGAAAATATACCTAGTGGTGAATCGATCCTTGATCTGTTTGAAGGTGGAGATTGATCACAAAGGAAGGTTGTAGAGCCAATCAAAAACATCTCCTAGTAAAGTTATAGGGAAAACTCTATAAAAAAATATTGTCATCAAAAGAATGCATTTGAATCTGAGTAAAATATTCCAATATCTGGCATCTAGGGTCTTTTTTTCTAGTATACCTTCGTATTCTTATCTCTTTAAATATTATTTAAAGTTCAACTTCTCGAATTTCTAAAGAGAAAGGGAAAAATGGTATTCCCATCAAACATTGGCTTTTTTGAGCGACCTAGGCCGAATTTCTTAATGGTTTGAAGAAACCATTTCTCATCTTTATTTGGTATAAGGCTAGTCTATTGGTCCCATATTCTTAACATTTTTTGCCTTAAGATTGCGTATAAAAGAGATATCTTCTCCTACAAAGACTGATAGAGAGTGCAATAGCATATGTATCCTATCAAATGCATTATAATTGTCATGTCAAATATAAGAGGGAACTGTCTTTTCTTTACTTTTCCTTTGTAGGAGTGTTTACAGACATCCAATCGGGTGCCAAAATGGTTCATCCATTTATCAATCATTATACCTTTAGCTTGTGATCGCGGTCTCCCTTCTTCCTTATCATACTTTCTGCCTCATAGTCTCTTATAGGAAGTTGAGGCCTCTTGTCTTTCATCATTGAGTGCATTACCTTATCCTATAACTCATGAAAGTCTTTTATAAAGGCTTTTAAGTCTTTGACTATTTCTCTTGAGTTTTCTCTTTATTAATGGTGGATCTGATCCATTAGCTTTTCTCAAAGTTTTCCAAATGTTAGGATCATCTTAGAGAATCTTCCATCACCTACTCTTAACAAAAACACCAAATGATAATCTATGAAAGCTTAAAAAGAGTTGGCTTAGAAGAGTTTTGATCTGAAGGGATGATGAATCTTGATGTGTTAGATGAAACCAATTAAACATAAGAAAAATGTTTATTCTTTGCTTGTTGGTGATTGGTACTTCAACACATAAGTTAGAAGGCTTTACAGAGAAAATGTAAAGAGAGATGGTTTTTAAAGAATGCCAAGAGATATTAAACTATTAGAGTGAAAGGGCTAATTATAATGCCTATAATTTGCATGTTGGAGTATTGCTAATTGAGTATTAATCATGGCTATACTGAGAAATGCAAGATTAGGCTTATAGATGGAAGGGCTAGGTTTGTTGATGTGCCATTTTAGATAAAGATAGGTTTCGATTAGCTCATGAAAGTCCTTATTCAGGTCAGATAAATAATGGGGTTTAGGTTCAGCCTAAATTTAGAATATGCCTTAGACGTCTGAATAAAGGCCCATTAAGGAATAATATGTAATGTATTATCATTATCTTTCAAATTGGATTTTAATTAAATTATGATTCATTTTTATCTATATTTAAATTTAATTTCAATTAGATTTCACTAAAAAACGTAGAAATGGAAATTGAATCCACTTTTAATTGAATTTGGCCAAATCAATTTCAATTGACTTTCAATTGCCATGTTCAATTGAATTTCACTTGGCCAAATTAAATCGAAATTGCATCAAAATTCAATTTATTTCATTTCATTTGAAATTGTATGAAAATTCAATTTCAATTAAAGTTTAATTTAAATTTAACTTTTTCAAATCAATTTCAATTTAATTATGATTGCCAAATTGGCTTTGTTCATTACTATGTATTTGTTATATAAATATGAAACTATATTTTACATTTAATTTGAATTTAAATTATCCATGATCTTTGCAAATAAAATGGACATCGGAATTTTTTGAACATATTTGTTTTGAATAAAAAATTTAATTTAGTTTATCCCAAGTTCATAATCAATATTTTGGGTAAGGGATAAATTTGTTCTTAAAGTATTCAAATAGTTTATATTTTTCCTTTATGTATATTTTGGGCCAAATTTCTCTCTAATGTATTGAAATAGTATATATTTGCCCTTAGATATACTTTTGGGCAAAAATTATCTCGCTATTACTCAATGTGTAATACCTTATATTCATTCGAACCCGATTATAGTTATGTTATAAATGGAGTTACTAATAAATTTTCATTCACAATATTGTTGCCTAATTTATAATTAATTGCCTTGAAATTTCGAGGTTAGCTTTTTATTCCTAATTAAATTATCCTTTATATGCCATTTTGATTACCTTCGCAATTTCACTATTCATTTGATCAAAAGTTACATTTCATTTGGTAAAAGTATCGGCAATATAATTGCTATAATTTTAATATACTTTCCTGCAAGTTTTCAAAAATATACTCCCAATGTTCAATCTCTAACTCCAATAATCTAATAAACAATACAAGCACTTTTAAACTTCATTATAATCATCACAAACACAATCCATCAACCACATTTTACTTTCACACATATACATATATATTTATGTCTTTATATGCATATCATTCTCCATTACGTAAATTACATATACATAACTTGATACAAATACATCTTTAGTCCAAGTATATACATCTCAATTTAAATATTACACATACAAATAGATATTTAAAACTACTCTAAAATTTATCTCCTTCCTTCGTACCACCTTAGATCTTCAGCATCGAATACCTATCCCTATGCGTAGCAAACAACTGCGTGTTAAGCATGATGCCTAGTGTTGGATACCCAACTAATAAATTTCATAAATTACATACTACAACTCTAACTTATTAAACATACAAACTCACATTTGACCAAATATAATATATTATCTACTTAGTTTATTTAATATTTTCTCATTATATTTAAATCTTCTTATTTTTCTTAACATTACCTAATTTCATTATTTTTCTTTAATTACATATTTAAACATTATAATTTCTCGATTATCACACTAAGTTCCAAATTTTCACTATCATCCTTATTTTCAAGCAAAATTTCCATTTTTATTGTAAATGGTCTTAACTTTTTGTAAAATTACATTTTAATCCCTAAAGTTCCATCTTTTGCTATAATTATCATTTACCCTTAGGTTTATCGTTTTAAGCCAAGCTTACTATTCTTTTACTTTTTAGCACCTAAGTTACGTTTTCTTTCATTTTAGTCCCTAAATTCACTTTTTTCACCAAAATTACAATTTAGTCCCTATTTTTTTTACAAATGTTTCACTTATTTATGATTTTCCCTTTTTCTTACCAATTCTAATATGTAATGTCATTTTGATCTTCAAATCATAATTTACATTATATTTTTACCTTTTTACCATTAAATTCACATTTTTATTATATTTTTTCAATTTATCCCTTATTTTTTTTATCTTTATATGATATGTACTCATTTTCCTAAATTTTTCATCGTCTTAGTATTAGTTTTGCCCTTAGTAGTTTCAAGTGGAAATGAAACCTTTGAACAGGATATACAGGATATGGATCACATAGGTTCAAAGCTATATAACTTATTTATTTTCTCAACTTTTCCTTATATTAACATTGTGGATATGCCATTGGTCCACTTTTGCAAGTTGTCACGACTCACCACCGCAATGATGTCCATGTGACTAGCCAATTATATATATCCTTCTAGTTTCACTTCTAGACACTAAGGGCAAAATTATCTTCACAATTTCAAGATAAATGTATACATTGTTCTCATATTTTTTCATTATATCACAACTAAATTTCATGCTACATGAATTATTATCATCAAATCACTACCTAATATTTCTTAACATTACTTATATCAATATAATCACTTCAATATGCCATCATATACCATTTAAACAATATATGATATTAGTAACATGTTTAAATATATGATAATATTTATATAAAAAGTATATAGATTAATCACCAAATTAATGATGTTTAAGTTGTAAGGACCCAAAATAGGCCCTAGTAGAATTCAAGGGCAAATACATATTATTAAAGTCTAATTGAGCATTATTTGATGAATTATTAAGAGTTAAGATATTACTTGAGACAAAAATATTATTAAGTTATCAATAATTATGTGATAAATGTGTAAATTATATGGTATGAATTTTATAAGGTCATAATTAAATTATTATTGTTGGTTTAATAATATTCAAGGGTGTAATTGAAGTAAAAAGTATTAATTTGGGATAAATTTGTAATTATGACATTTTATGGGGTCAATTGAGAATTTAAGAATAGTGGAGAGGCTAATTTAAGAAAGAGGTTAATTAGTGGGGTTGAATTATGAATAGACTAGTTTGTGGGATGATTTGTGAACAAATTAGGACTTGAATGCAAGTATACGAGGGTTATAAACTCGTGTGTATATAAATTTGTATTAAAGTATATTTATGGGTTTGTATGATTTGTATTATTTACATTGAAATGGTCTATGAATGTATAACTATGCATCATTGAAATTGTCCATTAACAATTAAGCTATATCACCATGAATAATCATGAAAGCTTACACGAGTGGTCATCTAATAAGATGTGATGTGATAACTTAAACCTAAGAGTTAATGTATTGTATCACATCAATATATATATATATACACACTTTATTTACATGTTGATATATTATATGTGAGTTAAAATGGAAGTACATTGAATTATGTATGGTAAATAATATGCTTATTGTTAAAGGTAAATATTTATAAACATTCATATATGAACAAGATTGTTTTATGTAAACATACTTAAATGTAGATATAAATACATACATGATAGTTAATATTAAAAATGCTATCCATGAATGTTCATTTGATGCTGGGGTATATAAATTAAGAAAACGAAAACAAGTCATGTTATATATATTCATATGTAAAGATGATGGTGTTAGTGTAAGCCCTAGCCCCAATACATTGTAACGAAACACTTGAAATTAATAAAATGAGGCATTTGTTTTATCCTTTGTATTCCTGTGCATATCAATTGATAAAACTATCCAAGAGTGTTGTCTCGGTTTAAGTTATCATGTGTGAGGCACATGGATTGTAAGACCTTGAAACAAATGAGACATCATTCTAAATATCCCTAGTCAGTCATTGTTATGGGAATAACAAATGAATTAAGACTAGTATGCTCTCTCTGATCTTATGAGTTCTGTCTTACGGATCATTAGGACAAGAGTGTCAATCAGAGATCATAGATACATGTTAAAGAACATGGTATCTGGATTCGATCCGCTCATGAGAACACTACATGGTACAAGTCATAAGTGTTTCTCATATGCAAGTTTTGTATCGGAGTTCTTAGACCTGAAATCTCTATGAAACTCTTTATGAATTACTGTGTACTTTGACATACACCTAACGTGCTCGTAACAGAGTGACAAGTACGGGTATGATTGGGTATGCACTGATTCATGTTAGAGAGCATGAGAGAAGTGAAGGGATTACCCCTCTCGATAAGAGAGAAAAATATCACCGGCCACTTGATCAGTGAACTGAGAAGTGTATGGCCATACCGAGATGAAATAATGAGTAATCATTATTTATCTGAGAGTTCAGTGTCACTGGAATATCAAGAAATGAATTAATGTATATAAGGATGACTAGTTCCATGCCTTATATTAATTCTGATATTTATGGGTAAGGGACTATGCGAAATTGCATTAGGTCACCAAATGCCATATGCATTTTCATTTAATTTGGAATGCTATAATATCTTGCTAGAGAATATATATAGCATTTGAATTAATTTATTAATTCATTGCCAACATTAAATGGACCTATAGGATCGCACACAAAGCATTGGGCTTAAAATATTTAAATTAAGTATTGGACATTAATTTGGGCTTTTAATTAAAGTCAAATTAATGTATGTAATGGGTTATAATATTGCTATTGGGCTTTGGTCCATGAGAGAGAGAAATTCAGCCCATAAGGTTTAATTTCAATTAATTAATTATCTTGTGTTAATTAAGTTAATTGAATATTAAAGCCTAAAGGAATTTAAATTAAATTAAATCACTTATATATTTAATTAAGTGATTTCATTTATTTAAATGTCTTATGTTTTATTTCAAATTTGAATTTAAATTCAAAGGAGTTTAATTCAAAATATATTACTTATCTTTAGGAAGTGATAGAGTTTGAATTAATTATCTTAGGATAGTTGAATTCAGATTAATGACTTGCCAAAGGATAAGCATATATATTAAAAGAAATAAAACCCTAAACCTAATTTTTTTGTGGCATGAATAGTAACTCGTGAATAGTAACTCGTGAATAGTGACTCTCTCTCTCTTAATTCTTTTGTTCAATTTTTCACAAGGAGAAAGGATTATTCCTCATTCTCTTGTGTTATTGAGCAGTAATAGCAATCTAAAGAAGTACAAAATTAAGTTTTGTAGCTTCAAACTATAACCCTTACACAATACCGAAAAAGAGATCTAGCAATCTCGTTTTTAAGCCGACGGTGTAATTGTGTGTGTGAGAATAGAGGGAGTGGCATAAAAGGCTATTCCTTGGCATTGGTGATCGAGATCTAAGGTGGATAAAGGCATCTTGGTTGCTGGACATCACAAAATCAAAGAATAAAAGGCATCATCTATTGTAAGTTTCAAAACCCTAAAATTGCATGTTTTCGTTCCTATCTTTGGATATGTATGGTATGTATGATAAAATTTTTGTTTTTCCGCTGTGCTATCATGATTATCATACCATTTCATATTCCATCAGTGGTATCAGAGCCTAGACATGCTTATTTTAGTGCTTTAGATGCATGAAAAAATTAATTAAAAATCGTTATTTTGAAAATATGCAAATCTGAAATTTTCTGTTTTGAGTTTTTTGCATTGTTTTGGTGTAAAAACGATTTTAATTGATTAGATAGGTATTATAATTAATATGACATGTTAATATACTGTCCTAATATGTTATTAGGGCTGGTAATGGTCGGATTTAATTATTTATACCTGATGGTACATGTTAATTTTGAAACTAGGTGCTAGTTGGCATGTAAATTGCTAGTTTAACAACTAGTTTTCAAAATTATATGTAAAAACGTTTTTGGCATGTTTGTAAGTGATATTTAAAGATTAATTATTAGGTCTGGACATTTTTTAAATTTGGTTTTATTTCTGGTCCATGATAATTTAATTGATTAATTTTAAAATCACTTAAAACAATGACTAGTTTGTGTTTGTTACATGTTTAATCAACATTGTTTGCTTTGTTTTGATTAAAATGGTAAAAACACATTTAGATTAAAATGGTACAGAATATTAAATCAATATTTATGGACTTATTTAGATTATTAAATGACTCATAAAATTGATTTAAATGTTTGTGCATTTCATGACATTACATAAGCATTAAACAACTAGTTTTGTTGTTTGTTTGTTTTTGCATGAATGCCGTGTTCTATTATATGTGTTCTTCATGATTTTATTTTTAATTCATGTTAGCACATATTATATGTATTTTTAATGTTTATGGGCTGTATGACATAAAATTAAAAATGGCAAAATTGGAAATTATACTAGAGTTGATTTATGGCACAAATCTAACTAGTTTGTGTTTTGGGCTTTTAAGAGAACTTATTCAATAAGAGGATTTAGTCCATTGGGCTTCGGCCCAGGCCTATCACGGGGTCTTCTCTTAAAGGTTCAAGTACACAATTTCCATTAATGGGCTTGGCTAAATTGATTAAAATTGGACTTTGTCTGATCCATGAATGCTATGTATATTTATTTGCTTGTTTGGTGTGATGAATGGATATGCATGGTGCATTCATGGGCCCTGGGTTTTTGTAATTAAATATGGCCTGCGTGCCATTATATTTTATTGTAAAAGTTTCATTTATTTCTTAGAATAGAATTTATTTGAAGACTTTGTAAATCAAGATGAAGCCCACCGGAGTGGAGAAGCCCAACTCGAAGATTCTTATGTAATAGTATAGAATCTTAGTTGTAAGTTTTTGGGCCCATGTTTGTCACGCTTTACTTTATGCAATTATATATATATGCATGCTATGTATGGATGACAAAGCGTATGCCATGTAAGCCGTAATAAAATGAATCCCTAAAAATAGTAAGTCACAAAGTTGCCTTCCTAATTCGAAACATGTCAAGGCATCGATCATCGGTCACGTAGACTAGGAGTCCTAGATGCGCCCAATTATCTTTGTGAGGCATGGGTTGTGAATGTAGGTTGGACTTATCATGGAAAGGGATGCCCGGACCTAGGCAACTAATAAATGGGTTGTGCTATAACATCTTAAGATGTTAGCCCATTTGATTCAAGAGTCATGTACGAGACATGATTGGAGTTTTCCTACCTAAGTAACTTAACTTGTTAGGTGTACAAGCTCAGCTTGACTAATAAGTTGTTGTGAAAAGTGGATCTTGGCCCACATTAAATCACTAACACGAATTATTTAAAGGGATATTAATTCGGTTCGTGGGATCATAAATAAGACCTCATTTAATCTTGCTAAATTTTATTGTAGATTGAAAATGGCATCTTCAAATAACAATTTCTCATTGCGATCGGTCCTTGAAAAGGACAAATTAAATGGCACCAATTTCATAGACTGGTCTCGAAACTTAAGAATAGTTCTTAAGCAAGAGAAAAAGTCGTATGTTTTGGATGCACCTTTGCCTGAAGAACCAGGAAGGAACGCCTCTGCGGTTCAAAAGGAAACTTTTGAGACCAAGAAGAGCGACTCCAACGATGTGACTTGTCTGATGCTGGCCACTATGGTGCCTGAATTGCAAAAGCAATTTATGGACCAAGAGGCTTATGCGATCATGGTGCACCTCAAGGAGATGTTCCAAGAGCAAGCTCGTCACGAGAGATTCGTGACAACAAAGGAATTAATTTCTTGCAAGATGGCTGAGGGTACACCTGTTAGTACCCATGTACTCAAGATGAAAGGGTATCTTGATACTCTTGAGAAGCTTGAGGTACTAGTGCCAAAGGAATTGGCCACTGACTTGATCTTAGGATCATTGCCTGCTGCTTATGATCCATTTGTGATGAATTATAACATGCATGCAATGAACAAGTCAGTCACTGAGCTTCATGGGATGCTTAAGAATGCTGAAGAAAACATTCGAAAGACCAATCCCGTTCTAATGGTTCAAAAGGTAATTAAGAAGGGACCCGTTAAGGGAAAGGGAAAGGGAAAGGCAAAACCCAAGTCAAGTGGGAGTGCACCTGGCCCAATCCAAGCCCAAGGCGCCAAAACTCAAAGAGAGTGAGAGCACTTGCTTCCATTGCAACAAGATAGGGCATTGGAGGAAGAATTGCGCTCTCTTCAAGGAAGAACAAAAGAAGAATGGAGCCAAGGCGTCCAGTTCTGGTATTTTTGTTGTTGAAATTAACCTTTCTATTTCTACCACTTGGGTATTGGATACCGGTTGTGGTTCTCATATTTGTTCAAATGTGCAGGGGCTAAGAAATAGGCGGTTACTTGGGAAGAATGAAGTGGACCTCCGTGTGGGGAATGGAGCACGAGTTACTGCCATGGAGATAGGCGACTATCACCTCACTTTACCTTCCGGACTTTGTATTGTTTTGAATAATTGTTATTATGTGCCTGCTATGAGCAGAAACATTATTTCAGTTTCATGTTTGGATAATGATGAATTTGATTTTGTTATTAAAAATGGCAATGCTCATATTCGTCGCCAAGGCATTTCTTATGGCAATACCATGTTGCAAAATGGCCTTTATATCCTTGATTTACAAAAAAAAGAGTCGATATACAACATTAATACAAAGAGGGTTAAATCAAACGAATTGAACCCTACTTACTTTTGGCATTGTCGTTTAGGACATGCAAACGAAAAACGCATTTCAAGACTCCACAAAACTGGAGTGCTTGGGTCATTTGACTTAGAGTCTTATGACACATGCGAGCCATGTTTGCATGGAAAAATGACAAAGAGTCCTTTTAACAAGAAAGGTGAAAGGACTAATGGCTTATTGGAACTAATACATACCGATGTATGTGGACCATTAAGTACAAAAGCTAGAAGTGGTTTTAGCTACTTCGTGACTTTCACAGATGACTTCAGTAGATATGGCTATGTCTATCTAATGAAGTACAAGTCTGAAACTTTTGAGAAATTCAAGGAGTTTAAGAACGAAGTAGAAAACCAACTTGGCAAAAGTATAAAATCCATTCGATCAGATCGAGGTGGCGAATACTTAAGCCAAGAGTTTGATGATCATCTAAAAGAGTGTGGTATTATTTCACAGCTCACTCCTCCTGGAACACCGCAATGGAATGGTGTGTCCGAAAGGAGAAATCGAACTCTGTTGGACATGGTTCGATCTATGATGAGTCAAGCTAATCTTCCTATCTCTTTTTGGGGTTATGCATTAGAAACTGCTGCGTTTCTATTGAACCGTACTCCAACTAAAGCAGTTGAGAAGACACCATACGAGGTATGGACTGGGAAAGAACATAATATGTCTTTTCTCAAGATTTGGGGCTGTGAAGCACATGTTAAGAAATTAACATCTGACAAACTAGAGTCCAAATCGACTGTCTACTTGTTTGTGGGCAATCCCAAAGAAACAAAGGGATACTACTTTTACTCACAAGCCGAGAACAAAGTATTTGTTACTCGCAAGGCTGTTTTCTTGGAAAAGGAGTTCCTTCTCAAGAAAGACAGTGGGAGTAAAGTAGAACTTGGAGAAATTCAAGTGCCACAAGCTCCTATAGAGGATGGTTTGGAAATGGGATCAAGTTCACAACCAGTTGTGGAACAAGAACCCATTACACAAGTACCTAGAAGGTCTGGTAGGGTACGTCAGGAGATTGAGAGATATGGATTTCTAATCACTGACAGTGACACTATTGAGTTAGTAGATCGTGAGGATCCTACTACCTACCGAGAAGCTATTGAAAGCCCAGACTCGGATAATTGGCTTGAAGCCATGAAATCCGAGATGCAATCAATGTACGATAACCAGGTTTGGACCTTGGTTGATCCACCAGAAGGTGCTAAGGTAATTGAATGCAAGTGGTTATTCAAACTAAAAGCTGATAAGACCTACAAAGGTAGACTAGTAGCAAAAGGTTTTCGACAAACTCATGGTATAGACTATGACGAGACCTTTTCGCCTGTAGTCATGCTCAAGTCCATTAGGATCTTGCTTGCCATAGCTGCATATCATGATTATGAGATATGGCAAATGGATGTTAAAACTGCTTTCCTTAACGGAAATTTACTTGAGGATGTGTATATGACATAGCCTGAAGGTTTTGTCAATCCCAAGCATCCTAAGAAGGTATGCAAGCTTCAAAAATCCATTTATGGATTAAAGCAAGCATCCCAAAGTTGGAATCTTCGCTTTGATGAGGCAGTCAAAGAATTTGACTTCATCAAGAACGAAGATGAGCCTTGTGTGTACAAGAAGGTTAGTGGGAGCATAGTAATGTTTCTGGTCCTATATGTGGACGACATCCTTCTCATTGGGAATGATATTCCAACATTGCAAAAGGTTAAGCAATGGTTGGGAAAATGTTTCTTAATGAAAGACTTAGGTGAAGCCGAGACAATACTTGGTATTCGAATCTATAGAGATAGATCGAATCGGCTTTTGGGACTAAGTCAAGAAAAGTACATAGACAAAGTACTAAAGCGTTTTAGTATGGGAGACTCACAGAAAGGGTGCATACCTTTGGCTTTGGGAGTTCCTTTGACTAAAGAACAGTGCCCTAAAACCAAAGAGGAAAGGGACAACATGAGTAGAATCCCATATGCATCTGCTATTGGATCTATCATGTACGCTATGTTATGTACTAGATTGGATGTTGCTCATGCACTGAGTATAACCAGTAGGTTTCAGCAAGACCCTGGTGAGAAGCACTGGTCTGCTGTAAAAGGGATCCTTAAGTACATGCGAAGGACTAAGGATCACTTCTTGGTGTATGGTGGTCAAGAAGAGCTCGTCATACAAGGTTATGCCGATGCTGCTTTTCAGACCAGCACTCAGGATTCTAGATCGCAATCTGGGTTTGTTTTTGTTTTGAATGGTGGTGCTGTCAGCTGGAGAACCTCAAAGCAAGAAACCGTTGCCGACTCAACTACAGAATCTGAGTATATTACAGCAAGTGAGGCTGCAAAAGAGGCTGTTTGGATTAAAAATTTCATTAATGGATTAGGAGTGGTCCCAAGCATCCTAGATCCATTAGAAATTTTCTGTGACAATAACGGGGCCATCGCACAGGCTAAGGAGCCCCGGTCACACCAGAAATCCAAAGACATACTCAGAAGGTACCACCTGATCAGAGAAATCATTGATCGTGGGGACGTCAAGGTTAGCAAGATATCAAGTGAAGATAATGTAGCAGATCCTTTGACGAAACAGTTACGTCCAAATCTGCACGAAGCTCATTTGAGAGCGTTCGGTCTTAGGGCTATGCCCAATTGGGACTAGTGCTAGTGGGAGATTGTTAGTGTAAGCCCTAGCCCCAATACATTGTAACGAAACACTTGAAATTAATAAAATGAGGCATTTGTTTTATCCTTTGTATTCCTGTGCATATCAATTGATAAAACTATCCAAGAGTGTTGTTTCGGTTTAAGTTATCATGTGTGAGGCACATGGATTGTAAGACCTTGAAACAAATGAGACATCATTCTAAATATCCCTAGTCAGTCATTGTTATGGGAATAACAAATGAATTAAGACTAGTATGCTCTCTCTGATCTTATGAGTTCTGTCTTACGGATCATTAGGATAAGAGTGTCAATCAGAGATCATAGATACATGTTAAAGAACATGGTATCTGGATTCGATCCGCTCATGAGAACACTACATGGTACAAGTCATAAGTGTTTCTCATATGCAAGTTTTGTATCGGAGTTCTTAGACCTGAAATCTCTATGAAACTCTTTATGAATTACTGTGTACTTTGACATACACCTAACGTGCTCGTAACAGAGTGACAAGTACGGGTATGATTGGGTATGCACTGATTCATGTTAGAGAGCATGAGAGAAGTGAAGGGATTACCCCTCTCGATAAGAGAGAAAAATATCACCGGCCACTTGATCAGTGAACTGAGAAGTGTATGGCCATACCGAGATGAAATAATGAGTAATCATCATTTATCTGAGAGTTCAGTGTCACTGGAATATCAAGAAATGAATTAATGTATATAAGGATGACTAGTTCCATGCCTTATATTAATTCTGATATTTATGGGTAAGGGACTATGCGAAATTGCATTAGGTCACCAAATGCCATATGCATTTTCATTTAATTTGGAATGCTATAATATCTTGCTAGAGAATATATATAGCATTTGAATTAATTTATTAATTCATTGCCAACATTAAATGGACCTATAGGATCGCACACAAAGCATTGGGCTTAAAATATTTAAATTAAGTATTGGACATTAATTTGGACTTTTAATTAAAGTCAAATTAATGTATGTAATGGGTTATAATATTGCTATTGGGCTTTGGTCCATGAGAGAGAGAAATTCAGCCCATAAGGTTTAATTTCAATTAATTAATTATCTTGTGTTAATTAAGTTAATTGAATATTAAAGCCTAAAGGAATTTAAATTAAATTAAATCACTTATATATTTAATTAAGTGATTTTATTTATTTAAATGTCTTATGTTTTATTTCAAATTTGAATTTAAATTCAAAGGAGTTTAATTCAAAATATATTACTTATCTTTAGGAAGTGATAGAGTTTGAATTAATTATCTTAGGATAGTTGAATTCAGATTAATGACTTGCCAAAGGATAAGCATATATATTAAAAAGAAATAAAACCCTAAACCTAATTTTTTTGTGGCATGAATAGTAACTCGTGAATAGTAACTCGTGAATAGTGACTCTCTCTCTCTTAATTCTTTTGTTCAATTTTTCACAAGGAGAAAGGATTGTTCCTCATTCTCGTGTTATTGAGCAGTAATAGCAATCTAAAGAAGTACAAAATCAAGTTTTGTAGCTTCAAACTATAACCCTTACACAATACCGAAAAAGAGATCTAGCAATCTCGTTTTTTAAGCCGACGGTGTAATTGTGTGTGTGAGAATAGAGGGAGTGGCGCAAAAGGCTATTCCTTGGCATTGGTGATCGAGATCTAAGGTGGATAAAGGCATCTTGGTTGCTGGACATCACAAAATCAAAGAATAAAAGGCATAATCTATTGTAAGTTTCAAAACCCTAAAATTGCATGTTTTCGTTCTTATCTTTGGATATGTATGGTATGTATGATAAAATTTTTGTTTTTCCGCTGTGCTATCATGATTATCATACCATGTCATATTCCATCAGATGGTACCTAGTTGTATACATATCGATGAACCTAAGGCTACTAAATTTAGTTGTATGACTATGTCTTTGCTTAGTTGAAATGACATGATAAAGCATATGTGTTGTCACATGTTTGCATGCTAAAATACATATCTACAGTGCTATAGAATCAATTATAGAAATCTTATTAAAGCATATAATGGCATTATATAAGTATAGTCTTGACATGCGGAATAGTTACATGATTGAATAAGATTACAAGTATTAAATAGTAATACCCAACAGTGAATACGTTCATAGATTTATAGAAAGTTACACATGATTGTGTATATGAATACATTGTTTATAGTTACACAAGAGTATACATGTACACATAAGAATATAAATGAATTAAAGAAAGATAAAATAAAGGGATTTAGTTACGTGCATTGAGTGTAGGAAGTGGATACATAGGCATGCCTATAAGGGTATCTTGCAGCTGCTTCTGAACAATTTTGACTTGTTTAGGTCCACTTGAAATTAAAAGTTACAATGACCCTAATTGGGTTTAAAAGTTAACGTTTATTTAAAACAACCCTCGCGTGTGGTTGTAGCCGACCCCGCTTGGGTTCGCTTGACCGGTCTATGTTATTTTATTGACTCCATTTGGGTCCATGTTATTTGATTGACCCCGTTTGGGTCCATGTTATTTGATTGACCCCGTTTGGGTCCATGTTATTTGATTGACCCCGTTTGGGTCCATGTTATTTGATTGACCTCGTTTGGGTCCATGTTATTTGTTCGACCTTGTTTGGCTCCATCGATTTATCATATAGTTTTATCCCTACAAGGGATCATCGTTTAATACCTTCGGGTATCTTATTTGTACCTTCGGGTACTACCGTATAACCCGTTATCCACGTCTTTAGAATAGTGCAGGCTTTACACCAAAGTTACTTTGATTAAATTGATGGTATACATATGTGGGTTCTTTATGATCATAAGTTTTTTTCTTGATGTATGCCAATGCATGATAAATGAAGGAATTTTTATTAGGTTAAGGAGTATTATAATATTTAATGGACGCAACAATTTTATAATTGCATAAGCATATTTCATATTAAAGATTATAAGAGTTAGTCAGTAACAACCAGTGTTTTTGAAATAGTTTTCTTATGAATATGTTTATGTGTTCACATTGTTTATATGTACACATTTAATGAAATTGTGTTTGTTATTTACGGTGTGATGTATGCATAACTAAGACCTATAACCTGGGTATATAAGAATAATCTGGCAATGTTGTATAATTATTATGTTTAATTGATAGGCTTGTTTTTGTAACTTATGCTATATAAAGTAAGTTTGTAGTATTATAAAGATCTTATGGTATTTGAAGTGTTGATTTTCCATTTTAATTCTAGTGGGTGTATATCAAAGACATACGAGTATAAATAAAAAGATAATGGATAATTATGTTAGCATGATTTAGCATCGATTCAGGAACAAAACACATGATAATTAGTTGAATTTAAAGCCATAGGACATTGGAGCTTACATTATTATGTTTGATGATTATAGTATCAATTAAATTTTTATCGTTGAACTTTGTGAATTCCGTAATAAGATTTAACTGCTAGATGTTTATTCATTTCTAGAAACAAAGCTTTGTTATATTTGAGGCATCTTGTGTGCTTGCTAACGATCACTATGAGTGGTCGTTTATCATGATTTAGTTCCCTACTAAGCTTTATAGCTTAGCACGGGTGTTTCATCCATATAGGTTGCAAGGCTAGGACTTCTCACAAGACTGATATCTATAGCAGGTTGGCCAACACAAGTCTTTGAAGATTATAAAGTATATAGTCTTCTTTTTGGTTCCTTTTTGTATTTCAAGGGTTTTATGTTGTGTTAGAAATCTTGTAAAAGTACAACTGTTTTGTAAGATGTTATCAGTGCTTATTGACCGGATGCTAGCAAGTGTACTAGATCGGCTAGTAATATAGGGAAATATAGATTAAGACCCCAAATATCGTACCCAAGGGAATATGGATTGCTAAGGACAATACCTATATATGAATTAAATTAATCCGAGATTTTTCCCAAATGTTTTTGTGTTAAAAGCAAAAATTAAACAAAATAAACAATTAAACAAAACAAAAGCTAAAACATGAATTAAAAACAAAACAATAACTGGAATTCTCTTGCTAAGGAAACTATCCACCTTAACTTTCAATGTAATGACTTAAATTCAAAGAATAATACTAGTGATTATGAATAATTCAGATAAATAAAACCAGATAACTTTATTCAAGATTTTCATTCCAAGTATTAAACTCCCTTATTCAGAAAAATTCAAAACTTGGCATAAAAGTCTGAATTAATCCTCCTAGATGTCTATTAAAGCCTTTCTCAAGAGATTTAACTTTCACCCATTCTTAGTTCTTCCTCTCTTAGTATTAACCAATAAAATTCATACATAATCATTTCATATTTCGGATAATAATCATGCATAAACATTAAAGAGTTAACCCAAGAACATGCATATCATTAACTATGTCAAAACCAATCTTTAGTTATTAATTCAATAAACCAACAATCAATCTCAACACAATTAAAGATAAGAATATGCTTAAAACCAAGAAATAATCAACCGATATTGAAATTAAGCTCAAAACAAAGTCATAACAATGAAAATATAAGATTTCAAGAATCCATTAGCAAAAGAAGAAAAACTACTTCCTAAACATCATTAAAGATTAAAACAAGGTTTGAAAAAAAACAATGAAAACTAAAAAAACGTAAAAACAAACTAAAGAAGTAAAGCTAAATTCTAAGGTTTTATCTCAAGGATACCCCCCACTCTTCTGTGTTTTAGCTTGCTATTTATAGGCCAAAGAAGATCTAAATTACTTCCTAAACTCTTAGAATTGAATTGGAAGTAATCTAGCTGCTCAAAACAGGAAGTCGAAAATCCTTCGCGCAATTGGAGAATCAGATCACGTGGCCACGGCTCCTCCCTGTAAATTTCGACACGTGCCCACGTGACTTCTAGGCAATCTTCAACACGTGGCCATGTGTGGTCCTTCATTGGAATCCACGTGGTCACGTGTCTTCCTTGTTTCCTTTACTTATTTCCTCACATGGCCACGGCATCTTCAAGTTCATGTTTTCTCACATATTTACGTGGCCACGTGCCTTAAACCAACATAGCTTCACGTGGTCACGTGTTAAACCTCTGGACTGGACGTTCTTTTTCTTGCTTAATTTCTTCAATTTTGTACTTTTGGCCCAAAACTTTGCACTTTTTACACTTTACACCCTTTTTTATCAATTTGACCCTGAAAATCATACAAAACATAGAATTAACCTTAAAAACAAAAATATTAACTAAATAACTCTAATTTAACCTAAATAACACAAAACTAACCTAATTAAACACCTAAAAACATTATATAAATGACCATTATCAAATACCCCACACTTAACTTTGCTCGCCCTCGAGCAAATTAGAACAATCCAACTTCTCAAAATAATCAAACTCCAATAAAAAATCATGCATTTTAAAACCAAGTTTAGCAATTAACAAGAGCACTTAATAAAATTTTCAACTAGAATAAATTCAACCAAGACAATATAAATTAGTTTCCTTGTGTGTGTGCAAGACCAAAACATTTTAAGTATTTTCAAAATCCAAAATGCTAATGCAAATTCATAGTCAAGTTTAGAATGAATGTACACATAAGTATACACATGATTTCGTGCTTGAAACTCTAGAAACACCATAGGGCTCTCCTTTAGCACCGGAACCCGAAGGTCATCTCCGCTAAACAACTCAAAAACAAAACTTAGAATCACTTAGGTCTTTTAAAGGTTGTAATGGGGTTAAGGTATTTGTTATCAAAGAATGGATAAAAGATCAACAATAAGAATAGCCACTCTAAGATAAAATAGACTAATAATTCACAAATTTCATCCCATTAACTTATTCAATAAAGAACTTAACCAAAATTTCCCAACCCTTCACAATTCAAAGTACAATCTTAAAATTCTTTCAATTTCACTATTCATACCCTTTTAGAAGTCATATCTTTCCCTTGTAACTACCCCACACTTAAGATTTTGCCATACATGCTAGCTTTATTTGTAAATTTCTTTCTTTTTCTTTCACTTTTTCTTCTTTTTTTTTTCTTTTACTAGCTTTGATGTTGGCAATACAATAATAACATGGGTAATCACAAAATCACAATTCACTATTCACTTGACTTCCACAATAACCCTTGATAATAAAATTCAAAATTATCTACACTCATCAAGATACTCAATTCCCATTAATCCATCCAATCCTAGAGTGGCCAATTCTAATAGGGAAGCTAAAATCTTTTTAGGCTATATGGTAAAATAAATGAGTGTAACAAGAAAAAATAAATATGGCACGCATTAAGCATACCTCATTAGGCTCAAAATTAGCTAACAAAGGATAAATATGCATATAAGGTAGGAAATAAGTTAAGATATGGCTTAACAAGAAAAACATTTCCTAGATCACTTTCCAAGTTGTTTTGAGTTATTTTTATGCTTTGAAGGGTGATGAGGAAGGTTCTAGTGTTCTAAAATTCATCACTTAACTATTTCAATGCATTGTTTTTCTTTAAGTATAAAAACTAGTCTTTAAGTGCTCAAAAATGTAGAAACTAACAAATATAGATCAAATTGAATGTTAAACTAGCTAAAAATTCATTAAACAACATGGTTGTTCTAATGCTAAACAAGAATTTTAAACATTGCATATTCTAAATTCAAGTTCAAAGTTCAATTTTTGAAAATAACTAGGGCGAATTAAGCTAAATGTACAATAAATGATAAATGAATAAACTAAACTAACATGCAAAACTAAAAAACTAAACTTGCAAACTAAAAACAAAACTAAAAACAAAACTAAACAACAAAAACAAAAATTCATGAGTAAGAAAATGAGCAAGGTAAGAAAAACTCCCTTAGTTGGACTTTTAATTTTTAGCTCAGCTGAGCTCTATCCCCCTCTTTAGAAGCTTGCTATCCTCAGCAAAGTATGGAGAATTTCAGCACACTTTATCACTTTTGAGAAACAAGTTAGTGACCAAGAAAGAATGTAAGCTTAAACTCACCACACCTAGAACCATGATCAAGTCAAAAGAAGGCATGAGATCAATAGAATTGCGTTAACAAGCAAACATACCTTTTAAACCAATAAAGTGCCATAAACAAGACTTAATATGCATGGTAACTAAGTAAAGAAATGCAATTAGGCCAAACTTGCTTAAGTGCTTAATGTCCATATGTGACAAGGTGAACAATGCATAATCTTAAGTGAAATATAATTTGGTGATGGTTAGGCTTAAATAAAAGGAAGAGAAATATTTCAATTGGTCATGGTAAGCACAAAGGAAAATAAGCCAATTCAAATACTAACTCAACCTATATGAAGCCAATAATGAAGTTCAATGTCAAATAATAAGTAGCTAAGAGTAAATGCAATGCTATCTGAATTAATGAGGTTAGAAATAATAAAAAGATGAAGTTCAACTTTGAGGTGTGTGCGTATGTGAGTGTGAATGAGTGAGGGTGGTGGAGCAAAATAAAAGAATCATGGGTGCGCATATCTTGGTGAAACCAGACCCATGGGCACGCAGGTGCATGGGAGAGGGAGAACGTGGGCACGTATGAAGCTTCTGCCAGGCAACACTCAAACACGTGGCCACGCATGAAGAACAAAGAGATCCACACGTGACCACGTGTAGATTTGTGTTGAGAGAGGCGTGGCCACGCATTTGGCTTTCTTCTGTATTCTTGGCTTTATTTTCTGCACGTACAAAAATTAAATTTCAATTACCATATGAATAAAACATTCCTCATACTCATTTAATCACTTAATTATGCCTTTTCTTTTCTCTTTAAGGTTTAATTTAGTTATGCCACAATATGTAAATCTTCAAACTAGTTGAATTATAAATCAAGTCCATTCATTTAGCAAACTGAATAATTCCCTCTTAAGTTCATGAAGCATCAAGCAACTAGGATCAAATTCTCATTCAGACAATGAAAATAACTCAAGACTCATAAATCCATATTAAGTTCAACTAATTTGCAATTCACTTCAAAAATTATTGTAGCTTTTTGAAATCCTTACTTAAATATGATAATTAAGCACAAAATTACTAGGAGTAACTTATGTCTAACCCCTAATCTTAAACTCATGAATTAAAAGACACAAACAACTAACAAACATGCATTAAACCTTAATCCAAGAAAAAATAAAAACACTAGCAAAACAAATAACATGCAAAACATAAAAAAAAATAGATGAAAATTTAAAGAGAAGAGTTAGAGAAGAAGTTCTGGTTTATTGAGTCCCAGCTCGACTCATTTTACTCTCGGGCGGTCGAGCTTGTGATCCAAACATAGGTCTCTCCAGACTTTGCTCCTCATTTTCTCCCATAAGTAGAAGAAACTTGTCAAAATTTATCAAAGCCGGAAACTCCATATCTTCAATAAAATATGACTCCTCTTTTGGCTCATTTATCACGAACTCCACCGGCTCTTGTAGCCTAAATAAATCCTCCAAGCAGATTGAATTTGGTATCTCCACTTGAGAATCCTTTCCTTCTTGCTCCTTTGGTGATAAATTCTCTACTAGAGATCTAACATCCTTTAAATAAACACATGATTTATCCTCCAATATGAATTTTTCCTCTTGTTCCTTATCCTCCATGAATGAATGATTTGGTTCCTTTTCCTTACCACCATCAACTTGAGTGCTCAAAAGTTCTAGCTTAGATTCCAACTTTTCAATTCCATGCTCTTTATCCCTTAATAAATTTTTCTGACTTCTAATTGTCTCCTCTTGAACCCTTATCTTTTCTTCTTGAATTCTAAACTTTTCCTCTTGAGCCCTTGATGTAGCCTCCCACGTCTCTTTTTCAGCCCAAAATTGCTCGTTCTTACATATAAGCTGGTTATGAAGACGTTGATTCTCGAAGATACAGACCTCTTTTGAGTATCGAAGTTGTTGATTCTCTCTTCTCAATTCTTTCAATTGTAATCTCAAAGTCAAAAGAGAATAAGAATCTTCAGCAATGGATGGTGATGAATAAGGATTTTGTGATTGTGCACGTAATCGTTCTATCTCCTCTCTTTGTCTTAGTAGATTATTCATTCGTTGTTTTAAAAGAAACACTTCATAATCTTGGACCTCATCTTGCATCATCTTGAAAGATGTTTAGAATTTTTTCTGCAAAGAAAAATCACCAAATTAAAACAAAATAATAATAAAAATCTCAGACTAACTCAACCAAAGATATTAAACAAACAACACCAGGGAAATATAGATTAAAACCCCAAATATCGTACTCAAGGGAACATGGATTGCTAAGGATAATACCTATATATGAATTAAATTAACCCGAGATTTTTCCCAAATGTTTTTGTGTTAAAAGCAAAAATTAAACAAAATAAACAATTAAACAAAACAAAAGCTAAAACATGAATTAAAAACAAAACAATAACTGGAATTCTCTTGCTAAGGAAACTATCCACCTTAACTTTCATTGTAATGACTTAAATTCAAAGAATAATACCAGTGATTATGAAGAATTCAGATAAATAAAACCAGATAACTTTATTCAAGATTATCATTCCAAGCATTAAACTCCCTTATTCAGAACAATTCAACACTTGGCATAAAAGTCTGAATTAATCCTCCTAGATGTCTATTAAAGCCTTTCTCAAGAGATTTAACTTTCACCCATTCTTAGTTCTTCCTCTCTTAGTATTAACCAATAAAATTCATACATAATCATTTCATATTTCGGATAATAATCATGCATAAACATTAAAGAGTTAACCCAAAACATGCAAATCATTAACTATGTCAAAACCAATCTTTAGTTATTTATTCAATAAACCAACAATCAATCTCAACACAATCAAAGATAAGAATATGCTTAAAACCAAGAAATAATCAACCGATATTGAAATTAAGCTCAAAACAAAGTCATAACGATGAAAATATAAGATTTCAAGAATCAATTAGCAAAAGAAGAAAAACTACTTCCTAAACATCATTAAAGATTAAAACAAGGTTTGAAAAAAAACAATGAAAACTAAAAAAACGTAAAAACAAACTAAAGAAGTAAAGCTAAATTCTAAGGTTTTATCTCAAGGATACCCCCCACTCTTCTGTGTTTTAGCTTGCTATTTATAGGCCAAAGAAGATCTAAATTACTTCCTAAACTCTTAGAATTGAATTGGAAGTAATCTAGCTGCTCAAAACAGGAAGTCGAAAATCCTTCGCGCAATTGGAGAATCAGATCACGTGGCCATGGCTCCTCCCTGTGAATTTCGACACGTGCCCACGTGACTTCTAGGCAATCTTCAACACGTGGCCATGTGTGGTCCTTCATTGGAATCCACGTGGTCACGTGTCTTCCTTGTTTCCTTTACTTATTTCCTCACATGGCCACGGCATCTTCAAGTTCATGTTTTCTCACATCTTCACGTGGCCACGTGCCTTAAACCAACATAGCTTCACGTGGTCACGTGTTAAACCTCTGGACTGGACGTTCTTTTTCTTGCTTAATTTCTTCAATTTTGTACTTTTGGCCCAAAACTTTGCACTTTTTACACTTTATGCCCTTTTTTATCAATTTGACCCTGAAAATCATACAAAACACAGAATTAACCTTAAAAACAAAAATATTAACTAAATAACTCTAATTTAACCTAAATAACACAAAACTAACCTAATTAAACACCTAAAAACATACTAAAATCATTATATAAATGACCATTATCAGTTATATTTTTTGTAAAGAGACTCTAATGTATATTGTGAAGTTTTAATAGTTTAGCACTCTTATGGATTAAGTATGAATATCAATTCTCTATATAGTTGATATATATTTATGTTGCACAGTAAAACATGTGTAATGAGATGGATAAAGTGATATGTATAGATTATAGAATAAGGGTGTTACAATTAGTGGTATCAGAGCAAAGGTTTAGCCGTTCCTAGGCTATAAGTATTTACAGTTGTTGTCATAGGAAGTTTTTGTGTTGGCCTAACAAAGATATCACTGTTTTGTTTTGTATAGATTGAAGGATGGATAAGTCAAAAGAAATTGGAGATCAGATAGTCAAAGACTATAGTACTGGGGCTTTAAACTCTTCTGCTCCTGAATCTTCGAAAGTGAACTGTGTCGAAATACCGGTTTCCTTGCTTGAAAGGTTAAAAGAGGTGATCCATGATTTAACTTAGATTCTACAAGAGTTATCTAAATTAAGAATGATGATAGATGTTGAGAATAACTGTGAGACTAAAGGTAACTATAATAAGAACCCAAAATAAGAGAAATTAAATAAAAGAAAAAGGATGATGGAAGAAGGTTCCTCTAGCAAAATAGCACATCTTAAGCAAGATTTAATCAAGGAAGGCGAAGGTCCACGAGCCCCTAAGCGCAATCGTTGCTCTAAGAATCATTGGGGTACCTGTAGGGTTGCAAATCAGGCTTGTTTTAGATGTGGAAGTACTAATCATTTTCTGGCGAATTGCCCAAGACCCCAAAAGATTAAGAGAACAACATCCAAGAGTGAAAAAGAAGCTTAAGGTTCTAAAAGAGTTTGAAGCTGCTGAACAAGTTTTTTTTGGTAAATATCTCTTTTACCTTAGAATTTATTTATTTGGATTGATAAATTCTAAACATAGAAATAGAAATTATATGCTTTTGAAATATTTGATATGATGGAAGTTTGTCAATGATATATGAATATGATTAGTATATGCGATTATGGTACAGGTGTGTTAATAGAATGAATAGTGATTATTTTATAATGATACATGAGATGGAGTTATACTTAGTTGATAAAAGTATTTATAGTTAAAGGTTCTGAGATATTAAATTGAGGTGTAATTATGATGCTCTATATACCTGTCAGTATTTCCTTATCGAGTACGGGCAATTGACGAAGCATTATACTTAGGATGGGGCCAAAACATATACAACACATGAGAAAATAAATTTGCATCTTATTGCATACACGAAAGCATTATTCATGCATAACATAGCATCAAGCATCATATTACATGTACAGGCCCCAACTGATAAAGAAAACTGACAGGATATATGTTGAGTATAGTACTGAAGCAATTTTATGATAGTATCACTCCTTATGGAGATTGAGTTATAAGAGAAGCAAAATAAGTCAAAGTGATCATCAAGGAAAGTTGGCAGGGATAGTATGGGATGGAAGTTTATAGTGCTAAACCTAGAAGTTTAAGAATTGATAGTGGTACTTTTAAGCAAAGGACACAGTTATGAATTTCAAGGACGAAATTCCTTAAGGGGAAGGGAATTGTAAGGACCCAAAATAGGCCCTAGTAGAATTCAAGGGCAAATACATATTATTAAAGTCTAATTGAGCATTATTTGATGAATTATTAAGAGTTAAGATATTACTTGAGACAAAAATATTATCAAGTTATCAATAATTATGTGATAAATGTGTAAATTATATGGTATGAATTTTATAAGGTCATAATTAAATTATTATTGTTGGTTTAATAATATTCAAGGGTGTAATTGAAGTAAAAAAGTATTAATTTGGGATAAATTTGTAATTATGATATTTTATGGGGTCAATTGAGAATTTAAGAATAGTGGAGAGGCTAATGTAAGAAAGAGGTTAATTAGTGGGGTTGAATTATGAATAGACTAGTTTGTGGGAATGATTTGTGACATGCAAGATTTAATGGGAAATCTTGGCATCATGCAATAAAATGAAAGGATCATTTAGGGAATTTGCCTTATTATTATATAGGTTGAAATGTAGTGGATGGAAAGAGAAAATGAAGATGGTGGTGAGTGTTGGTCGGCTGAGTTTGATGAAGAGGGAGAGTTTCTTATTCCTAAAACTTGATTAACCATTATCTCTAAGAAATCTTAGAGAAAATCTCTTGCATGATAGTTGTTCAAGAGGATATTGTTATAGATTAAAAAGGTATGGTTTAATTTTGTTTATCTTTATCATCTTCTTCTTCTTCATTTCCTTATGTGAATTTTGGATTGGTTTGGTTGCTGGAAATGATGAATTAGAGATGATTTATGTTGTAGTTTAAGAAGGAGAAGATAAAAAGGATAAAGGGAAAGGACTTGCTGAATATTGATTGGGTAAAGTGAAGTTCGGCCAAGGTATGGGATGGTACTCACCTTGCATGCATGTGAATGATGATTGTATCAACAAGGTGCATATGTGTGATAGATGGAATAATTTGGATGAGATATGAATTTAGAATTTGTTACAATAGGTGTTACATGAAGTTTTGTTGAAACTATTGACTGTAATTTAGCTATAAAAAAAAATGAGTTAGGGACCTTAGTTTAAAGCTATATTAATTTTGATAGTTCCACATGAGATATAGGTATAAAAGTGTAGTTGAAAAATAGCACTAATTTGGCCTCTAAATTATCCCTACATTGATTGAATATTAGATACATCTTTGATTCCGATTTTGAACTGCTAGGGGTAAAATCTTCATAATTGAATGTACAATGATCAGAATGACATGAGGTCAATTCCTACTTAAAATATACTTCAAAACCTACAATTTATATGAAGAAAAAAAGTCAAATAATGCCCACAAGATTACCTAATTTTCACTTGAAAGTCGAAAATTCTGTGTTGCCTACTATGATGAACAGTCTTTAGTAATTTCAACATATCTCGAGTTATACAAATGATATTGAAAATATTTTTGATGTTCTAGAAACTAGAAATGTATATATACAATTTTGTAGAAGACAAATTTTTCTAAAAAGACCGTTATTGGATCAAAAATGATGTGCAAAATAAAATTATTAAGCAGTTTGCAGGATTTTGGGAACAGGGTGAAAAATTCGTATGGCCAAGCATACTGTCGCGAGCGTGACACTTGCCGCGAGCGCGACATCATGATTTTGGCTCATAACTATGCTTTTTATTTCCCTTTATCAGTATATTAGGCTACCCCCATGTGTTACATATATAACTGAATAAATTAGGACTTGAATGCAAGTATACGAGGGTTATAAACTCGTGTGTATATAAATTTGTATTAAAGTATATTTATGGGTTTGTATTATTTGTATTATTTACATTGAAATGGTCTATGAATATATACCTATGCATCATTGAAATTGTCCATTAACAGTTAAGCTATATCACCATGAATAATCATGAAAGCTTACACGAGTGGTCATCTAATAAGATGTGATGTGATAACTTAAACCTAAGAGTTGATGTATTGTATCACATCAATATATATATATATATATATATACACACACTTTATTTACATGTTGATATATTATATGTGAGTTAAAATGGAAGTACATTGAATTATGTATGGTAAATAATATGCTTATTGTTAAAGGTAAATATTTATAAATATTCATATATGAACAAGATTGTTTTATGTAAACATACTTAAATGTAGATATAAATACATACATGATAGTTAATATTAAAAATGCTATCCATGAATGTTCATTTGATGCTGGGGTATATAAATTAAGTAAATGAAGACAATTCATGTTATATATATTAATATGTAAAGATGATGGTACCTAGTTGTATACATATCGATGAACCTAAGGCTACTAAATTTAGTTGTATGACTATGTCTTTGCTTAGTTGAAATGACATGATAAAGCATATGTGTTGTCACATGTTTGCATGCTAAAATACATATCTACAGTGCTATAGAATCAATTATAGAAATCTTATTAAAGCATATAATGGCATTATATAAGTATAGTCTTGACATGCAGAATAGTTACATGATTGAATAAGATTACAAGTATTAAATAGTAATACCCAACATTGAATACATTCATAGATTTATAGAAAGTTACACATGATTGTGTATATGAATACATTGTTTATAGTTACACAAGAGTATACATGTACACATAAGAATATAAATGAATTAAAGAAAGATAAAATAAAGGGATTTAGTTACGTGCATTGAGTGCTAGATGTTTATTCATTTCTAGAAACAAAGCTTTGTTATATTTGAGGTATCTTGTGTGCTTGCTAACGATCACTGTGAGTGGTCGTTTATCATGATTTAGTTCCCCACTAAGCTTTATAGCTTAGCAAGGGTGTTTCATCCGTGTAGGTTGCAAGGCTAGGACTTCTCGCAGGACTGATATCTCTAGCAGGTTGCCAACACAAGTTTTTGAAGATTATAAAATATATAGTTTTCGTTTTGGTTCCCTTTTGTATTTCAAAGGTTTTATGTTGTGCTGGAAATCTTGTAAAAGTACAACTGTTTTGTAAGATGTTATCAGTGGTTATATTTTTTTGTAAAGAGACTCTAATGTATATTGTGAAGTTTTAATAGTTTAGCACTCTTATGGATTAAGTATGAATATCATCTCTCTATATACTTGATATATATTTATGTTGCACAGTAAAACATGTGTAATGGGATAGATAAAGTGATATGTATAGATTATAGAATAAGGGTGTTACATAAGTGATGATAGAAATAGGTCATTTATAAAGGGTGTAACAATTTGGTATTAGAGTCAAGGTTTAGTCATTTTTGGTTAAAAAGAGTTTAATCTTACGTATAGTGGTAAATGTTGGGGTTGGCCTAATGTAGTTGTCCCTATTTTCTTATAGATATATTAGATGAAGGAATCTAGGGAAGCTATTAATGGATCAGTTGAAAGTAATTTACCTATTAGAACAAATCCCTTCAGTCCAGGATCTTCAACTTATAATCTAAATGATATACCGATAGCTATTCCTAGGGATGCATTGTTGAAGATTTCCAAGGATATGGCTTAAACATTATAGAGGATAATTGTACTTAAAGCTTTGATAATTGATATTAGAAAATATATTGTAGAAGAATTATTGGGCACTATTCTTGAGTAATTGAAAGAACCTGAATTTGGATAGGTAACCTCGAACGAATATTTGATGAGCTAAACTGCCCAACCAATTAAAAAATGTCTCATACTGTGTCTTTATTGCAAGGAGCAAGATATGATTGGTGGAAATTGTTGCTTAAGTAGCCTCAGTTAATAGATCCTTTTATATGGGAGTTTTTTTGAAGTAGAGTTCAAAAAGAAGTATGTTACTGAGACTTACAAAGAAGAGAAATCGAGGTAATTTTTGAGTTTGAAATAAAAAGCTATAACCGTGGCAAAATATAAGAAAGAATTCAGTCATCTATGTAAATATGTTTCGGATTTAATGTTGACTAACGCTTTCAAGTGTCAACAATTTGAAGATGGATCAAATGATCAAATAAATAAAAGTTGATTGGACCTAGATCTGATGGTGACTTTTTAATTACTTATTCAAGTAGCCATTCGAGTAGAGAAGAATGAGTTGGCTAAAAGAGAAAAGGAACAAACAAGAAGTGGTACCTATTAGTGGTTATGCCCTAGGCCATAAGTTTGGTTATTTATGTAATGACACATTTCATTTTATAAAATTGGGTTTTCTTCATGTTATTATATTTTGGCATGTTAGAATATAATAATATTTGTAAATAACAATTTAATTTTATTTTGACTTCCCTAGTTATTTATCATTAAAGGAATAATGATAAATAAAACTAGTATGAGTTTGATTGATAATCATGAGATGATTATATATGGTGATATAAATCAAACTTGTAGGTACTCATTAGAGAATAGAGTATTGGATTAACCCGCTATGAGATACTACATGGGTTAATGTCATTGGTGATCTTATAATAATTTGTTATTAATCCTTAGACCTGAGCTTATCATAGTATCCTATATGAGGAACAATATGTTTTGACATAACTAAACATTATCTTTAATTGGATAATGATAATGGTTATGATTGGACAAAATGATAATCATGTAGAGGATAGTGAATAATCAAGATGGAATTTGTCTCTTTTTATGAGAGAGATATCTATTGGGCCCTTTGATAAGTAGGACTGAGAAATGCATGGCTATGCTCAAATGAATTAGTGGAGTGATTAATGTCATTTGATATTATTTGTTTACTTAGTGATCGAGAAATCATATGTTCAAACTATATAAGTTTGACATGAACCATGACTTATGTTCAAATAAGATATCATATGACAGAGGGATTATAACATGTTATATGAGGTTAAAATTGAATTATCAATATTCATATTATTTGGGTAGTCATAATGTCTTTCTAGAGGCCGCTTATGACTTATAGGCTTATGATGGGACTAGGGCTCATGGCCAATATAATATGAACCTATTGGGTCACACACATAGAATGTGATGAAAGGGCTAGGGTTAATTCAGGCATTTCAAATTTTATTTTATGATAAATTAAAATTCAAAATAAATGATGAAATAAATAAATGTTAATTAGGATTAATATTATATTTTTAGTTTTAATAAGAAATAAAGTATTTCTTATTTTAATAAGAAATATATAAGCCCAAAATTATCTCTCTCCTTAATTAGGGTTAGGCTGATGGAATATGACATAGCATTTATATGATGATCATGTAGCGAAAAATAATAAAAATCGATCGTAAAAGCCACTCAATCCATGAACAAGAATCGAAAGCATGCAATATTAGGGTTTTAAAACTTACAACTTTAGATGCACTTCAAGATCTGATTTTGTTGATGACCAGCACCTAAGAAGGATATATCAACCTTAGATCTTCACCAACAAAGTGAAAGGAATAGCCTTTACATCACTCCTCTCTATGTTCACGCACACAATTGCAATGACGGGTTAAAATCGAGATTGCTAGCTCTCTATTTAAGTATTGTGTAATGGCAAAGGATTGAAGCAACAAGATTTGATCTTGCACTTCTTTAGGTTGCTATTACTGCCCAAGAGCACAAGAGAACAAGGAACAATCCTTTCCTCCTTGTTAATTCGGCTAAGAGAAAAATGTGAGAGAGAGAGAGTGTTTTCACACCACACACACACACTTGCTAGGGTTTTCTTTTGTTTTCCAATATATATCATTTAATTTTGTAAGTGATAATTCTGAAATCCACTACCTTAAGATAGTTAATTTAGCCTTAATCACTTCCTTAAAATAAGTAATATATATTGATTCAAACTCTTTTGAATTTATAATTCAAATTAATTTGAAATAAAACATAAGACATTTTAATCTAATAAATCACTTAATTAAATTTTATACATGTGCCGAAATTCCTTGTTATTTATCTAGGAATTTCGGTAACTTCAATTTCCATTTAAGTGATTTAATTTGATTAAAATTCTTTTAGGCTTTAATACTCAATTAATTAAATTAATACAAGATATTTAATTAATTGAAATTAAACCTTGTGGACTCAATTTCTCTCTCTCATGGACCAAGGTCCAATAGCAATTTTAATACCCATTACACATATTAATTTGACTTTAATTAAAAGCCCAAATTAATGCCCAATACTTTATTTAAATATTTTAAGCCTAATGCTTTGTGTGCGATCCTATAGGTCCATTTAATGTTGGCAATGAATTAATGAATTAATTCAAAGGCTATATATATTCTCTAGCAGGATATTATATCATTCCAAATTAAATGAAAATGCATATGGCATTTAGTGACCTAATGCAATTTTGCATAGTCCCTTACCCATAAATATCAGAATTAATATCAGGCATGAAACTAGTCATCCTTATATATATTAATTCCTTTCTTGATATTCCAGTGACACTAAACTCTCAGATAAATAATGATTACTTATTATTTCATCTCGGTATGGCCATACACTTCTCAGTTCACTGATCAAGTGGCCGATGATATTTTCTCTCTTATAGAGAGGGTAGTCCCTTCACTTTTCTCATGCTCTCTAACATGAATCAATGCATACCCAAGCATACCCGTACTTGTCACTCTGTTACGAGCATGTTAGGTGTATGTCAAAGTACACACTAATTCATAAAGTGTTTCATAGATATTTTAAGTCTAAGAACTCTGATACAAAACTTGCATGTGAGGAACACTTATGACTTATACTTTGTAGTTTTCTCTTGAATGGATCGAATCCAGATACCATGTTCTAAACATGTATCTATGATCTCTGATCGACACTCTTGTCCTTATGATCTGTAAGACAGAACTCAACTTATCAGAGAGAGCATACTAGTCTTAATTCATTGTTATTCCCATAACAATGACTGACTAAGGATATTTAGAATGAAGTCTCTATTGTTTCAAGGTCTTACAACCATGTGCCTCACACATGATAACTTAAAATGAAACAACATTCTTGGACAGTTCTATCAATTGATATGCACATGAATACAATAGATAAAACAAATGCCTCATTTTATTAACTAAAGTGTTTTATTACAATGTATTGGGGCTAGGGCTTACACTAACATAGGCTACCTATATATACATATGATATGTAATGTTTGTAACCCTAAGAGGCACACTAGAAAGTGAGGCATCACTTTGAGAGGAAAGAAAAGAGAGAAAAATGTTTTCTTTAACCCTAGCCGCCATAGAAGGGAGCTAGAATCCCAGGCAAATTCGTTCGACACATTCGAGTGTGGATACCAGTAGAGGGTGTTCATTTCTTATGAGGCAACACCTATAAGATTTTTTTTTAAAAGGTTAGTAATCATTACTCTCACTCACAATTGATTTAATTGGATTGCATGGATCCTGGTGGTTTTCCTAATTTCGCTGCATTTAATTTTTTTTATTTTTTTATTTGAAACCCAACAGTGGTATTAGAGCCACTTGCGAATTCAATTGATTCATGTTTTATATGTATGTGATGTATATAAAATCGGTCATATGTGATATGAGGAATATATATGTCGTTACATGATAAATCAATTCTATTTAGATCGAATGAAATAATTATGTTTGTATACGATATGAATGAAATAATTCTATTTGTATATGATATGAATGGAATAATTATTTTTGTATATGATATGAACAAAATCAATTAGTTTATATGAGATATGAACACTATTGATTATTTGATAGTTATAATATTTTGTTCATTGGATACAAAATTGATAGATGTTAATTTGACTAACATGTGTATGTTAATTCTATTTTAATATGATTAAACGGATTGTCATGATATAATGGTGGTATTTTGTATTTATTGTGAATGTTTAATGTGATTAAATAACTACTGATATGATTGGCAGAATCATTTTTCATGGATGTAGAATAGGGGCATTGCCCCTTAACCCCGCCCGCTAACCGGCTAGCGGGACCGCCGTGTTATATAATCATAGCGCACGAAATATGGCTATATCCGCCGATAATAATACATCAATTTTATGTGATCATTGAGCATGATATGAGATTAATTGATTTTAATGGATGTATGTATGATGTCTTTGCATGGTGCATAGCATGGCCAATTGAGACCCTTGTGATGGTGTTTTCTTTATTTATATTATTTATTCATTTTATAGGTTTGTAATTTTGAATACGACCTATGTGTTGTTCTTTAATTGTAATTCTATTTTACTAATAATTTTAGTATAATAATTTATTTCATTATTGTAATGAAGACGAAGGAATTTCACGAAGACCATGAAGGAGATCAATCTAATTCCATGATGATGAAGGTGCAAAGTGGAAGCTGTTGATCAAGACCAACTTATGTTTTTCACCTAGGATTGACCTATGATCATCATATTGGCTTATGAAGATCAAATAGTTTTTGGCCATGTTATGAAATGTTTTATATATTATTTGCCCAGAATTTTAGAAGGATCTGGAGCATATAGAGGCTTATGAGTTAAGCAATCATCTCAAATAGACATTACAACAATAGGTAAGGCAAGATAGGTATAAGACTACCATAGCTTTGTATTCTTGTAAGATGGCTGAAGGTGCATCGGTGAGTGCTCATGTTCTGAAAATGAAAGGCTACATCGATCACCTTGAAATGATTGGATTTCCCATCACTCTAGAATTGGCCACATATTTGATCCTTAACTCATTGCCAGATAGTTATAACCAGTTTGTTATGAACTATAATATGAAAAATATGGAGAAATCCATTGCTGAGTTGTATGTGATGCTTAAAATAGCTGCACAAAGCATCAGGAAAAGGCCGAATCATATTCTCATGGTTAATAAGGGAAAGAAGATGAAAAATAAAGGCAAGGGTAAGAGTCAGGCTAGGGCAAAAATTGCTGACAGGCCTAAGGCACAAGCTGGACCCAAACCCAAGGCAAAAGCTCTAAAGGAGGGAGTTTGCTTCCATTGAAATGAACCTAATCATTGGAAGAGGAATTGCAAGCTCTACATGGAACAATTGAAAAAGAAGAAGAGTAGTGAGACTACATCTTCAAGTATTTATGTTATAGAAATAAATTTATCTACTTCTACTTCCTGGGTATTAGATACTGGAAGTGAATCTCACATTTGTACAAATGTGCAAGGACTCAAAAAGAGTAGTCAATTGAAAAAGGGCAAAGTTGACCTACGAGTTAGAAATAGAGCAAGAGTTGCTGCTTTAGCCGTAGGGACTTGTCAATTGACTTTACCTAATGGGCTTTTGTTAGTTTTGAAAAATTGCTTTTATGTTCCTACTTGGAGTAGGAATATTATTTCAATTTCTTGTTTGGATGATGAAGGTTTTTCCTTTCATATTAAGAATAAGAAATGTTCTGTTTATTATGATGATATGCTTTATTGTATTGCAGATTCATATAGTGGCCTTTTTCTCTTAAATCTAAAAATATCCAACAATCAAGATATCTATAACATAACTACAAAAAAATCTAAACCCAATGATTTGAATAAAACATATTTATGGCATTGTTTAACTTGGTCACATAAATGAGAAATGCATATCAAAACTCCACCAAATTGGACTTTTGGAATCATTTGATTTTGAATCATTTAACAATTGTGAATCTTGTTTATTAGGCAAAATGATAAAAGATCCCTTTACTAGACATAGTGAAAGGGCCACTGACGTATTGGATCTTATACATACCGATGTATGTGGCCTATTAAGCACAAATGCCAGGGGAGGATTTCAATACTTCATTACTTTCACTGATGATTTCAGTAGATACAACTATGTCTATCTAATGAAACATAAAAATGAATCTTTTGAAATGTTCAGAAATTTTCAAAATGAAGTTCAAAATCAACTTGGTAAAACTATTAAAGCACTTCGATCTGATTAGGGTGGAGAATGCTTGAGCCAACAGTTTGATGATCATCTAAGAAATTGTGGAATGATTTCACAGTTAACTCCATTAGGGATGCCATAATGGAATGGTGTTTTTGAAAGAAGGAATTGAACTTTATTAGATATGGTTCGATTGATGATGGGTCAAATAGATCTTCCCAAATCTTTTTAGGGCTATGCATTACAAACTGTTGCATTCACTTTGAATCGAGTTCCATCTAAAGCAATTGAAAAGACACAATATGAGATATGGACCGAAAAAATCCTAGTTTGTCTTTTCTAACGATTTGGGGTTGTGAGGTTTATGTCAAATGAAAAGTCTCGGATAAATTAGGATCAAAATATGATAAATTCCTTTTTGTGGGATATCCTAAAGAAACTAAAGGATATTACTTTTATAATCCCTTTGAGAATAAAGTGTTTATTGCTTAAAATGGTGTCTTTCTAGAAAAAGAATTTATTTCTAAAAGAACTAGTGGTAGTAAAGTAAATCTCAAAGAAATTCTAGAACAACAAGATGGAACAGGACCATCGATGAAAAATCAACAAGTTTCACAAATAGTTGTGGAACCTCTGTAAGTTACACAAGAATTACACAGATCTAATGGGGCACGAAAACAACTCGAAAGATATGGATTTCTCGTAATAAATAGTCATGAATTAATGCTTATGGATCAAGATGAGGCTACTACCTATCAAGATGCCGTGTCAAGTCCAAACTCTGAGAAATGGCTAGAGGCCATGAAATCTAAAATGTATTCCATGTATGACAATCAAGTTTGGAACTTGATTGATCCACCTGAAGGAATTAAAACCATTGGGTGCAAATAGGTTTTCAAGAAGAAATTTGACATGGATGGGAAAGTACATACCTTGAAGGGAAGACTTATTGCAAAAGGTTTTAAGCAAACTCATGGTATTGATTATGATGAAACTTTTTCCCCAGTCTCAATGCTTAAATCAATAAGAATTTTAATTACCATTGCTGCATATTATGACTATGAGATATGGTAAATGGATGTCAAAATAGAATTTCTTAATGGAAACTTGCTTGAGATGTGTATATGACACAACTTGAATGTTTTGTTCATCATGAGAATTCCAAGAAGGTTTGCAAGCTGCAAAGATCAATTTATGGATTAAAGCAAGCTTCTCAGAGTTGGAATCTTCGTTTTGATGAAACTATCAAAGAGTTTGGATTAATAAAAAATTAAGATGAACTTTGTGTGTACAAGAGGTTAATAGGAGTGTAGTAATGTTTCTCATCTTGTATGTCGATGACATATTACTCATTGGAAATGATATCCTTACATTGCAAAAGACTAAAGATTAGTTAGGGAAATCTTTTTCAATGAAAGATCTAGGTGAAGCTGCTTATGTCCTTAGAATTAAGATCTATAGGGATAGATCTAAAAGGATAATTGGTCTGAATCAAAGTACTTATATAGATAAGGTGTCGAATAGGTTTAGTATGGAAAATTCTAAAAGAGGATTTTTTCCAATGTCTCATGGCATCACTCTTAGCAAGACTCATTGTCCTATGACATTTGATGAGCGAGATTGCATGAGTATGATTCCTTATACCTCGGCTTTAGGATCTATCATGTATGCCATGTTATGTACTAGATCGGACGTTTCATATGCATTGAGCATGACAAGCAAATACTAATTAGATCCTGGTGAAAGTCACTGGATAGCAGTTAAGAATATCCTTAAGTACTTGAGAAGAACTAAGGATGCATTCTTAGTGTATGGAGGATTGGAAGATGAACTAGTAATAAATGGTTACACAGATGCAAGCTTCCAATGTAACAAAGATGATTATAGATCGTAATTTGGATATGTGTTTTTGTTAAATAGAGGTGCTATTAGCTGGAAAAGTTCTAAACAAAGCACTGTCGCTAATTCTACAACAAAAGCTGAGTATATAGCAACATCAAATACGGCTAAGGAAGTAGTATGGATCAAGAAATTTATTGTTGAATTGGGAGTAGTTCCTAGTATCAAAAATCCTATGGACCTTTATTGTGATAATAATGGTTCTAGGGAATAGGCTAAAGAGCCTAGATCCCATTAAAGATCCAAACATGTACTCAGGCGCTTTCATCTCATTCGAGAAATCATTGAAAGAGGAGATGTTAAAATATACAGAGTACCAACGGATGACAACATTGCTGATCCCTTGATAAAGGCTCTCCCACAAGCCAAATATGATAATCATACTAGGTCCATAGGTATTAAACACTTATGTGATTAGGTCTAGTGCAAGTGGGAGATTGTTATTCGTTATGCCCTAGGCCATACGTTTGGTTCTTTATGTAATTTCACATTTCATTTTATAAAATTGCGTTTTCTTCATGTTATTATATTTTGGAATGTTAGAATATAATAATATTTGTAAATAATAATTTAATGTTATTTTGACTATCCCTAGTTATTTATCATTAAAGGAATAATGATAAATAAAACTAGTATAAGTTTGATTGATAATCATGGGATGATTATATATGATGATATAAATCAAACTTGTAGGTACTTGTTAGAGAATAGAGTACTGGATTGACCCACTATGAGATCTTAAATGGGTTAATGTCATTGGTGATCTCATAATAGTTATGTTATTAATCCTTAGACCCGAGATTATCATAGTATCCTACATGAGGAACACTATGTTTTGACATAACTAAACATTATCTTTAATTGGATAATAATAAAGGTTATGATTGGACATGATGATAATCAAGCAGAGGATAGTGAATAATCAAGATGGAATTTGTTCTTCTTTTATGAGAGAGATATCTATTGGGCCCCTCGATAAATAGGACTGAGAAATGTATGGCCATGCTCAAATTAATTAATGGAGTGATTAATGTCATTTGATATTATCAGTCTACTTAGTGATCGAGAAATCATATGTTTTAACTATATAAGTTTGACATGGACCATGAATTATGTTCAAACAAGATATCATGTGACAAAAGGAATTATAACATGTTCTATGAGGTTAAAATTGAATTATCAATATTCATATTATTTTGGTACTCAAATATCTTGCTAGAGTCCGTTTATGACTTATGGGCCCATGATGGGACTTGGGCCCACGGCCAATATAATATGAACCTATTGGGTCGCACACATACAATATGATGAATGGACTGAGGGTTAATTCAGACATTTCAAATTTTTTATGACAATTTAAAATTCAAAATAAATAATGAAATAAATAAATGTTAATTAGGATTAATATTATATTTTATTTTAAATAAGAAATAAAGTATTTCTTATTTTAATAAGAAATATATAGGCCCGAAATTATCTCTCTCTCTTAATTAGGTTAGGCTACCTATATATACATATGATATGTAATATTTGTAACCCTAAGAGACACACTAGAAAGTAAGGCATCCTTTGAGAGAAAATAAAAGAGAGAAAAATGTTTTCTCTAACCCTAGCCACCATAGACTGGAGCTAGAACCCTAGGCAAATCCATTCAATGTGTTCGAGTGTGGATACCAGTAGAGGGTATTCATTTCTTACGAGGTAACACCTACAAGATGTTTTTTTAAGAGGTTAGTAATTGTTACTCTCGCTCACAATTGATTCAATTGGATCGCATAGATCTAGGTTGGTTTCCTAATTATGTTACATAAGGTTTTTTTATTCAAAACCCAATAGTACCAAAGGTGGATCTTCGATTAGGAAAAGATTTAGATGAACATAGGGTAATTAGCTAGTTGAGTCTGTTAATAGCCCTACTTTTAGAGGAAGATGATAAGGAACATCCAAAGCATCTTGATCTGGCAGAGAAACACCCATAAGACAAAGTAGAGGAATGCTACCCTATTGTTCTCATTATTCAAAATAGCATTAGGGTACTTGTAGAATATTAACATATGCTTGTTTTAGATGTGGTAATAATAACCACTACATGGTGAATTATCCTTTGAAATTGGAGCAGGGTTCCAATTAGTAGGGTTGCAAAGGAGCCTCTAATGCACCTCTAACTAGTAGAAGCTATGGTAAAGAGCATGGTGGATCAAGTTAAATTAGAACTCAACCTAGAAATGTATCAGAAACTATTGATCCACCTACAACTCATGTTGTTCCTGGTCAGGCATATGCAATGAAAGCTCATGAGGATCTAGATACCTTAGAAGTTATAATGGGTATCTGCTCTCTCTTTAACTTTGTTGTTCATGTACTTATAAATCCTGGCTCAACTCTTTCTTATATTTGTATTGGGGATTTAAGTAGAGATATTTCAAATGTACAAAAGTTATATTTTGATATTTGTGTGACAAGCTTATTGGGATATAGTGTATGTGTTACTAAAGTATGTAAAGATTATTTCATCATGATTTAAGGGAAAGAGTTTTCTATTGATTTAATTGAATTATCATTTCATAAATTTGATGTAATTCTAGGCATGGATTGGTTTTTAAAACATCATGCAATAGTCAATTGTGAGCCAAGGACATTAACAATGATATATATTAAGGGTAATGAAATTATAGTTAATAGCATTCACAACAAACCTTTAGCAAATATGATATTTGCTCTGCAAGCTAGACATTTCCTTAGAAAGGGATGTGAAGCATTTTTAGCCTTATTGCTTGATTCAAAAAGAGAGAAAGTAAAGTTTGATGAAATATCAGTTGTGAATGAGTATCCCAAAGTATTTCTTGAGGATTTACCTAATCTTCCACCGAAAAGGGAAGTAGAGTTATACATAGAAATTGTACCTGATACATATCCCATTTCTAAGACACTATATAGAATGGCTCGATTAAAGTTAAAAGAGTTAAAAGTTCAGTTATAAAAGTTATTAGACAAAGGATTCATTAGGCCTAGTGTGTCACCTTAGGGTGTACCAGTTTTATTTATTAAGAAGAAAGATGGTTCAATGAGAATATGCATAGATTATAGGTAGTTGAATAAAGTAACAGTGAAGAATAAGTATCTAGTGCCAAGAATAGAAGATTTGTTTGATCACTTGAAAGGTGTTGATGTGTTTTCAAAGATCGATTTATGATTAGGATACTATATACTTTGAGTTAAAGATGAGGATGTACCAAAAATTGCTTTTAGAACTCGATATGATTATTATAAATTTCTAGTTATGCCTTTTAGGCTAACCAATGTACTTATAGCTTTTATGGATTTAATGAATAAGGTTTTCCAACTCAATTTAGATTAATTTGTAGTGGAGTTTATTGATGACAATCTAGGTTATTCAAGAAATTAAGCTAAGCATGCAAAATAATTGATGACTGTGTTACAGATATTGAAGGAGAAACAATCATTTGTCAAGTTGAGTAAGTGTGATTTTTGGCTTAAGAAAGTTTCTTTCCATGGTCATATTGTGTAAGCTAAAGGCATTAGAGTGGATCCTTATAAAGTTGAAGCCCTTGTTAATAGGAAAGCACTTAGAAAATGTATATGAAGTCTAGGATTGGCAGGTTACTACCATCATTTTGTAAAAGGATTCTTAGTTATAGCTTCTCTATTTATTAAGCTATTACGAAAGGGTGTCAAGTTTGAATAGATTGATTAATGTCAAGCCAATTTTGAATAGGTAAAGAAGTTGTTAATAGAAGCTCTAGTTTTAACATAGTAAATTTCAAGAAAAAAGTATTCCATGTATAGTGATGCCTCCAAAATTCGTATAGGTTATGTGTCGATGCAAGATGGTAGAGTGGTGGCTTATGCATCCAGACAGTTAAAACTACATGAGCAGAACTGCCCTACTCATGATTTAAAATTAATAGCGATAGTTTTTGATTTAAAGATTTGGCAACATTACTTGTATAGAGAAAGATGAAAAATTTATACAGATCATAAGAGTCTTAAGTATTTGCTTACTCAGAAGGAACATAATTTGAGGTAGCAAAGATGGTTAGAGTTATTTAAAGATTATGACTATATAGTCGATTATCATCCGGGCAAAGCAACTATTATGCCAGATGCCCTGAGTCGTAAGATAATGGCAACCATGATGTTACCTTAGTATAGATAGAAATTTGAAGTAAATGATGCATTAATTGCTCAATGAAAGGCTTAAACTAATATAAGGCATATAGTGGTTACTACTTAAAAGAATGATGAGAGGTTACAACAAATTGTATAGTCTTTGCATAAAGGGAATCAATCTGAGTATTTAGTAAAAGAGGATGGAAGTGTGTACTATTAGAACAGGTTGTGTTTTCCTAATGAGGAAGAACTTAAAAGAATGTTGTAGCATGAAATGCAAAATACTATGTTCACTATGCATCCTGGTGGCATTAAGATGTATGAGGATTTAATGTGGTATTATTGGTGGCTTGGTATGAGGAAAGATGTAGTGGATTATGTTTCCAAGTGCTTAACTTGTTAATAGGTTAAAGTGAAACTTGAGTTCCATCTGGATTGCTAAATCCCATTCCAATTCTATTATGGAATAGGATAACATTACCATAGACTTTGTTACAGGATTGCCTCTTACACAAAGAAAACATGATGCATTATGGGTGATTATTGACAAGTTGACAAAAATAGCTCATTTTATACCGGTTTAATCAGATTATCCTATGGATAGATTGGTAGAACTTTATGTAAATGAGATTGTTAAGTTACATGGAATAATAGTATCTATAATTTCTGATCAAGATCTAAGGTTTAGATCTATATTCTAGCAAAGTTTGCAATAGGCATTAGGAATAAAACTCCATTACAACACCTCTTTCCATCCATAAATAGATGGGCAATCAGAAAGGATTATACAAGTATTAGAAGATTTGTTAAGAGGATGTGTTTTGGATTTTCCAGGAATTTGGGACAAATATCTTACTTTTATGGAATTTACATACAATAATAATTATCAGACTAGTATTGATATGGCATCATAAGAAGCTTGGTCAAAAATATAGAACTCTTACTATAAGAAAATATCAAAATAGCAATGAAAAATAACAATGGAAAATAGCATAGAATACCAGTTTTGCTGCTATTTAACAACGAAAAATGAATTCCGTTGCTAAAATTGGTTGAAGTTTTAGGAATTTAGCAACGAAATGAAAAATGGTTGTATTCTGTTGCTAAAAAAGGGGAAGACTTTAACCTTAAAATATAGCAATAAAAATTAGCAACGGAATGCAATTTTCATTGCTAAATATGGCGACAGTTGCTAGCGGGAAAAATTTGGGATGAAATTTAGCAACGAAATTTAAATTCCATTGCTAAATATAATACCTTCACATAATTCAACTATAAAATAGCAACGAAATTAAATTCCATTGCTAAAATGTTGCTAAATATATTGCCTTCACATAATTAAACTGTAAAATAGCAACAAAATTTAAATTTTGTTGCTAAAATAACATCAGGCTTTAAATTCCATTGCTAAATATAATAGCTTGATAAAATTCAATTGTAAAATAGCAATGGAATTTTAATTCCATTGCAAAATTAGCAACAAAAATAGAATTTCATTGCTAATTTATATTTTCAATGAAAAATAGCAGCATAATTGGATTTCGGTTGCTAATTTTCATTTTCAATGAAAAATAGTAAAGGAATTTTATTTTTGTTTCTATTTAGCAACTAACATGAAATTTTGTTGCTAAATTAGCAACTGAAATAGAATTCCATTGCTAAATTAGCAATCGAAATAGAATTCCATTGCTAATTTACATTTTCAATGAAAAATAACAACGAAATTGGATTTCAGTTGCTAATTTTCATTTTCAATGAAAAATAACAATGGAATTTCATTTCGGTTGCTATTTAACAACCAAAATGAAATTTCGTTGCTAAATTAGTAATTGAAATAGAATTTCGTTGCTAATTTACATTTTCAATGAAAAATAGCAACAAAATTGGATTTTGGTTGCTAATTTTCATTTTCAATGAAAAATAGCAAAGAAATTTCATTTCGGTTGCTATTTAGCAATCGAAATGAAATTTCATTGCTAAATAAGCAATCGAAATAGTATTCTGTTGCTAGTATCACTTCACATGTGAAGCTGTGATGTAGTAACATGTTAAAAGAAAAAATTAGTTTGATCTTGCTCTTGCTTTTTACATAAAGAAAATATAGTGCTTATCTCTTGAAAACTTTTGCAGTTATGTTTTGGGTGTTGTATTTTTACAGATTGGATGCAGGTGCTTCATAAATTTCATTTTGATTTTATTTATAGATTTTTTTTTATTTACCAATTACCTGTTATATAAAGCTAGCTTAATGAGATTGCTTAAAGGAAATAGGCGTGTTCCTTCTCATCTAAATAGAGCTGAATGTATGCTGTTGTAGCTGTATGTTTTCTTTATCTATTAATTCCTTTTACTATTCTTATATTTGTTTGGTTGTTCATTTTAGAGGATAGCATATGGTAGGGGAGGTGTAGATGATAGTCAACCATTGCCTTTTGGGACTGCCAGGTGTAAAAATGAAGGAATTAAAACACGTTTTGAGTACCCCTAGGTTAAGTCTTCTTCATTTATTGCCTAACTTTCTGATTCATTTTATTTTTTATGCTTGAAGATTTTATACTGGCTTGAGTTGAATTAAGTTATAGGCAAATCCGAGGAAAAAAATGTCAGCAGCGTAAAACCAAAGTTTTGCATTTTTTTCCTTTTTTTGGTTTAAAGCTTTCCTATGTAGGTGAGACATGAAGATTATAAACAATTTTTGTTGTTTTCATGATTAAATAATACAATTTAAGAAAAGATTTTCTTATGTTAAAACTGACAGGAAATCATATTCATCTTTTTGTTGTGAGGTGTATTACCCTCTTTTTTAATTTCATAGTTCATACTGTTAGTTTTTCATTTGGAAATCATGTATTGCTTGTGAATTTATTAAAGATAGGCTAAATTATGCCAGGCTCGTTCTTCACTTGATTCTTATTTTGTTATTCCTTTTGTAACAATTTTAAAGATTAGTTATCATTTTTTCCAATTGTTGTATTATATTAGCATTAAACTGCAGATTTCTATTTTAGTAGTTTACAATTTTTCATATCAACATAGCTTTATTTACTCAAAGTAATTATAGTTTTGGTTGCCTGTTCAGTAGTGAAAGTAATACATTTAGGACTTTAATTACTGTAGAATATCTGCAGTAGCTACAATTTTTAGTCTTGTACAAAATTTTTTCATTCCTTATGTCTAGAATATGATACTAAATGCTACCTTATTTAACTTAGTTTTTTCTATAGTGGTTGATAACAAGTTTTTGTAATGAAATGTTAATATTGAAAATTAATAGTAATTTTCTATAAAAAATTAATAATATTTTAGTGACGGAATAGCGATGAAAAATCCGTCACTAATTTTTTTATAATACTGTCTAAATTTAGCAACTGAATTACTAATCGTTGCTAAAAATAGGAACGAAACTGTCAATTCTATTGCTAAAAATAACAACAAAAATTAATTGTTGTTGCTAATTTTGACCAATTCACCGCATTCTCTATTGGTTGGATTTTGCAACGGATTTCAAATTCTGTTGCTAAATTTAGCAATGGAAAAAATATTTGGTTGCTAAAAAATACCAACCGTCAAAATTGCAAACAAATTTTTCGTTGTTATTTTTTATTGCTAATTTTGATTAGCAATAGAAATTGAACAAATTCGGTTGCTAATTTCTGTTGCTATTTGCTAATTTTCTTATAGTGTCTGGTTTATTGGTCTGAATTAGATGAACCTAAAATGATTTGTCCTGATATTATTAAAGATATAAAAGAGAAAGTGCAGACTATTAAACAGTGATTGAAAGCAGCTAGTGATAGATAGAAATCATATATAGATTTAAAGAGGAAAGATATTAAGTACCAAGTTAGATATAAAGTATTTTTGAAAGTGTCTCCTTGGAGAAAAGTACTACGGTTTGGAAATGAAGGCAAACTTAATCCAACATTCATTAACCCCTATGAAGTCTCAGAGAAAATTATACTCATTGCTTATAGATTGATAATTCCATCAAAGTTATCCAAGTTACATGACATTTTCCATGTTTCCATACTTAAAAGTTATATATCGGACAAATCTCACAACTTACCATTACAAAAGATAAAGGTTTAACCTAATTTTTCATATGATAAAGAGCCAAAGGAAATTCTAGCTTAAGAAATAAAACAATTGAGGAATAAACAAATTCCATTGGTTAAAGTATTATGGTGACATCATGGTAAGGAAAAAGCAATGTGGGAACCAGTTGCAGTAATGAAAGCATAGTATCCATAACTATTTAATACAATTATGAATTTTGAGGATAAAATTCTTTGAAGGCGGAGAGAATTGTAAGGCTGTAAATAAAACCCTAGTCGAATTATGCAAGATTTAGTGGCATTATAGTTAATTAATGTCTAATTAATTAATAAAATGCTCATTAGGGTATAAAGGGGTAACTTGGTAATTTTATATTATGTTACTTTGTGAATCATTAAAGTATTTAATTATATTAAGGGTGTACTTAAAAGAAATAAGATAAATGTGGGGGTAAAATTGAAAGAAGGGAAAAGTGGGGATAAATTTTATATGGAAGAATTAGAAAGGGAGAAAAAAGGAAACTTTCCATCTCCAATAAATTTTTAGAACTTGTATGTAGGAGAGAAAGACTTCAGATAGTTGGTTTTAAGGGTGTTTTGGGCGACCAAAGCAAAGGGAGACAAAAATAAAATGTAGACTTTCATTCTTTTCTTTTTCTCTCACTATAAGGTTATAATCTCTCTCTAGTTTCTTTTTAGTTTCTATTTGGAAAAGTTAAGGAAGTAAGTTATTATGGTTAGACCTCTAATGTAACGAAATGTCTTTCATCATCATCATCATCATCATCATCATTTTCTTCTTCTTTTTCTTATTAAACAAGTTAAAGGAATGTCATAAAAGAAGATTTCTAGGTATTTTTGTTTATAATTAATTCTTTGTTGAATATCAAGTGAACAAGATTAAGAGGAAGGGAGTCATGAGGGATTGAAGGTTTACTTTTAGGAATTTCAACCAAGGTATGAGAAGTGTAACTTAATATGGTTGTGCGTGTATTGATTTTGTGAATAATTAAAATGATAATTTAGAAAAGAAGGAGATAGTAAAACATCAAATGTTGCTTATGGTTATCTTAAGGTGAATATGATTATAATAGACTAGATTCTTGAAAATTAGAACTTTGAGATGATTGATTGAGTTATGTTCAACTAAGTGAAAACAATAATCTATTTTGTTAGGATGTTTTAGACTTAACTTTATTCTTATTGAAATAGACAAAAGTAGATTAAATTAGAGAAATATTCCTTATACAACTTGATGTAGATATTCCTAAGCATGTGAAGAAAAGAGGAGAAGAAAATAATAGGCAACATATGTAGTCTATCGCGAGCATGATAGGAGCCGTGAGCATGACAAAGTACGGTTGAAATGCTTAAATTTTAGTTAGGTGTTTTACTTTTTAATTATGGGTTATATTTTAGAGTTCTTTAATTTTGGGCTTTAGTTCCTTTTCATTAGCCCACGATTAAAGGCCTATTATTTATTTAGGATTTATTTATTTCATGAGGCTATAACTACCTCATTATAAACATTGTAATATGGAGAAAAAGATTTAATTAATTTGAGAGTATTCTTTTTGGCTTAGCCAAAATTACTTTGTGGAGGATGGCTTGATTTCTTCCAATGCATCAAGAACTTTGATTCTTATCAAGTTATTTACTTTGTGGCAAATTTTGTTCTTATATTTAAGAATTGGGATATTCAAGTTTTACTTGTGTAGTTCTATTCTTCTTTTTTCTGCTTTAGGTTTTAATTTCGTTTGGAATTAAGGTTTAAAGTTCATTTGGATTTGTTTTAGTTCATTTTCATGCCATATTGTGTAATTTAGAAGTTTAGAGGTTTATTCGCTTCTTGGGTTCCGCATTATTAATTGATTTAGGGTTCGGTTATATTTAGCCTTGGGGATTTTCGCATCACAACTTCTAGAGCAGGTTGCTTTGTTTTTATAGTAATTTCTTCATTTTAGATACGTCTATTAAAAATGAATTTGTTAATAAAAGATGTCTTAAAAGTTAGGGTTTGCATAAATCTTAAAGAGCTATTGCTGGAAATAGAATGTCTTTAATTTTAAAAGGGATATGCAAGATAAATTTTGGGTTGCTAAAACTAAATTCTAGGTATGAACTATTGAAGGTTGAATTCTAAGAAGAAAGGCTCTCTGTTATGCCTGCGATACCTATCGCTCTTGCATCAGAGCCTGCATATGATCTGCCCATTTTTTCTTTTTATTTTCATTATAGTAGCCTTCCTTCCCATGTTGAGCTTGTGACCCTTGTTGTGCTCGTGACAAAGGCCTAAAAACTTTCCAATTATACTTTTTCCTCACCTAATTTTCCCATTACTGTGAAATGTTAACACAACCAAAATTGGTATAAAAGGTAATTAAAATATAACTAAAACACTCATAAAAGATGAAGTGTTCCACCTTATAGCACCTAAAATAGTATAAGTCTATGTGAGGACCGATGCTCTTATGCTAGTGTAATAATGTATATAGTTATCATATTGTAGAAACATCACTAAACTCTAATAATATGTTCATTGATAGGCACTTGAATAGACATGACATTGAATGCTTACTTAAAAATTGTATATGGATACGTATATATTTATATCTTATGGCTATCTTTTAATTGTACTTAATTACAGTATTGTGTATATTTTCAATTACGGTTAATTACAAAAAAAGGCCTTAACTATAGGGTATTTTTTTAATATTTATTTTAAACTTTATAACCTTATACTTCAATCACAAAACCTACAAATCCTTTTCAATAAGGCTTCCTTTATCTTCACTTTAGGCTTCCCTTTGTGGGACATTGACCAAAGGCTTGACTATATACTTTAAGCCAATAATTGAAAGTAAAGCACCAAATTTGCCTCATATAAATTGAAGCATGCCCCAATGATATTGGGATCTTATATTTATATTTTGAACTCCATTTAGACCCACTTGAATGACATAAGGTTGCCCTTTTCAGTGGCACAAGATAGTCCTATTGGATCTGTATCAAAAGTGATGTGGCAGCTTAATTGGCACCCAAAAATTTTAGTGACATAATAGCAATGGAAATTTCCATCGCTAAGTCAACCTAGGCATCCCGGTCATCTTATTATATTTAAACTAATAGATAAATTGATGAAGTTCCAACATTGAAAAGGATTTGTAAGTTTTGTGTTTGAATTGTAAGGCAATAAAGTTTAATACAAACATTGAAAAGTACCCTATAGTTGGAGCCTTTTTTTGTAATTAACTCTTATGGTTATTACACAATTATATGAAATTGTGAATCTACATATTTATTTATATTTGTACATGCAAGATTATATAGTAAAGACATAATCAAGATAATTGAAAGGTATATTAACACATTTTAATGCTTGTGAATAGAGTTCAATTGTGGATAGATAGGTATGCCTATAGGGAAAATTATAGCTACAACAATTCGACCTTATTTGTAAGGACCCTAAATAGGCCCTAGTAAAATTGAAGGGCAATTATATGTTATTAAAGTCTAATTGAGCATTATTGGAATAAAATATAGTTAAGATATTGATTGGGACATAAATGTCAATAAGTGTTAATTAATTATGTGATAAATGTGTGAATTATATGGTAGGAATTTTATAATGGCATAATTAAATTATTATGTTGATATAATAATATTCAAGGGTGTAATTGAAGTATGAAGAATTAGTTTAGGGGTCAATTTATAAATATGGCATTTTAAGGGTCAAATATGAATAAAAGATGGATTTGAGAGGTTTATTTAAGAAAAGGAATAAATGGATAGGTCAATTTATAACATGCAAGAAATGGAGTGGTGAATTTAAAACATACAAAAGATAGAGAGAAATTAGTGAGACATGCAACTTTTTAAGGGACCCAAAAAGGAATCTTCCCTTGCTATTATAAATATTTAATTTTCTGAAGAGAGAAGGTATGTGGGGCGGAATTCTTAAGTGAGTTATAGAAATTCTTCTTCTCATCTTTTGTGTTCATGGTTAATTCCTCTAAGAAACCATTGAAGATATCATTACATATTGCTTAATCAAGATCATTAGTGTAAAACTATAAGGTTAATTATTGTTAAGGGAAGAAAAAGAAGGAGGAAAGGGCAAAGGCATTTTGATCAAGTAAAAAGAGTAGATGTTTGATAGAGGTATGGGATTTGAACTCTGAAATTAATTTGCATATATGTGATATTTTTCAACTATAATTTATGGGAATCATTTTAATCTTGCTTGTATTTATAGTGATGAGGTAGATATTGAGAATGGCAGGTCATGCATGATTAGATCATCAAATGATGTTGCATGTAAACGAATTAAAATGTTAGGCAGTGCTATCTAGAAAATTTGGATTGACCTCCAGTGACTATTTTGATCATAAGTTGAGTTTTTGAACTCCAAATTTGATGATTCTAGTTGGGATAGAAGTGGGAAATCTATGACTACAAATGTTATAGAAATACCAATTTGCCTTTAAGGCCCTCAAAATGCCCAAAACAATAGCCCTTTTTTCAGTTGATGGGTTAATGGAGCAGTCCTTAGTGATTTACCAATAACTTGAGTTAGAGAGATGATATTAAGATGATTTTAAATTTTATGGAAAATAAAAACACAGGGGAATAAGTTTTATTGAGAGCACTTGGCCTAAAAATGATGTTTTATATTTTTAAAATTGGTAACAAAACGAAATTTGAAATCTAACACTGTGCAGAATGCATGTCATGGCTCCTTTATTTCACATAAAATTCACCAAATGTCTCAAAATGATAGTAAAGCTTATTTAGAAATTCTTGAATTTTTTAGAGCATATTTATTATATAATGAACATAAGAGAGAAATAAATACATGGAGTATGTGATGATATCATATTGTAAAGCAATAGGTATGATTAAATGATCAAGCATGTTTATGGGAATTACAAGATCAGGTATGTTAACAACATTTATCTATTTACGAGAAAACATGTGTATGATTAATATCATATAAGCATGTTTATTGCTTACTTGAGATAACATAAGTATTTGGGAATGTATAGACATGAATAAAGAATGATCATGCATGAATGAGATCAAATCTTACCATATGAGTGACATGTATGGGATAGCCTTTATGAACCTATTTCACAAGCTTAGTGATGAAGAGTACAAGCATAATAAATGTGCATATTTATATATGTATAATAGTTAAGAGTGTATATATACATAATACATGAATTTTATGCATAGTAAAGTGAACAAATGTGCATTTTGAATTAATATTATTCCTAAAAGAAAATACATAAAGCATTATGAACCAATGGCTGTAATTTTAGCATAATTTGAGTAAGGAGACTTAAATTGAGATCATTCTAATTTCTAAGGTGACATAACATATATGCCTACAGCATTGTAGAAGGAACCTAGCATCGAAATTGCCTTTAAGACATCCAAATAATTAATTGAATTTTCTGTAAGCTATTAATTTCTGTTCTAGAACAGGCTGAAGTAAAAATGATGTATCTTTGTGTATATTGCTCATAATGCTATGAGGTTGAATCCTATACAAAAATACTTATAAATGAACATTTTTTATGAAGGAATCTTTGTTTAATTATGTTTGTATGAATTTCTAATGTTAGCTTGAAATTTATGAAAACTAGTTGCACTGTTAAGGAACAGACTGTGGTATTTTGAACATAAATCTTAGAAGGGGAGTCAAAATTCTATGCTATAAAATTTTTGATAAACTATACATATTGACCAAGACTTTGTTGAAGGAAAGTTAGGCTGATTCATTCTCCATCTTATTCTAAAAATTTTACAATTGGTTAGAATAACTATTTTTGAATTTATGAACAGCTAATGGTTTTTCTTGAATATCTTGAATTACAGATGTGAAATTGTAATGAATTTTGATGTTTTAGAAACTGGACATATAGGGGAATGAAAGTGTGGAAGGCCACATGGCCTAAAAATAACATTTACTAGACTAAAAAGGGCACCTAAGTTGGATCCAAAATGCTGCCCCTATGCATATTTGTGTAGTTTTAATTTTTTTCTATATTTGGTTAAATATAGTGTTAGTATAAGCCCTAGCCCCAATGCATTGTTATAAAACTCTTAAATTAATAAATGAGGCATTTGTTTTATCTATTGTATTCCTGTGCATATCAACTGATAGAACTATCCAAGAATGTAGTTTCAGTTTAAGTTATCATGTGTGAGGCACATGGTTGAAAGACCTTGAAACAATAGAGACTTCATTCTAAATATCCCTAGTCAGTCATTATTATGGGAATAACAAATGAATTAAGACTAGTATGCTCTCTTTGATAAGATGAGTTCTATCTTATGGATCATAAAGACAAGAGTGTCAATCAGAGATCATAGATACATGTTTAGAACATGGTATTTGGATTTGATGCGCTCATGAGAACACTGCATGATACTAGTCATAAGTATTTCTCATGTGCAAGTTTTGCGTCGGAGTTCTTAGACCTAAAATCTCTATGAAACTCTTTATGAATTACTGTGTATTTTGACATACACCTAATGTACTCGTAATAGGGTGACAAGTATGGGTATGCTTGGGTATGCACTAATTCATGTTAGAGAGCGTGAGAGAATTAAATGGATTACCCCTATCAATAAGAGAGAAAATATCATCAGCCACTTGATCAGTGAACTGAGAAGTGTATGGCCATACCGAGATGAAATAATGAGTAATCATTATTTATCTGAGAGTTCAGTGTCACTGGAATATCAAGAAAGGAATTAGTATATATAAGGGTGACTAGTTCCATGCCTTATATTAATTCTAATATTTAAGGGTAAGGGACTATGCAAAATTGCACTAGGTCACTAAATTCCATTGGCATTTTTATTTAATTTGGAATGCTATATTATCTTTCTAAGGAATATATATAGCCTTTGGATTAATTTATTAATTCATTACCAATATTAAATAGACTTATAGGATCGCACGCAAAGCATTAGGCTTAAAATATTTAAATAAAGTATTAGACATTAATTTGGGCTTTTAATTAGAGTCAAATTAATGTATGTAATGGGTATTAAAATTGCTAATTGGACCTTGGTCCATGAGAGAGAGAAATTCATCCCACAAGGTTTAATTTCAATTAATTAATTATCTTGGATTAATTAAGTTAATTGAGTATTAAATCCTAATAGAATTTGAATCAAAATAAAACACTTAAATAGGAGAGAGAGTAGCTGGAATTCAAAGATAAAATCATAGTGAATTTTGGTGCATGTTTATCCTAAATAAGTGATGGATTTTTTATTAAATGTCTTATGCAATTTTAAATTAATTTGAATTTAAAACCTAAAAGAAATTTGAATTAATTTGAATCACTTAATTAGGAAGTGATGGAGGCTGAAAATACTACCTAATTCAAGGGGATTTTGGCATCCACAATATTTCCTAAACCTAGTGGTATAAATTAATGAAATGATTTTTCCAAGTTAGGTTTTTTCTCTCTCTAAGCCACCACTCTCAAGGGAAAAGGACTCTTCCTTCTCCTCTTGGACTTTGGGCAGTCATTGGTGAACCTTAGAAAGAACAAGATCAGGTCTTGTGTCTTTAGTTTAATACCCTTTGCAAAATACTCAAAGATTAGAGCTAGCACTTTAAGTTTTAAGCCTTCCTTGTAATTGTGTATGTGAGAATAGAGAGGAGTGGCATAAAGGCTATTTCTTTTGCATTGGTGATCAAGATCTAAAGCATATAAGTTCATCCTATTTGATGGTCATCATCAAAATCAATATTTGAAGTGTATCTAAGATTGTAAGTTTACAAAACCTAAAATTGCATGTTTTCGATTCTTGTTGTGGATTGCGTGGTATGTATGATCTATAATTTTATTTTTCTGCTGTGTGATCGGCATTGATATGCCATGTTATATCCCATCAGTGGTATCAGGGCCTAAACATGCTTATTTTAGTGCTTGGATGCATGATATCTTGATTAAAAATCGTTCATTTAAAAACATGCAATGCTGAAATTTTCTGTTTTGAGTTTTTTGCATTGTTTTAGTGTAAAAATGATTTTAAAAGTATTATTAGGTATTATAATTATTACGAAATGTTTATATACTGTCCTAGGATGTTCTTAGATCTATTCATGGTTGGATTTAATTATAGATACCAGATGGTACATGTCAATCTTGAAACTAGGTGCTAGTTTGCATGATATATGTTTGTTTAACAACTAGTTTTCAAAATTAAATGTATAAACATGTTTGGAATGTTTGTAAGTAATTTTTAAAGATTAATAACAGGTCTGGACATATTTTAAAATTGGTTTTAATTCTGGTCCATGACAATTTAATTGATTAATTTTAAAATCACTTAAAACTATGACTAGTTTGTGTTTGTTGCATGTTTAATCAACATTATTTGTTTTATTTTGGTTAAAATGGAAAAAAAACATTTATATCAGATCTAAACAGAACCTTAAATCAATGTTTATGATCTTATTTAAATTATTAAATGGCTTATAAAATCGTTTTAAGTGTTTGTGCATTATTGTGGCATTATATGAGCATTAAACAACTAGTTTCATTGTTGTTTGTTTATTTTTGTATGAATTCCATGTATGATATATGTTCTTCATGATTTTATATTTTAATTCATTTTGAAACATATTATATGTATTTTTAATGTTTATGGGCTATATGACATAAAATTAAAAATGGCAAAAAAAATTAGAAATTATACTATAGTTGATTTATGGCATAAATCTAACTAGTTTGTGTTTTTGGCTTTTAAGAGAACTTATTCAATAAGAGGATTTAGTCCATTGGGCTTCGGCCCAGGCCTATCTGGGGTCTTCTCTTAAAAGTTCAAGTACACAATTTCCATTAATGGGCTTGGCTAAATTAATTAAAATTTGACTTTATTTTATCCATGAATGTTATGTATATTTATTTGCTTGTTTTGTTTGATGAATGGATATGAATGGTTCATTAATGGTTTTTAAAACTTTGTAAATCAAGAATAAGCCCACCGGAGTGGAGAAGCCAAACTCGAAGATTCTTATGTAATAGTATAAAATCTTAGTTGTAGGTTTTTGGGCCAATGTTTGTCACGCTTTACTTTATGTAATTATATATAATGCATGCTATGAATTGATGACAAAGCATATGCCATGTAAGCCGTAATAAAATGAATCCCTAAAATAGTAAGTCACAAAGTTGCCTTCTTAATTCGAAACATATCAAGGCATCGATCATTGGTCACGTAGACTAGGAGTCCTAGATGCGCCCGATTATCTTTGTGAGGCATGGGTTATGAATGTAGGTTGGACTTAATATGGAAAGGGATGCTCGGACCTAGGCAACTAAGAAATGGGTTTGTGCTATAAAATCTTAAGATGTTAACCCATTTGATCTAAGAGTCATGTATGAGACATGATTGTGTTAGTGTAAGCCCTAGCCCCAATGCATTGTAATAAAACACTTTGAATTAATAAAGTAAGGCATTTGTTTTATCTTTTGTATTCCTGTGCATATCAATTGATAGAACTATCCAAGAATGTTGTTTCAATTTAAGTTATCATGTATGAGGCACATGGTTGTAAGACCTTGAAACAAATGAGACTTCATTCTAAATATCCCTAGTCATTCATTGTTATGGGAATAACAAATAAATTAAGACTAGTATGCTCTCTTTGATATTATGAGATCTGTCTTACGGATCATTAGGACAAGAGTGTCAATCAGAGATCATAGATACATGGTAAAGAACATGGTATTTGGATTCGATCCATTCATGAGAACACTACATGGTACAAGTCATAAGTGTTTCTCATATGCAAGTTTTGTATCGGAGTTCTTAGACCTAAAATATCTATGAAACTCTTTATGAATTACTGTGTAATTTGACATACACCTAACGTGCTCGTAACAGAGTGACAAGTACGGGTATGATTGGGTATGCATTGATTCATGTTAGAGAGCATGAGAGAAGTGAAGGGATTACCCCTCTCTATAAGAGAGAAAATATCATCGGCCACTTGATCAGTGAACTGAAAAGTGTATGGCCATACCGAGATGAAATAATGAGTAATCTGAGAGTTCAGTGTCACTGGAATATCAAGAAAGGAATTAATATATATAAGGATGACTAGTTTCATGCCTTATATTAATTCTGATATTTATGGGTAAGGGACTATGCAAAATTGCATTACGTCACTAAATGCCATATGCATTTTCATTTAATTTGGAATGCTAAAATATCTTGCTAGAGAATATATATAGTCTTTGAATTAATTCATTGCCAACATTAAATGGACCTATAGGATCGCACACAAAGCATTGGGCTTAAAATATTTAAATAAAGTATTGGGCATTAATTTGGGCTTTTAATTAAAGTCAAATTAATGTGTGTAATGGGTTTTAAAATTGCTATTGGACCTTGGTCCATGAGAGAGAAATTCAGCCCACAAGGTTTAATTTCAATTAATTAAATGTCTTGTATTAATTTAATTAATTGAGTATTAATACCTAAAAGAATTATAATCAAATTAAAACACTTAAATGGAAATAGACTTGGTCAAAATTCCTAGATAAATACCAAGGAATTTTGGCACATGTTTATTTAATTAAGTGATTTAGTTGATTAATATGTCTTATGTTTTTATCTTGGATTAAATCAAAAAGAATTTGAATCAATATATATCTCTCATTTTAAAGAAGTGATAAAGACTAAAATTAACTATCTTTAAGTAGTGGATTTTAGATTTAACACTTAAAAATAAAATGATATATATTGAATGAGAGAGAAAAGAAAAAAACCCTAGTTTTCTTTTTGTTTTTTGCGTGAATTTCTTCTCTCACTCACAAAATTTCTTTTGGCCAAATTTCTCAAGGAGAAATATACTTCTTCATTCTCTTGTGTTCTTGGATGTCAACATCATCTAAAGGAAGTACAAGATTAGATCTTGTAGCTTAAAACCATTACCATTACACAATACCTTAAAAGAGAGCTAGCAATCTCGATTTTAAGCTATCGGTGCAATTGTGTGTGTGAGAATAGAGGGAGTGGCGTAAAGGCTGTTCCTTGGCATTGGTGATCAAGGTCTAAGGTGGATAAAGTCATCTTAGTTGCTGGTCATCACCAAATTCATGATTTAAAAGGCATCAAAAGTTGTAAGTTTTAAAAAACCCTAAAATTGTATGTTTTGATTCTTATCATGGAATTGTTTGGCATGTATGATCGTTTTTATCATTTTTCTGCTGCACGATTACCATGAAAATATCATGTCATATTCCATCAGTGGTATTAGAGCCTAAACATGCTTATTTTAGTGCTTTAGATGCATGAAAAAATTAATTAAAAATCGTTATTTTGAAAACATGTAATGCTGAAATTTTCTGTTTTGAGTTTTTTGCATTGTTTTGGTGTAAAAATGATTTTAATTGATTAGATAGGTATTATAATTAATATTAAATGTTAATATACTGTCCTAAGATGTTCTATGAGCTGTTAATGGTCGGATTTAATTGATAATATCTGATGGTACATGTTAATATTAAAACTAGGTGCTATTTGGCATGTTAATTGTTATTTTAACAACTAGTTTTAAATATTAAATGTAAAAACGATTTTGGCATGTTTGTAAGTGATTTTTAAAGATTAAATATCAGGTCTGGACATATTTTAAATTTGGTTTTAATTCTGGTCCATGACAATTTAATTGATTAATTTTAAAATCACTTAAAACTATGACTAGTTTGTGTTTGTTACATGTTTATTCAACATTGTTTGTTTTGTTTTGATTAAAATGGTAAAAATACATTTAGATCAGATTGGTACAAAATATTAAACCAATATTTATGACCTTATTTTAATTATTAAATGACTCATAAAATTGATTTAAGTATTTGTGCATTTTGTGTTATCACATAAGCATTAAACAACTAGTTTTGTTGTTTGTTTGTTTTTATATGCATGCCGTGTATCATATATATGTTCTTCATGATTTTGTGTTTTAATTCATGGTGGTACATATTATATGTATTTTTAATGTTTATGGGCTGTATGACATAAAATTAAAAATGGCAAAATTGGAAATTATACTAGAGCTGATTTATAGCACAAATCTAACTAGTTTGTGTTTTGGGCTTTTAAGAGAACTTATTCAATAAGAGGATTTAGTCCAGACCCATCATGGGGTCATCTCTTAAAGGTTCAAGTACATAATTTTCATTAATGGGCTTGGCTAAATTAATTAAAATTGAACTTTTTTTGATCCATGAATGTTATGTATATTTATTTGCTTGTTTGGTGTGATGAATGTATATGCATGGTGCATTCATGGGCCCTGGATTTTTGTAATTAAATATGGCCTGCAAGCCATTATGTATTATTGTAAAATTTTCATTTATTTCTTAGAATATAATTTACTTGAAGACTTTGTAAATCAAGACGATGCCCACCGGAGTGGAGAAGCCCAACTCGAAGATTCTTATGTAATAGTATAGAATCTTAGTTGTAGGTTTTTGGGCCCATGTTTGTCACGCTTTACTTTATGCAATTATTTATATATGCATGTTATGAATGGATAACAAAGCGTATGCCATGTAAGCCGTAATAAAATGAATCCCTAAAAATAGTAAGTCACAAAGTTGCCTTCCTAATTCGAAACATGTCAAGGCAACGATCATCAATCACGTAGACTAGGAGTCCAAGATGCGCCCGATTATCTTTTTGAGGTATGGGTTGTGAATGTAGGTTGGAGTTAACATGGAAAGGGATGCTCGGACCTAGGCAACTAATAAATGGATTTGTGCTATAACATCTTAAGATGTTAGCCCATTTGATCCAAGAGTTATGTACGAGACATGATTGGAGTTTTTCCTACCTAAGTAACTTAACTTGTTAGGTGTACAAGCTCATCTTGACTAATAAGTTGTTGTGAAAAGAGGATCTTGGCCCACATTAAATCACTAACACAAATTATTTAAAGGGATATTAATTCGGTTTATGGGATTATAAATAAGACCTCATTTAATCTTGCTAAATTTTATTGTAGATTGAAAATGGCATCTTCAAACAACAATTTCTTATTGCGATTGGTCCTTGAAAAGGACAAATTGAATGGCACCAATTTCATAGAATGGTCTCGAAACTTAAGAATAGTTCTTAAGCAAAAGAAAAAGTCATATGTTTTGGATGCACCCTTGCCTGAAGAACTTGCTAGGAATGCCCTTGCGGTTCAAAAGGAAACTTTTGAGACCAAGAACAGTGACTCCAATGATGTGACCTGTCTGATGCTGGCCACTATGGTGCCTAACTTGCAAAAGCAATTTATGGACCAAGAGGCTTATGCGATCATGGTGCACCTCAAGAACATGTTCCAAGAGCAAGCTCGTCATGAGAGGTTCGTGACAACAAAGGCCTTGATTTCTTGTAAGATGGCTACAGGTACTCTTGTTAGTACCCATGTACTCAATATGAAAGGGTATCTTGATACTCTTGAGGTATAAGTGCCAAAGGAATTAGCCACTGACTTGATCTTAGGATCATTGACTGATGATTATAATCCATTTGTAATGAATTATAACATGAATGCAATGAACAAGTCAGTCACTGAGCTCCATAGGATGCTTAAGAATGCTAAAGAGAACATTCAAAAGACCAATCCCGTATTAATGGTTCAAAGGAGCATTAAAAAGGGACCCGCTAAGGGAAAAGGAAAGGGAAAGGCAAAACCCAAGAATGACCTGGCTCGGTTCAAGTCAAGTGGGAGTGCACCTTAGGCCCAATCCAAGCCCAAGGCACAGTAGCTCAAAGAGAGTGAGAGCACTTGCTTCCATTACAACAAGATAGGGCATTGGAGGAAGAATTGTGTTGTCTTCAAGGAAAAACAAAAGAAGAATGGAGCCAAGGCATCCAATTCTGGTATTTTTGTTGTTAAGATTAACCTTTCTATTTCTACCACTTGGGTATTGGATACCGGTTGTGGTTCTCACATTTGTTCAAATGTGTAGGGGCTAAGAAATAGGCGGTTACTTGGGAAGAATGAAGTGGACCTCCATGTGGGGAATAGAGCACGAGTTGCTGCAATGGAGATAGGCGACTATCAACTCACTTTACCTTCCGAACTTTGTTTAGTTTTGAAATATTGTTATTATGTGTCTGCTATGAGCAGAAACATTATTTCAGTTTCATGTTTGGATTTGGATGAATTTGATTTTGTTATTAAAAATGGCAATGCTCATATTCGTCGCCAAGGCATTTCTTATGGCAATGCCATGTTGCAAAATGGCCTTTATATCCTTGATTTATAAAACAAAGAGGGTTAAATCAAACGAATTGAACCCTACTTACTTTTGGCATTGTCGTTTAGGACATTAAAATGAAAAACGCATTTCAAGACTCCACAAAACTGGAGTGCTTGGGTTATTCGACTTAGAGTCTTAAGCTACATGCGAGCCATGTTTGCATGGAAAAATGAAAAAAAGTCCTTTTAAGAAGAAAGGTGAAAGGACTAATGGCTTATTGGAACTAATACATACCGATGTATGTAGACCATTAAGTACACAAGCTAGAGGTGGTTTTAGCTACTTCGTAACGTTCACAGATGACTTCAGTAGATATGGCTATGTCTATCTAATGAAGTACAAATTTGAAACTTTTGAGAAATTCAAGGAGTTTAAGAACGAAGTAGAAAAACAACTTGGCAAAAGTATAAAAGCCATTCGATCAGATCGAGGTGGCGAATACTTAAGCCAAGAGTTTGACAATCATCTAAAGGAGTGTGGTATTATTTCATAGCTCACTAGTCCTGGAACGCCACAATGTAATGGTGTGTCCGAAAGGAGAAATCGAACTCTACTGGACATGGTTCAATCTATGATGAGTTAAGCTAATCTTCCTGTCTCTTTTTGTGTTTATGCATTAGAAACTGCTACGTTTCTACTAAACCGTACTCCAACTAAAGCAGTTGAGAAGACACCATACGAGGTATGGACTGGGAAAGAACCCAATATGTTGTTTCTCAAGATTTGGGGCTGTGAAGCACATGTTAAGAAATTAACATCTGACAAACTAGAGTCCAAATCCACTGTCTGCTTGTTTGTAGGTTATTCCAAAGAAACAAAGGGATACTACTTTTACTCACAAGTCGAGAATAAAGTATTTGTTGCTCGCAAGGCTATTTTCTTGGAAAAGGAATTCCTTCTCAAGAAAGACAGTGGGAGTAAAGTAGAACTTGGAGAAATTTAAGTGCTATAAACTCCTATAGATGATGAGTTAGAAGTGGGATCAAGTTCACAACCAGTTGTGGAATAAGAACCCATTACACAAGTACCTAGAAGGTCCGATAGGGTACGTCGAAAGATTGAAAGATATGGATTTCTAATCACCGATAGTGAAACTATTGAGTTAGTAGATCATGAGGATCCTACTACCTACCGACAAGCTATTGAAAGCCCAGACTCGATAAATTGGCTTGAAGCCATGAAATCCGAGATGCAATCAATGTACGATAACCAAGTTTGGACCTTGGTTGATCCACCGAAAGGTGCTAAGGTAATTGAATGCAAGTGGCTATTTAAACTCAAAGCTGATAAGACTTACAAAGGTAGACTAGTAGCAAAAGGTTTTCGACAAACTCATGGTGTAGACTATGACGAGACCTTTTCGCCTGTAGTCATCCTTAAGTCTATTAGGATCTTGCTTGCCATAGCTGCATATCATGATTATGAGATATGGCAAATGGATGTCAAAACTGCTTTCCTCAATGGAAATTTACTTGAGGATGTGTATATGACACAGCTTGAAGGTTTTGTCAATCCCAAGCATCCTAAGAAGGTTTACAAGCTTCAAAAATCCATTTATGGATTAAATCAAGCATCCCAAAGTTGGAATCTTCATTTTGATGAGGCAGTCAAAGAATTTGACTTCATCGAGAACGAAGATGAGCCTTGTGTGTACAAGAAGGTTAGTGGGAGCATAGTAGTATTTGTGGTCCTATATGTGGATGACATCCTTCTCATTGGGAATGACATTCCAACATTGCAAAAGCTCAAGCAATGGTTAGGAAAATATTTCTCAATGAAAGACTTAGGTAAAGCCGAGACAATACTTGGAATTTGAATCTATAGAGATAGATCGAATCGACTTTTGGGACTAAGTCAAGAAAAGTACATAGACAAAGTACTAAAGCATTTTAGTATGGGAGACTCAAAGAAAGGGTACATACCTTTGGCTTTGGGAGTTCCTTTGACTAAAGAACAGTGCCCTAAAACCAAAGAGGAAAGGGACAACATGAGTAGAATCCCATATGCATATGCTATTGGATCTATCATGTAAGCTATGTTATGTACTAGGTTGGATGTTGCTCATTCACTGAGTATAACCAGTAGGTCTTAGCAAGACCCCAGTGAGAAGCACTGGTCTGCTGTAAAAGGGATTTTAAAGTACCTGCAAAGGACTAAGAATCACTTCTTGGTATATGGTGGTCAAGAAGAGCTCGTCATACAAGGTTATGCCGATGCTGCTTTTAAGACCAGCACTCAGGATTCTAGATCGTAATTTGGGTTTGTTTTTGTTTTGAACAGTGGTGCTGTCAGCTGGAGAAGCTCGAAGCAAGAGATCGTTGCCGACTCAACTACAAAATCTGAGTATATTGCAGCGAGTGAGGCTGTAAAAGAGGCTATTTGGATTAAAAATTTCATTTCTGGATTAGGAGTGGTCCCAAGCATCCTAGATCCATTAGAAATTTTCTGTGACAACAACGGGGCCATCGCACAGGCCAAAGAGCCCTGGTCAACCAGAAATCCAAACACATACTCAGGAGGTACCACCTGTCAGAGAAATCATTGATCATGGGGATGTCAAGGTTAGGAAGATAGCAAGTGAAGACAATGTAGCAGATTTTTTGACGAAACAGTTGCGTCCAAATCTGCACGAGGCTCATTTGAGAGCGTTCGGTCTTAGGGCTATGCCCAATTAGGACTAGTGCTAGTGGGAGATTGTTAGTGTAAGCCCTAGCCCTAATGCATTGTATTAAAACACTTTGAATTAATAAAGTGAAGCATTTGTTTTATCTTTTGTATTCCTGTGCATATCAATTGATTGAACTATCCAAGAATGTTGTTTCAGTTTAAGTTATCATGTGTGAGGCACATGGTTGTAAGACCTTGAAACAAATGAGACTTCATTCTAAATATCCCTAGTTAGTCATTGTTATGGGAATAACAAATGAATTAAGACTAGTATGCTCTCTCTAATATTATGAGTTCTGTCTTATGGATCATTAGGACAAGAGTGTCAATCAGAGATCATAGATACATGTTAAAGAACATGGTATCTGGATTCGATCCGTTCATGAGAATACTATATGGTACAGTCATAAGTGTTTCTCATATGCAAGTTTTGTATCAGAGTTCTTAGACCTAAAATCTCTATGAAACTCTTTATGAATTACTGTGTACTTTGACATACACCTAACGTGCTCGTAACAGAGTGACAAGTACGGGTATGATTGGGTATGCATTGATTCATGTTAGAGGACATGAGAGAAGTGAAGGGATTACCCCTTTCTATAAGAGAGAAAATATCATCGACCACTTAATCAGTGAACTGAAAAGTGTATGGCCATACCGAGATGAAATAATGAGTAATCTGAGAGTTCAGTGTCACTGGAATATCAAGAAAGGAATTAATATATATAAGGATGACTAGTTTCATGCCTTATATAAATTCTGATATTTATGGGTATGGGACTATGCAAAATTGCATTAGGTCACTAAATGTCATATGCATTTTCATTTAATTTGGAATGCTATAATATCTTGCTAGAGAATATATATAGCCTTTGAATTAATTCATTGCCAACATTAAATGGACGTATAGGATCGCACACAAAGCATTGGGCTTAAAATATTTAAATAAAGTATTGGGCATTAATTTGAGCTTTTAATTAAAGTCAAATTAATGTGTGTAATGGGTTTTAAAATTGCTATTGGACCTTGGTCCATGAGAGAGAAAAATTCAGCCCACAAGGTTTAATTTCAATTAATTAAATGTCTTGTAGTAATTTAATTAATTGAGTATTAATACCTAAAAGAATTATAATCAAATTAAAACACTTAAATGCAAATAGACTTGGCTGAAATTCCTAGATAAATACCAAGGAAGTTCTGCACATGCTTATTTAATTAAGTGATTTATTTGATTAATATGTCTTATGTTTTTATCTTGGATTAAATCAAAAAGAATTTGAATCAATATATATCTCTCATTTTAAAGAAGTGATAATGACTAAAATTAATTATCTTTAAGTAGTGGATTTTAGATTTATCACTTAAAAATAAAATGATATATATTGAATGAGAGAGAAAAGAAAAAAACCCTAGTTTTCTTTTTGTTTCTGGCGTGAATTTCTTTTGTCACTCACAAAATTTCTTTTGGCCGAATTTCTCAAAGAGAAATATACTTCTTCATTCTCTTGTGTTATTGGATGTTAATAGCATCTAAAGGAAGTACAATATTAGATCCTGTAGCTTAAAACCATTACCATTACATAATACCTTAAAAGAAAGCTAGCAATCTCGATTTTAAGGTATCGGTGCAATTGTGTGTATGAGAATAGAGGGAGTGGCATAAAGGCTGCTCCTTGGCATTGGTGATCAAGGTCTAAGGCGGATAAAGTCATCTTAGTTTCTGATCATCACCAAATTCAAGATTTAAAAGGCATCAAAAGTTGTAAGTTTTTAAAACCCTAAAATTGCATGTTTTGATTCTTGTCATGGAATTGTTTGGGATGTATGATCGTTTTTATCATTTTTCCGCTGCACGATTACCATGAACATATCATGTCATATTCCATCAGATTGGAGTTTTCCTACCTAAGTAACTTAACTTATTAGGTGTACAAGCTCAACTTAACTAATAAGTTGTTGTGAAAAGTGGATCTTGGCCCACATTAAATCACTAACGTGAATTATTTAAAGGGATATTAATTTGGCTTGTGGGATTATAAATAAAACCTCATTTAATCTTGCTAAGTTTTGTTTGTAGATTGAAAATGGCTTCTTCAAATAGCAACTTTTCATTGCGATCGGTCCTGGAAAAGGACAAACTGAATGGCACCAATTTCATAGAATGGTCTTGAAACTTAAGAATTATTCTTGAGCAATAGAAGAAGTCAAATGTTTTGGATGCACCCTTGCCCGAAAAACCTGCTAGGAATGCCTCTACAATTCAAAAGGAAACTTTTGAGTCCAAGAATAACAACTCCAATGATGTGACCTGTCTGATGCTAGCCACTATGGTGTCTGACTTGTAAAAGTAATTCATGGACCAAGAGGCTTATGTGATCATGGTGCACCTCAAGTAGATGTTCCAAGAGCAAGCTCGTCACGAGAGATTCGTGACAATAAAGTCCTTAATTTCTTGTAAGATGACTGCGGGTACTCCTGTTAGTACCCATGTACTCAATATGAAAGGATATCTTAATACTCTTGAGAAGCTTGAGGTATAAGACTCGAAGGAATTGGCCACTGACTTGATCTTAGGTTCATTGATTGATGATTATGATCCATTTGTTATGAATTATAACATGCATGGAATGAATAAGACAGTCACTGAGCTTTATAGGATCCTTAAGAATGCTAAAGAGAACATTCGAAAGACCAATCTCGTACTTATGGTTTAAGGGGGCATTAAGAAGGGACCTGCTAAGGGAAAGGGAAAGGGAAAGTCCAAGTATGACTGGCTCGGCTCAAGTAAAATGGGAGTGTACCTCAGGCCCAACCCAAGCCCAAGGAGTAAAAGCTCAACGAGAGCGAGAGCACATACTTCCATTGCAATAAATTAGGGCATTGGAGGAAGAATTGCTCTCTCTTTAAGGAAGAACAAAAGAAGAATAGAGCCAAGGCATCCAGTTCTGGTATTTTTGTTATTGAAATTAACCTTTCTATATCTACCACTTTGATATTAGATACCGGTTGTGGTTCTCACATTTGTTTAAATGTGCAGGGGTTAAGAAATAGGCGGTTACTTGGGAAGAATGAAGTGGACCTCTATGTGGAAAATGGAGCACAAGTTGCTACCATGAAGATAGGCGACTATCAACTCACTTTACCTTTCGGACTTTGTTTAGAATTGAAAAATTGTTATTATGTGCCTGCTATGAGCATAAATATTATTTCAATTTCTTGTTTGGATATGGATGGATTTGATTTTGTTATTAATAATGGCAATATTCATATTCATCACTAAGGCATTTCATATTACAATGCCATGTTACAAAATGGCCTTTATATCTTTGATCTACAAAACAAAGAGTCCATATAAAACATTAATACAAAGAGGGTTAAATCAAACGAAATGAACCCTACTTACTTCTGGCATTGTCATTTAGGACATGCAAATGAAAAACGCATTTCAAGAGTCCATAAATCTAGAGTGCTTGGGTCATTTGACTTAGAATCTTATGACACATGCAAGCCATGTTTGCATGAAAAGACGACAAATAGTCCTTTTAATAAGAAAGTTAAAAGGACTAGTGACTTATTGGAACTAATACATACCGATGTATATGGACTATTAAGTACACAAGCTAGAGGTGGTTTTAGCTACTTTGTGATGTTCACAGATGACTTCAGTAGATATGGCTACATCTATCTAATAAAGCACAAATCTGAAACTTTTGAGAAATTCAAAAAGTTTAAGAATGAAGTAGAAAACCAACATGGAAAAAGTATAAAAGCCATTCGATCAGGTCGAGGTGGTGAATACTTAAGCCAAGAGTTTGACAGTCATCTGAAGGAGAGTGGAATTATTTCACAACTCACTCCTCCTGGAACACCATAATGGAATGATTTGTTTGAAAGGAGAAATCGAACTTTGTTGGACATGGTTCAATCAATGATGAGCCAAGCTAATCTTCCTATCTCTCCTTTTGGGGTTATGCATTAAAAATTGCTACGTTATACTGAATCGTACTCCAACTAAAGTAGTTGAGAAAACACCATACGAGGTATGGATTGGGAAAGAACCTAATACATCATTTCTCATGATTTGGGGCAATGAAGCACATGTTAAGAAATTAACATCTTATAATTTCATGTCTCTAGTTTTACCATAATTTTACTTTGTAGCATTTCAACATCTTTACAAAAAGTTATGCCCATTATTGTAAACTCTATTTCTATGAGCAGTTTAGAGGACTAGTCCAGATTCAACCCTAAATTCCATATACTTAGAGATAGATTTAATCTTAGGTTTCTCTTAAGAATTGTAGATATAGAAGTATATTTTCCATATAAATTAACTTTTCATCATTTTGATCATTGTACACAAAGTTATCTCAGTTTAGTCACCAGCTGTTCCGGAATCTACATTAACAGTTCACCTGATTTTTAAATAAATTATAGAAATTAGTTGGAGGCATAATAAAATCCTAGTCCCTTCTAAAATTTTGTAGCTTTATGTCTCATTTAACTATATAATTTTGAATTAATTCATTTTGAGGTCTCTAACTCAATTTACACTAGAATTTCCATTACTAGGTCAAAGGAAATCTATTAAGGTTTCAAATGCAATTTTACCTCACATTCTCAAAAAATCATTAAAAACTCAAGTCCAACTCATCATGTTCCAGCAGATAATTACATGTAACATGAAGATTCCTAAATTCCCATACCTTGGCTGAAAAACCCTATGTCTTCAACCCCTTGTAATTTCCTTTCCTTTACTCTTTCCACCCTCCTCTTCTCCTTCACAAACATCATCATAATTCAATTAAAATTTTCATCTCCTTATTCAACAATTACCTCTACCAAAATGAGTAAAAGAAGAAGAAGAAGAAGAAGAAGAAGAAGAAGAAGAAGAAGAAAAAGAAGAAGAAGAAGAGGAAGAAGAAATTCAGATGATTAATTACCTTTAATTTGTTGCACATATACTTCTTGATTAAATCTCATGTATGCAAGGATTAGGAAGAGAGAATTGAGAGATGAGAGAAGAAGCAAAATCTGAAATTCTCCTCCCTATACCATCCCACTCTCATCTCCAAGAAACCATTGCATTTCTCTTTCCCACATGCAAGAGTTAAGCCTTTATAAAGGGGTGAAAAAGTTCTCTTTTGGTCCCCCTAAAAATTGCATGTCTCACACTTATCTATTTATTCTTTACATGTTAATGTTTAACCCCTCCTTTTAATTCTTTTCATAAATTGACCTATCAATTAATTCCACCTTTTAAATTGACCTTTCAATATATGCTTCTATCCACATTTGACCCCTAAATTTCCAAAATTACAAAATTACCCCAAATTAATACCTTTTTACTTAAATTGCACCCTCAATTAATATTAAACCATACTCTTAAATTTTATTTTCATGCAATTAACATAATAACATGATAATTTACCCCCCTTGACCCATAATTATACAAAATTCTCATTTAATTTAATCTTAATCAAATAAAAATCCCGTTCAAAAATATGCAATTTAAATTAGGGTTACGTTTGGGGCTTTATAGGAAGGTTGAGATAAATTGGTCTAGACCATGGTGTTATTGTTATTGGAATACATTTTGATTATTATAATAGGTGTTTGACCTATGATTGATATGTATCTGACCACTAGTAAGATCTTGGCACAGAGATTGTGAGATGATACCTAATAAATTATCAATATCTCTCACCTCCTGATATTAGAAGTGTTTAAATTCCTTAATGTTTTATGATTGAGGTATAGCATAAGATTGAGTATAAGTATGTCTAGAGTATTTATTAAGATGTTTGAGGAGAAGTTCATGTGACTAGAAGAGAACTTGATTTTTGGCATAGATGATGAGTTTATTATGCATATAGAGAATGCTTATGGTTATAGTTACTTATAACTAAATCATAGTTAAGAATTGCTAGCAATAAAGATAAAGATGGCCATTATTGAATTTCAAGGACGAAATTCTTTTAAGGGGGAGAGAATTGTGAGGACCCAATCATGGCCCTAACCAGATTATAGTTAATTAATAAGGATTAAGGTTTAATAAGGTAAAATTAAATTATTTTGCATTAATAAACTTAAGTCATATAAAGGGTATATTAGTAATTATGCACATATGTATTGGAGTGTAGCTAAAATATTAAGGAAGGATGCAATTGAATTAAATAAGAAGTTTAGAGTTAAATGCTAAGAAAATAAGTTTTAAGGGCATTTTGGGAATTTCTCTTTATGAGGTGTTTATCCCACTCAATAAATTAAGGGTTGTTGGGAGAGATGGAGATCGGTATTTTGATGGATCTCTCTCTCTCTCTCTCGCTCTCTCTCTATATATAAATATATGGTTACGGGATGAAGAAGAAGAAACCTAGGGTTTTGAGAGCTGGCATCCTTAAGGTGATGTTTTCCTCTCTTGCTTTCTTTTTGGCTCGTGTTTCACTTTTGGATTTAGGGATAAAGGATTTATGATTGTTATCTTCTTGTGTAAGAGGGAAGGATAATCTCAAGAATGGGTCAATGGATGTTGAAGGAGTTGAAGCTTGAATAAAAGGTATGGGAATTATTTTCATCTGTTACTGTATACATATTTTCCCTCTTTTGTGTATGTGTATTGTTAGTAAGATTAAGGGCTCAATCTATTAAGTTTGGATGAGTATAAGATGATTTGAGACTTAAATGATCATTTAAGTATGTAGGATGGTGAGGTTTGTGATTTATGGAGATATTCTCTGAAAAGCTTGGAGCTGGTGGAATAACTAGCATAATGATCATATAACCTACACCTTGTTGTGTATACTTAAGCTTAACTAAAGAAATTGTAGGTTAATGAAATGGATTTTAGCTAAATGGAAATTAGACATATGAGACTGAAAGTATGCAAAGAAATTAAACTCAAATCCATTTCTTGGACTTAAACTTACAAGTGCAGATTGTATGTAAAAAGGAATATTTTTGTTATAATACCACTGATTGAATCAATTGGTATTATAAAGAGAAATAAGGTGGGAATTGGCTTGAACATAAGCTTACATTGTTTGGTATAATAAAGTGAAGAATGGCTCAGGGTTACATGATTGATAATCTGCAAAATTGGAATTTTACAATCAACCTTGTTAAGATAGTCTTTGTCTCAGCTGGGTCAATACATTTTGTACTCATGCTGGGCAACCAGCCTGGCTAAACTGATTTCCATCTCCACCGGTTTAAATTATTCTAGACTACTTGTTGTTTCTTAACTCGGCTGAATTGAATGGTGTCTCAGTTGTGTTCCTTTCCCTGATTCACTACATATATGTGTATTACAAGTATTAAAGTGATACTAAAGCTTGAGTAATTAGACTTAATACCCTAATACTTGTGATGGTTTAATAAGGAGTAAAATATGTGAAGTGTGTGTGTGTGTGTGTGTGTGTGTGTGTGTGTGTATATATATATATGGATTCAATTCCAATTTATGATTTGCAATTGGAAACTTTTGAGGCATTGTTGATTATGTGCTTGCAAGGTACCGTGTCTTATTTCATGTGCAGGATGATGTATGATCATTAAGAAATCACATGTACAAGTATAATTTAATATTCTTACATGTAAAAGCACATTATTGCCATGAGTATAGTAACATAGCTATTGTTGCACTATGAATCCTGAATATACATGTGTAACCTTTCTGTCTAGAGTCCAATTGTTTGATGATAATTCATTAAAGTAAGGTTTAGTCTATGAGTCCTTGTTTCTGATAATTAGGCATGCCTAAAACATTAGTTTTATAGTTGTTTCTGTGACACCACATGTCGTCTAACATTGGTGCTATGGCACCTTCTGATATATGACACTTGAGTCACTACCTCTTCTGTTAGATGTTTTATAAGAGTATCTTCTGCTCTACAACCATCTTGACTTGGTTTAAAGATAATGTCATATTTATTTTGATTCCTAAGATATCTTTTGTTTTAAATTCCTTTATTTGCCTTTTCTAATAAAAACATGAACTTTGATAATGATTTTACTCTTGATCATTTTCGCTATAACCTATTGATACCTCTCTCTAGTTTTAACTACGATAGTGGAAACTCAGATAGCTCCTATATTTCAAGTTATGCTCTATTGTTTACTGATATATATATCAAGTTATGCTCTATTGTTTAATGATATATATATATATATATATATACATATTTCACATTTAATGATTCTTCAGTATTATTTATTGAACCAACTTATATTGTACATTACTTACATTTGAGTGTAATCATAGCACATATTAAGTGTAAGGCCCCTAACATGACCCTAATCTAATTTGCATATTTGAATGGGATTTTTTATTTGATTAAGATTAAATTAAATGAGGAATTTGTACAAGTATGGGTCAAGAGGGGGTAAATTATCATGTTATTATGTTATTTGCATGAAAATAAAATTTTAAAGCATGGTTTAATGTTAATTAAGGGTGCAATTGAAGTAAAAAGGTGTTAATTTGGGGTAAATGTATTGTTTTGGAAACTCAAGGGTCAAATGTGGATAGAAATGAATGTTTAAAGGTCAATTTGAGAGAAGGAATGAATTACAAGGTAAACGTAAAACATGCAAATTTTCAAGGGACTAAAGAGGGGATTTTCTTTATTGGTATAAAAGGCTTGAGTTAGTGGAGATGGACGTGCCGTGTAGTTGAGAGCTGATTGGCATGTGAGGGAGAGAAAACCAGAAAATATTTATCTCTTCTTTCTCTCACTCCCATTGATTCATCTCAAGCAATTAGATGATAATTTTAGTTGGTTAATCAAGAGTACAATGTATTAAACTTAAGGTAATTAAACTGTTAATTAAACCCTTCATCATCTTCTTCTTCTTCTTTACATTTTAAATGAGGAGAACGTTAACTGTGTGTTGGAACTTGAATGTCAATGATTTTTGTGAAGGAGAAGAGGAAGGAAGGAAGAGCAAAGGAAAGGGTATTTCTAGACGTTGAAAATATTTGGTTTTTCGTCCAAGGTATGGGAATTTAGGCTGTTCATATTGCATGTGGAATTGATTGCTGGAATTGGGTATGATTTACAGAATTTAAGTTACGTTTTGCTAGATTTTATCTATGTGAGGTTGAAGAATGGATTGTGTCCTTGCTGAGTCGTGAATATCTTCATGAGTCGTGTGTTAGTGTAAGCTCTAGCCCCAATACATTGTAACGAAAACCTTGAAATTAATAAAATGAGGCATTTGTTTTATCCTTTGTATTCCTATGCATATCAATTGATAAAACTATCCAAGAGTGTTGTTTCGGTTTAAGTTATCATGTGTGAGGCACATGGATTGTAAGACCTTGAAACAAATGAGACATCATTCTAAATATCCCTAGTCAGTCATTGTTATGGGAATAACAAATGAATTAAGACTAGTATGCTCTCTCTGATCTTATGAGTTCTGTCTTACGGATCATTAGGACAAGAGTGTCAATCAGAGATCATAGATACATGTTAAAGAACATGGTATCTGGATTCGATCCGCTCATGAGAACACTACATGGTACAAGTCATAAGTGTTTCTCATATGCAAGTTTTGTATCGGAGTTCTTAGACCTGAAATCTCTATGAAACTCTTTATGAATTACTGTGTACTTTGACATACACCTAACGTGCTCGTAACAGAGTGACAAGTACGGGTATGATTGGGTATGTACTGATTCATGTTAGAGAGCATGAGAGAAGTGAAGGGATTACCCCTCTCGATAAGAGAGAAAAATATCACCGGCCACTTGATCAGTGAACTGAGAAGTGTATGGCCATACCGAGATGAAATAATGAGTAATCATTATTTATCTGAGAGTTCAGTGTCACTGGAATATCAAGAAATGAATTAATGTATATAAGGATGACTAGTTCCATGCCTTATATTAATTCTGATATTTATGGGTAAGGGACTATGCGAAATTGCATTAGGTCACCAAATGCCATATGCATTTTCATTTAATTTGGAATGCTATAATATCTTGCTAGAGAATATATATAGCCTTTGAATTAATTTATTAATTCATTGCCAACATTAAATGGACCTATAGGATCGCACACAAAGCATTGGGCTTAAAATATTTAAATTAAGTATTGGACATTAATTTGGGCTTTTAATTAAAGTCAAATTAATGTATGTAATGGGTTATAATATTGCTATTGGGCTTTGGTCCATGAGAGAGAGAAATTCAGCCCATAAGGTTTAATTTCAATTAATTAATTATCTTGTGTTAATTAAGTTAATTGAATATTAAAGCCTAAAGGAATTTAAATTAAATTAAATCACTTATATATTTAATTAAGTGATTTCATTTATTTAAATGTCTTATGTTTTATTTCAAATTTGAATTTAAATTCAAAGGAGTTTAATTCAAAATATATTACTTATCTTTAGGAAGTGATAGAGTTTGAATTAATTATCTTAGGATAGTTGAATTCAGATTAATGACTTGCCAAAGGATAAGCATATATATTAAAAAGAAATAAAACCCTAAACCTAATTTTTTTGTGGCATGAATAGTAACTCGTGAATAGTGACTCTCTCTCTCTTAATTCTTTTGTTCAATTTTTCACAAGGAGAAATGATTGTTCCTCATTCTCTTGTGTTATTAAGCAGTAATAGCAATCTAAAGAAGTACAAAATCAAGTTTTGTAGCTTCAAACTATAACCCTTACACAATACCGAAAAAGAGATCTAGCAATCTCGTTTTTTAAGCCGACGGTGTAATTGTGTGTGTGAGAATAGAGGGAGTGGCGCAAAAGGCTATTCCTTGGCATTGGTGATCGAGATCTAAGGTGGATAAAGGCATCTTGGTTGCTGGACATCACAAAATCAAAGAATAAAAGGCATCATCTATTGTAAGTTTCAAAACCCTAAAATTGCATGTTTTCGTTCCTATCTTTGGATATGTATGGTATGTATGATAAAATTTTTGTTTTTCCGTTGTGCTATCATGATTATCATACCATGTCATATTCCATCAGTGGTATTAGAGCCTAAACATGCTTATTTTAGTGCTTTAGATGCATGAAAAAATTAATTAAAAATCGTTATTTTGAAAACATGCAAATCTGAAATTTTCTGTTTTGAGTTTTTTGCATTGTTTTGGTGTAAAAATGATTTTAATTGATTAGATAGGTATTATAATTAATATTAAATGTTAATATACTGTCCTAAGATGTTCTATGAGCTGTTAATGGTCGGATTTAATTGATAATATCTGATGGTACATGTTAATTTTGAAACTAGGTGCTAGTTGGCATGTAAATTGTTATTTTAACAACTAGTTTTAAATATTAAATGTAAAAACGATTTTGGCATGTTTGTAAGTGATTTTTAAAGATTAATTATCAGGTCTGGACATTTTTTAAATTTGGTTTTATTTCTGGTCCATGATAATTTAATTGATTAATTTTAAAATCACTTAAAACAATGACTAGTTTGTGTTTGTTACATGTTTAATCAACATTGTTTGCTTTGTTTTGATTAAAATGGTAAAAACACATTTAGATTAAAATGGTACAGAATATTAAATCAATATTTATGGACTTATTTAGATTATTAAATGACTCATAAAATTGATTTAAATGTTTGTGCATTTCATGGCATTACATAAGCATTAAACAACTAGTTTTGTTGTTTGTTTGTTTTTGCATGAATGCCGTGTTCTATTGTATGTGTTCTTCATGATTTTATTTTTAATTCATGTTAGCACATATTATATGTATTTTTAATGTTTATGGGCTGTATGACATAAAATTAAAAATGGCAAAATTGGAAATTATACTAGAGTTGATTTATGGCACAAATCTAACTAGTTTGTGTTTTGGGCTTTTAAGAGAACTTATTCAATAAGAGGATTTAGTCCATTGGGCTTCGGCCCAGGACCATCACGGGGTCTTCTCTTAAAGGTTCAAGTACACAATTTCCATTAATGGGCTTGGCTAAATTGATTAAAATTGGACTTTGTCTGATCCATGAATGCTATGTATATTTATTTTCTTGTTTGGTGTGATGAATGGATATGCATGGTGCATTCATGGGCCCTGGGTTTTTGTAATTAAATATGGCCTGCGTGCCATTATATTTTATTGTAAAAGTTTCATTTATTTCTTAGAATAGAATTTATTTGAAGACTTTGTAAATCAAGACGAAGCCCACCGGAGTGGAGAAGCCCAACTCGAAGATTCTTATGTAATAGTATAGAATCTTAGTTGTAAGTTTTTGGGCCCATGTTTGTCACGCTTTACTTTATGCAATTATATATATATGCATGCTCTGTATGGATGACAAAGCGTATGCCATGTAAGCCGTAATAAAATGAATCCCTAAAAATAGTAAGTCACAAAGTTGCCTTCCTAATTCGAAACATGTCAAGGCATCGATCATCGGTCACGTAGACTAGGAGTCCTAGATGCGCCCGATTATCTTTGTGAGGCATGGGTTGTGAATGTAGGTTGGACTTATCATGGAAAGGGATGCTCGGACCTAGGCAACTAATAAATAGGTTGTGCTATAACATCTTAAGATGTTAGCCCATTTGATCCAAGAGTCATGTACGAGACATGATTGGTGTTTTCCTACCTAAGTAACTTAACTTGTTAGGTGTACAAGCTCAGCTTGACTAATAAGTTGTTGTGAAAAGTGGATCTTGGCCCACATTAAATCACTAACGCGAATTATTTAAAGGGATATTAATTCGGTTTGTGGGATCATAAATAAGACCTCATTTAATCTTGCTAAATTTTATTGTAGATTGAAAATGGTATCTTCAAATAACAATTTCTCATTGCGATCGGTCCTTGAAAAGGACAAATTAAATGGCACCAATTTCATAGACTGGTCTCGAAACTTAAGAATAGTTCTTAAGCAAGAGAAAAAGTCGTATGTTTTGGATGCACCTTTGCCTGAAGAACCAGGAAGGAACGCCTCTGCGGTTCAAAAGGAAACTTTTGAGACCAAGAAGAGCGACTCCAACGATGTGACCTGTCTGATGCTGGCCACTATGGTGCCTGAATTCAAAAGCAATTTATGGACCAAGAGGCTTATGCGATCATGGTGCACCTCAAGGAGATGTTCCAAGAGCAAGCTCGTCACGAGAGGTTCGTGACAACAAAGGCATTAATTTCTTGCAAGATGGCTGAGGGTACACCTGTTAGTACCCATGTACTCAAGATGAAAGGGTATCTTGATACTCTTGAGAAGCTTGAGGTACTAGTGCCAAAGGAATTGGCCACTGACTTGATCTTAGGATCATTGCCTGCTGCTTATGATCCATTTGTGATGAATTATAACATGCATGCAATGAACAAGTCAGTCACTGAGCTTCATGGGATGCTTAAAAATGCTGAAGAAAACATTCGAAAGACCAATCCCGTTCTAATGGTTCAAAAGGGAATTAAGAAGGGACCCGCTAAGGGAAAGGGAAAGGGAAAGGCAAAACCCAAGTCAAGTGGGAGTACACCTCAGGCCCAATCCAAGCCCAAGGCGCCAAAACTCAAAGAGAGTGAGAGCACTTGTTTCCATTGCAACAAGATAAGGCATTGGAGGAAGAATTGCGCTCTCTTCAAGGAAGAACAAAAGAAGAATGGAGCCAAGGCATCCAGTTCTGGTATTTTTGTTGTTGAAATTAACCTTTCTATTTCTACCACTTGGGTATTGGATACCGGTTGTGGTTCTCACATTTGTTCAAATGTGCAGGGGCTAAGAAATAGGCGGTTACTTGGGAAGAATGAAGTGGACCTCCGTGTGGGGAATGGAGCACGAGTTGCTGTCATGGAGATAGGCGACTATCACCTCACTTTACCTTCCGGACTTTATATTATTTTGAATAATTGTTAATATGTGCCTGCTATAAGCAGAAACATTATTTCAGTTTCATGTTTGGATAATGATGAATTTGATTTTGTTATTAAAAATGGCAATGCTCATATTCGTCGCCAAGGCATTTCTTATGGCAATGCCATGTTGCAAAATGGCCTTTATATCCTTGATTTACAAAACAAAGAGTCGATATACAACATTAATACAAAGAGGGTTAAATCAAATGAATTAAACCCTACTTACTTTTGGCATTGTCGTTTAGGACATGCAAACGAAAAACGCATTTCAAGACTCCACAAAACTGGAGTGCTTGGGTCATTTGACTTAGAGTCTTATGACACATGCGAGCCATGTTTGCATGGAAAAATGACAAAGAGTCCTTTTAACAAGAAAGGTGAAAGGACTAATGGCTTATTGGAACTAATACATACCGATGTATGTGGACCATTAAGTACACAAGCTAGAAGTGGTTTTAGCTACTTCGTGACTTTCACAGATGACTTCAGTAGATATGGCTATGTCAATCTAATGAAGTAAAAGTCTGAAACTTTTGAGAAATTCAAGGAGTTTAAGAACGAAGTAGAAAACCAACTTGGCAAAAGTATAAAAGCCATTCGATCAGATCGAGGTGGCGAATACTTAAGCCAAGAGTTTGATGATCATCTAAAAGAGTGTGGTATTATTTCACAGCTCACTCCTCCTGGAACACCGCAATGGAATGGTGTGTCCGAAAGGAGAAATCGAACTCTGTTGGACATGGTTCGATCTATGATGAGTCAAGCTAATCTTCCTATCTCTTTTTGGGGTTATGCATTAGAAACTGCTGCGTTTCTATTGAACCGTACTCCAACTAAAGCAGTTGAGAAGACACCATACGAGGTATGGACTGGGAAAGAACCTAATATGTCTTTTCTCAAGATTTGGGGCTGTGAAGCACATGTTAAGAAATTAACATCTGACAAACTAGAGTCCAAATCGACTGTCTGCTTGTTTGTGGGCTATCCCAAAGAAACAAAGGGATACTACTTTTACTCACAAGCCAAGAACAAAGTATTTGTTGCTCGCAAGGCTGTTTTCTTGGAAAAGGAGTTCCTTCTCAAGAAAGACAGTGGGAGTAAAGTAGAACTTGGAGAAATTCAAGTGCCACAAGCTCCTATAGAGGATGGTTTGGAAATGGGATCAAGTTCACAACCAGTTGTGGAACAAGAACCCATTACACAAGTACCTAGAAGGTCTGGTAGGGTACGTCAGGAGATTGAGAGATATGGATTTCTAATCACTGACAGTGACACTATTGAGTTAGTAGATCGTGAGGATCCTACTACCTACCGAGAAGCTATTGAAAGCCCAGACTCAGATAATTGGCTTGAAGCCATGAAATCCGAGATGCAATCAATGTACGATAACTAGGTTTGGACCTTGGTTGATCCACCAGAAGGTGCTAAGGTAATTGAATGCAAGTGGTTATTCAAACTAAAAGCTGATAAGACCTACAAAGGTAGACTAGTAGCAAAAGGTTTTCGACAAACTCATGGTATAGACTATGACGAGACCTTTTCGCCTGTAGTCATGCTCAAGTCCATTAGGATCTTGCTTGCCATAGCTGCATATCATGATTATGAGATATGGCAAATGGATGTCAAAACTGCTTTCCTTAACGGAAATTTACTTGAGGATGTGTATATGACACAGCCTAAAGGTTTTGTCAATCCCAAGCATCCTAAGAAGGTATGCAAGCTTCAAAAATCCATTTATGGATTAAAGCAAGCATCCCGAAGTTGGAATCTTCGCTTTGATGAGGCAGTCAAAGAATTTGACTTCATCAAGAATGAAGATGAGCCTTGTGTGTACAAGAAGGTTAGTGGGAGCATAGTAGTGTTTCTGGTCCTATATGTGGACGACATCCTTCTCATTGGGAATGATATTCCAACATTGCAAAAGGTTAAGCAATGGTTGGGAAAATGTTTCTCAATGAAAGACTTAGGTGAAGCCGAGACAATACTTGGTATTCGAATCTATAGAGATAGATCGAATCGGCTTTTGGGACTAAGTCAAGAAAAGTACATAGACAAAGTACTAAAGCGTTTTAGTATGGGAGACTCAAAGAAAGGGTACATACCTTTGGCTTTGGGAGTTCCTTTGACTAAAGAACAGTGCCCTAAAACCAAAGAGGAAAAGGACAACATGAGTAGAATCCCATATGCATCTGCTATTGGATCTATCATGTACGCTATGTTATGTACTAGATTGGATGTTGCTCATGCACTGAGTATAACCAGTAGGTTTCAGCAAGACCCTGGTGAGAAGCACTGGTCTGCTGTAAAAGGGATCCTTAAGTACCTGCGAAGGACTAAGGATCACTTCTTGGTGTATGGTGGTCAAGAAGAGCTCGTCATACAAGGTTATGCCGATGCTGCTTTTCAGACCAGCACTCAGGATTCTAGATCGCAATCTGGGTTTGTTTTTGTTTTGAACGGTGGTGTTGTCAGCTGGAAAAGCTCAAAGCAAGAAACCGTTGCCGACTCAACTACAGAATCTGAGTATATTACAGCAAGTGAGGCTGCAAAAGAGGCTGTTTGGATTAAAAATTTCATTAATGGATTAGGAGTGGTCCCAAGCATCCTAGATCCATTAGAAATTTTATGTGACAATAACGGGGCCATCGCACAGGCTAAGGAGCCCCGGTCACACCAGAAATCCAAACACATACTCAGAAGGTACCACCTGATCAGAGAAATCATTGATCGTGGGGACGTCAAGGTTAGCAAGATATCAAGTGAAGACAATGTAGCAGATCCTTTGACGAAACAGTTACGTCCAAATCTGCACGAAGCTCATTTGAGAGCGTTCGGTCTTAGGGCTATGCCCAATTGGGACTAGTGCTAGTGGGAGATTGTTAGTGTAAGCCCTAGCCCCAATACATTGTAACGAAACACTTGAAATTAATAAAATGAGGCATTTGTTTTATCCTTTGTATTCCTGTGCATATCAATTGATAAAACTATCCAAGAGTGTTGTTTCGGTTTAAGTTATCATGTGTGAGGCACATGGATTGTAAGACCTTGAAACAAATGAGACATCATTCTAAATATCCCTAGTCAGTCATTGTTATAGGAATAACAAATAAATTAAGACTAGTATGCTCTCTCTGATCTTATGAGTTCTGTCTTACGGATCATTAGGATAAGAGTGTCAATCAGAGATCATAGATACATGTTAAAGAACATGGTATCTGGATTCGATCCGCTCATGAGAACACTACATGGTACAAGTCATAAGTGTTTCTCATATGCAAGTTTTGTATCGGAGTTCTTAGACCTGAAATCTCTATGAAACTCTTTATGAATTACTGTGTACTTTGACATACACCTAACGTGCTCGTAACAGAGTGACAAGTACGGGTATGATTGGGTATGCACTGATTCATGTTAGAGAGCATGAGAGAAGTGAAGGGATTACCCCTCTCGATAAGAGAGAAAAATATCACCGGCCACTTGATCAGTGAACTGAGAAGTGTATGGCCATACCGAGATGAAATAATGAGTAATCATCATTTATCTGAGAGTTTAGTGTCACTGGAATA